>VXAZ01007497.1:1571623-1636416 GCA_013399875.1 Gymnorhina tibicen
AAAAAAAAAAAAAAAAGGAAATAAACCCTGAGACCTTCACTAAGCTTTTTATTTCTAAGTTTTACTTGAAAAAACATTGTAAGTACAGACAAGTGTACATAAAGCATAATACACCGATTTTGTTTAGTTGCACTGCAACTGTGTTGACTGAGAGTCCTACAATTACAACATTAACCTGAGCACTAAGTTTCAGTGCAATGGCTGGTTAGTGTAACATTGTACTTCAACTGACCTGAAGGTTTAAAATATTCCCCCAAGAAGGGACGTCACTCAGAATTAAAGACCAAAGCAATTTAAATTTTATGGCATTTTTCTAAAATTAGCCAAATTAAATATGAGAAAGTGAAAAAGTACGTCAAGGACTTGGCTACGAAAGTNAAATCTTAATATATATACATATATATATATATATATATATATATATATATATGCTTTTAAATACCTTAACCTACTTGTCAGGGGAAACATAAAACAAGGTATAGTAATTAAAAAAATAATAATAAACGTGAGTTACAGAAACTAGAAGAAATTATCTCCCTGGAGAACAGCAAATTTAGGTCTTACAAAGCCCTGGAAGAAAGGAGGACTGTAATCATTATATTTGCAAATGATGTGGAATCAAGGAAAATAAAAGCATTGAAGAACAGAAGCAGAAAAGCATCAACTCTGAAGAAATGTATGAACAAAATCAGGCCTGTGGGTGGAATACATTCTGCATTGAGGTTAAAAAAACATATTCACTTTAACTATGAACTACAGGGGGAAAACTGGAATGAGCCTGGAAAACATTCAACATATTCACAAGAAAAACTTGCATGAAGAAAAGAAGATTGGTGATTCCAGGAGGATTACAGGCTTCAGGCAGCCATTAGTAAAATTATAAAGTATTCTAGAGGAGGATTCATAGGCTAAAATAGTATTTACTTGGTTCAAAGAGAAACTAGAAAGGACACAAGTGTAAGATCCTCTACTACAACTGAATGTACAAATTGGAATCATTATGAGACAAAATGCAGAGAGTATTATTTGGGTCAATTTGCAGGTGATGCAAATCTGGATGGAGTTACTACAGTGTTTATTTAAATAATGCAGTTTTTGAATGATGGAAACACAAAAAAAAAGGGAAGAAAACCAGAGCAAGTCTCAGGCCTATCATGTATAACGTACACAGACTTTGAAATCAGCCATAAAGAATGTGTATTAGTTACTCCAGTGACAGCAGTCTGAGGGGGGAAAAAAAGGCAAGAAGGAAAAGGATTATAAAGAGCCAAGAACCCATTGTTTAGCTAAGTATGGAGCAATTTAAAAAGAAGTGTCCTTTTCAAAACCAGATTACAGGATGAAGTATGAAAACAGAGGATAAAATTTATTAAATCTCTTGTAATGCTTCGAAATCAAAGCTCCAGCCATAAGAAATCATGATAATTCAATCTAAGTTCTTCAGCTAAAAAGATGTTTACCTCACTTAACTGGATAAGTCAGTCTATAGCCTTAGCTGGTTCTATAGCTCCCTGCTGGAATTAAGGGTGCAGGACAGTAAACTCAAGGCTGAAGCTTTGGATGCACGTGCTGTTTGCTGTTTTACTATAAAAGGAGTCTTACAGCTAAATGCACATCAGTGTTTCAGAGAGACTCGAAGGGGACTGGTCTGATTCTGTTTTAGACCAAGCAGACCATGCCCACTGTACAGAGCCCAGTGAGAAACAGGGCAGTGAGGCAGTTCCCGGGCTGTGCAGCCCTTCCAGCCAGCTCATGGTCTCTTAAACGACAGTTTAATTAAAAACTTAAAATCATCAGCGTGGCCATTGGTTATTGGGAAGTCTGGATGCTTCATTATTGGCCATCACCCTTACTGGGAGTCTCTTTACTATTCTAAAACTCCTAAATAATTGAAAGAAAGAGGCTGTGATTGCAGACTCCGAATTTCAGAACCATTATTAGTTCTTGAATCAATGTCAGTAATTCATAAAAGCTGCAACTCAGTCTTTATTACCTGGGCTGTCACGGGAGAAGCATTACAAAAGCTCTCACCGCAGGCACATGCTTCAGTCACAAAACAATTCAGATGATTTTACTGATACTACTCAGAGGAGTAAGAGTTACAGGAAGACTGCTAACCCTGCCTGTAAATCAAGACTACCATAACATTTCTATCTGTAAGAAACACAGAAATAAATTAAGTAATAAAAAATAATCTTTCAAAAACAGAACAAGAGCAGCTACTGGCCTTGCCTCATATCCTGCCAGCGTAAAGAATTCCTGCTCACAAGAAAAACAGTCCATGCTGGAAGCAAGCAGAGAGGCCTGTGGGAATTTGAAAAGTGTAAGGCTATTATTTCTAGTCTTTCATTGCCAGAAATGTGATCAGAGCTCCAGGAAAACACAGAAACCAGAAGACACGGCAATTTCAATGTTAACCACAAGAACTCCGAAAGTCCAGTTATGCATAGCTGTGGCTCTTGAAATTATATCACTATTACCACATAAGCCTTCATAAAACAGATAAATATTCAATTTTAGTCCAAGAAATGTCCTTTTGGCAAGGTAGCCAGTTCTCCAAAATGCATAGAATTAAATCAGTTATGTATCTTGAAAAAAAACCCTAATTTATTTGCTGGTTAATGAATGGATGACTTTTTTATTTTCCTACATGAACATGAGCACAAAAATACCTTGACAAGTACACGTTTGAATTCATTATTTCATTCTCAGTTCTGGTACTACCAGCAAAGATTTGAGGTAAGGAGGCAGACAAGTGTTACAGGGGGAGTTGTCCAAAGAATATCCTTAAAGAAACAGCAGTCTGGTCCGCACACAGAGTTGGACTGTTTTAATAAATCAGTTCACCTTCACATGTTGACACCTTTTAATGGCTCTACCACTGACTTGTATATTTTAACACGTGTCCGTAAATACACAGAAATAAGCCAAGCTGACATAGGCAGTTTGAAACCAGTACAAATATTCAGCTGGGATATTGAACTTACTCAGTTAAGTCAGCTTCAAAACCTACTTTAAAAAGTAAACAAAACTTAGCAAGTGCATATGCGTGACTGTAAAGCACTTACAAACCCCCCGTGAGTCCAAATCCTAAATGTGCCAGAAGTCCAGCTAGGGTGCAGCTTCTACAAAAAAAGTGAGAAAGGGTTTTTGGGCTTGAGCATGTTTCAAATGTGTTTGAATAGAAAAACACCGATATGTGACATCCTTCTTTCTTTAGAATTTACTGTTAGAAGGCTACAAAAAAAAGTTACTTCAATTTTATCTTCAAAACAGCTGTGCTAACAAGCCTTTGACAAAGTATCGTTCCTAAAATACACACAAAATAATTATGCAAGGTGATATTAACAGTAGGCTCCTGCATCTCCTGCACACTGCTCTACTTTATTGAACCCCCCTCAATCCTCCATGGTACTGGTATATATTTCTCGTGATGTCTCCTGACTTCACATATAATCATGCTTTTTTTTTTTTTTGATCTCAGAACACAGACAATGTTTCTTCCTCTCATCAGCTGGCTTTAAAACAAAAAAATAAAACAAAGTCATTTACAAACAAACAAAAAACCCAACCAAACAAAAAAAATTATACAGATGGACCCTGAGTTTCAAAATGTGACTTGCAAGACCAGGCAAACTGAAAACCTATGAGTGACTGACCAAAGGAGAATTCCATTCACCTAGTGTAACAAAGAGAAAACGATTTCATTATTATTCAGTTTCCAAAGTGAAAAGGATATTTTTAAATTATGCAAGTCTGGGAAAAATCTTACATTATTAAATTAAGACAACAGTAGAAATCTATTACCTGAAACCTCAGAACAAATGTTTGTATTTTCTACGTAATCTAACCAAAAAGAAGACAGAAATAAATAAGAATAGTGACCTTCATAAATATTTGCTTTATTGTCTTACATTTTCTCTTTCTTTCACAATACCATCCCCTCCAATTATTGTCTTATCATTAGAGTGGAAATTGCTTCCCATATAAATCATTATTTAAGATAATATCATAGGTATCTTTTAGGTTAATTTCTGATATGAAAACCTAATACTGTAGATATTGTAGTGTAGATATTGCAGCAGGATCCCCAGGACCCAGAGGCATCAAGTCAGCATGGGATCTCAGAAGTTCCCTCTGACAGGAGCTCGTAGCCAGAGCTGTGTCAGGACTTGATGGCCATGAGAAGTGACAGTCATTTCTGCACGTCATGGAGAGCTGATCAACCAGCTCCACTTCATTAAAGCACAGCCTTGCAGTGGCATTCATTATCAGAACAGAAGGGAAACCCTGCCTCCTGTTAAACACCACACTTTGAAAAAGAAGAAATTTTAGAAGATCGCAGCAAAGACAAAAAAACCCCTCTGTTGAAGGACTCAAATTTGAAAAGTCGTTCTCAAAATGATGGAACAGCAGCATCTAGACACTAATTAAAATTCAGCACAAAACAAAATTCCTGCTGAGGTGGGGGAAAACATTCTTGCACAGAAATTCTTTAAACCTGTAAAATGTTACCTGACAGGCATGAATTGGCTCCTGCCTTCTGATATGTAGGAGACAGACGAGCCATCATTTCTTCACCCGTACCTTTGGTAAATTAGACCACATCAAGTGTCTCCTGTAATAACTTTCGTGATAGCCCAATTTCCCCTCTGTGATGGCCATTTTCATGCTTGTTTTCTTTCTCTTATTATGTCAGTTTTTCCCTTGTCTGCATCATCCTCCCCCAGTACTGGTTTAATAATAAAGAAAGAAATAAAGAAAGAAATTCAATAGTTGATGGCCACGTCCAAGGGAAAGTGAATATCTATTTGTTTTGCTCATCAACATTTTAAAAACAGAACACAGAAATTATTTACTTTTTTCTAGTCACTAGGCCAACCTTTACAGACGAAACACCTTTCCTATTATTCATGTTTCACTTGAAGATCTACCAAGCTCAGGGAGAAAAAGTAAATCAAGTTTTCAGAAAAAGTCCAAAACATCAAGAAAGAATCATTAAAAATTAAACACACCTATTAACTGTACCATGTTATAAATATTAAATTGGTCTAAATATAACGTATTTATTGACCAGAATTTTTAGAGCTGGATTTTTTTTAAAATCTAGTGAGAGTGCACATATTAGAACAGGATGTACTTAGTATTAGGCAACCCTATATCAGATCAAAGGATTTCAGAGCCATTTCTAGCCAGAGAATGACATTATTTATACTACTGTCTCCACAGAGGATAAATCCATTTCTTGTTTGAAAAGGTTAGGCAATAAAGGGAGATTTATAAAACTAGTACAAATAATTGGTTTCCTTTTCCTTATCCCCTGTTGGCTTAAGTACTCGTTGGATAACCTTAAACCTCCACCCAGTCTGAAGCAAAAATATTTTTACTGAGATTTTACAGTACTGTTTTCCTAAAAGATCTACATAATTATCATTATGTTTCTACTGAATCAAACCCCTACTTTAAAGGGAGGTACATGTACATATATTTTTTAACAGTGTCCCAAAATTCTCAATATATAAAACTGATTTTTCACTAAGTCAGCTGTACTATTTCACTCCTCTATGGAAAATAACAGTTACAAGTATTCAAGAGACAAAAGATGGGAAGATATTTGTAGTTTATAAACACTAATGCTACGAATTTATTTAAAAGAGAGTGAAAGGCTGCAAAAAATAAGAAGATAAACAGTGACCTTAATTATCTCTGAAATCTGTAAACTGATACTAGGTTTTATTAGGGTTTCCTTTTTCGTTTAGTTCTTGCTTAATAGCAGTGTTAAGTCAATTAAAACAAAACAAAACAAAAATTTATTTTTTTAGCTAGAGGTAGCCCTTTGGAAAAAAAAAAAAAGGTTTGAAATGCTGTGGCAATCATTAAGAAAATTTCCTAATAACATTTGTAAATCAAGAGTTCCAAGATTTTATTGCATTTCACACAATGTCTTTGATATTATCACCAACAGCTACAACCTATTTTTAAAAGCATGTCAGACTGGCTGATGACTATCACCAAGTACACTACATGAATAAAATCACTGAAAATTGCTTTTAAATAAAAATAAGAGACTCTGAATGAAATCTTATGTATCTTATGTTCTATTTATCCATAGCGGAGGCAGAACAATGCCAGCAAAGAACAAGAATTCTTTTTCTGTGTAATTAAAAATTAAGTCCATCTAAACCGTAACTGTACAGGACGAATTTCTCAGCCAAACGGTTCAGTGCTAGTTTTCATGATCTCATTTAGAAATTTGATCCTGCTCAGCAAAAGACTTGGATACTTACTTATTAGGAAGTTTCACATACTTAAAACTTTTTGATTTCCAAGTGACAGAAGAATGAGCTTCAACATTTTGCAAAATTGCTACTTAAATATTTGGTGTTTCACTGGTGACAGGTTGCAAATTAATGCAAATTACGGCAGCACTTAATGCACAACTTTAACACCTGGGCACCAGAAATTAGGGAATATTCACTTATTCATTTCACACAGGCCTTGAAGCAATAAATCAGGCACAATGGCTAGAGTGCAACTTCTTACCTAAAATGGACAAATTGAATAGAACAAAAGAATATTTAACTTGCCTATAAATAAATGCAGTTTTTGAAGATTTATTACTCTCTATTGGAAATACTCAATGAATATCCAGCCAAAGGAATGATGCAAAAATCACAGATGTTAGGAGGGAGAGTGTCCCCTCATTTTTCTCAGTTATGTGAATATTCAATTGCCCCTATATAATATATATAACAAATTGCAAGAAGCTAACTATTGGTTAGTCAAACTAAGAGAAATCTGGTCGAGCACATTTGACATTAGGCTCAGAATCCTGAAACAAAGTGATATTCTTCTAAAAAATGTGAAGAAGCAACCGTTGAGCTGGTCACAAGCACAAGAGAATCTCTGAAGAAGAACTACTTACTACGGTGACCATAACACAATACATTTAACATGCAGAGAGGGAAATAATGAACAAGAATAAAGAGGTGTACTACAGCAATCAAAGAGATGTGTATTTTTGCAAAAAGAATATCAGCAGAGAACTTAGAAAGGTAAAATGTTTGTACCTGACACAGAACTGTTCAGAGATCCCATGACACATTCCTCATATTTTGGCACTTTTGACCAAATAACTGGGCATGCCAACAGAAATACCAGGGACGACACTTGCTCTTTTCTACTTCAAAATAGGTTTTGTGGGTTTGTTTTGTTTCTAACCATGTTACATTCTGTAAACAGCTCTACAGTAGTAATAGTCACTGAGGGTGGAAGGGACCTCTCAAATCTTCCACTCCACCCTTCCTGCTGAAGCACGGTCAGCTAGGACAGGGTGCTCAGGTCAACTACATCCAGTCAGGTTTGGAGTATCTCCACAGACAGAGACTTCACAACCTCTTCAGGCATCCTGTTTGCCCCTCACAGCAGAAGTGTGAGTTCTTCTGTTCAGATGGAATTTTGTGTGGTTTTTTTTGTGCCATTGTCTCTTCTCCTGTCACTAGGCACTACTGAGAAGAGTTTGGCTTCCTGTTACTCATTCCTTTCTAGCAGGTATATTCAGACATGGATAAAAAAGATCCTCCTGAGCCTCCAGGCCTAATCTCTTCTGAAACAGAACAGCTCTCCCACGTTTTTAGTGATAACATTCCTACCTGATCTCCACTTTCCAACTGTCTCTCAGTAATAACTCCTACTGACCCTACTACTTGTCTGAATTACTGAAGCCCATTCTCACTCATTCCGCTGTTCAATACTGGAAAATATCTACAGCAGCTTTCCAGTGCTATAAAATTCTACTCCAATCCACTTTCTTCAAAGTAATATTAAGTCATCAAATCTGAACAAAACCTCCGAAACTGTAACCAGGGACAACATATTACACAGTACCTCCAGTATATTACACATGGGACCTATTTCTGATATTACCTTTCCCGTGAAGTACTCCACCATTCAAACAGAAGCATGCAGCACAGTTTCTAGCTGTATGTTTAGTTTTGCTCAAATATAAATTGATGAAATGGGGACCATTTTTAAAATGAGAATCAAAACCATCAAACTTGATAGTAAAGCATTTTTTTCTGAGCAAGATTACTAAGCAAAACAAACAAACAAACAAACAAAAAACCCCCAAACCAAAATGAAAACCTGAAAATCTCTTTTTTTCTTCTTTAATCCCCTTTTGATTATCTTCCAGATAATGGAAGTCTACTCCAAATGCTATTTTCTTCTATTGTGTTTCCTTTCAGTTATGCTGCAGTGCTCACCTTGGCTAATAGATATCTGCAAATCAACCAGGCTGTCTGTCTCTCCCAGTATCTACTGACCAGAAGGTATAGCCCAAAAGCTAATGAGCTGCTAAACATCGCTGCCATCGAAGAGAGATGTATTGTGAATTTGCAATTTTGCCAAACACCACGCACATAACTGATGATTCCTGTCAGTAGCTGTAGTGTGAGATCACGATTGACTCCAAGATAACAATTAAAATGGAATACATTAAGCAACTCGTTATGGATAGGAGCAGCATAAAGCTTGTCACTGACTCTGGCTTCATTTCTCTGATGCAGACACCTCATGAAAGCCTTCATGATTTGCCAGGTAGTGTAGACGATCAGTCCATGTACAAAACTTATTTGGAATAGTCCATAGCTTTGTTCTACTGCAGGGAAATCATAAATTTTATTTATTTTGGAATATAAATCTCTTTAATGCCTAGACAGAATAATGGCTAAATCACTCAAAAGAAAAGTATTACCATACAGTCATTTCACTCATACAGTTAAAGACCTGATTTACAAAAAGACACCTTATTTTCCAAGAGTCTGAGTTCCACACTGGACTTTACTGCCATGTGCCTTAGTTCCCATTTTACTGCAGAACAGGAGAAGGCAGCTCAGACATGTATTCACACCAAAGAGTTTTGCTAAATGCACTCCTGGACTCGGTACACAAACCCTGGGTGTAACTTCCTTTAAACACCACAGCCCTTCCATGAATCTACACGTTCACTAAAACTTTCATGGCAGAAGAAGCTGCGCAGGGAGCACATGAAATGTCATCATTTTAGAGAAGTGTTTTATCACTGTATTCATACACCACAGCTGTCTAGTTTTAGATGCTGAAGATGCATCTTTTGCAAGAAAAAGGGAGCGAGTCTTTCCAAATATAGCAACATTTGAAAGTGTCTTTTGTTTACATTCAGCAACTCAGTGGTCAAAGCTCTTGCTGTATGTCACTGCACCCTCAGAGACCATCTCCCTAATCATCTGGACTGTTACAAGAAAGGGTCAGAGATGTTTATTTTTGTTTATTCATTTAAAATAAACAAATAATTTCAATTTTTAGAAGATCAGTTCACTCATGACCACTTCAAAATAATATTCACATTCACTTTGCTCTCTGTCAGTGAACCTGTCCAGAATGTCAGACTGCAGATTTCAGTATGTTCTTCCAATTACAACTTTTCGTGCCACTTGAGTTCTGAGGTGCAGTGAATTTTACATAATGAAAAGAAAGCTCATTTGGCACGAAGCTCAGGCTTCTTCGGAAGGCTGCTAGTTTAAATGAGAAATGAAAACAAGGCAGCAACAAAAGCAGACACATTTCAAATCAGAGGTAAAAAATAAAGCAGTACACCAAGTCAACTTCAGAAATTTTCTATGTATAATGTATTTTAACTCCTCAACTGATAGATCTGAAGGTCTTAAAATTGTATATTTTTAAATTAGTAGTAGTAGTAGTAGTAGTTTACTGTGCTTCATTAGATAAATTCCAAGCTTGACTTTTTGCACCTAACAAAGCATAAAAGACTAAATCTGTGAACCACTCCTTTCATTATACTCTCCCTTTTAAGGCCAAAACCCAGCTTTCAAGCAGCACTGAACATTATCTAAGTGCAGTGGGTCATGAAATACTGGACATTAAAATCAATCAGAGTTTATCCTGGGAGTCTAGACATAAAGTGAGATGTTTTTCATGTAACTTTTAGAAATCAGAAAGAAGAATTTTCATCATTGTAGCTGATCATAACTGCATGGGTGAAAAATACATGGACAGAAGAACAGTACAGACATTTTTCTGCTTAGGGAATACCTGTTAAATGTGGATCTGTGAGCAGTAATCAGACAGGAAAAAAAAAAAAAGGCATTCTCCAAGGACACATATGATTAACAAGCTGGAACCAATTAAAGTCAAGTGAAATCCATTAGAACAGAAGTTCCTCAAAGTTCTGTTCATGCCTCTCTGGGTGGCCATGGGCTGTCTAGATACGCACATGCAAAAAATCTAATGTTTCAAGTAATGCTACAAAACCACCCTAGATGATACTCTATGCTGGAAGTTTCATTTCAGCGTGTTTGAAAAGCAAAATCACTCTTTGGTGACACGAATTAAAAAAAAAAAAAAAGCCATCCACAAACCGCAGTATTTCTATTTACTTAATTGAGTAAGACTTTTTATATATATTCTTTTTATCCCAAGATGATTTGTAATAAAGATACATAGATATAGATATATATATAAAAGAAATCTGTCTTTGGTAATATCTTTAGAAGGTTAACTTGAAAAATCAGAAATCCATACCTAAACTTGAAAATAATGTTGGCATTTTCTAACTTAACTTGTTTAGGAGAAAACCATATCTACAGTGGTCTTTTACTCTGAAGGTTAGTTGCAACAGTTCTTTTATCTGATGTTTCTTCTACCTTTGGTTTAAAAGAAAACAGAAGTTTTACCAAATGACAATTAATCAGACAAAATGCTGCCAAATTTTGTTAACTTTGCAGAGCAATTTCATCTCCTCTAATACAGACTCTCAAGGTAATCATTTCACTCTAGCAAAGCCATCAAAACACCTTTTCCAATTCTGCTGCAGGGCACTACATGTGGCAGCTCAGCAAGACTTCAAAGTTGAGGCCACTTTCTTGACTGATATGAAGGTTTCCAGTTCTAAAGTTAACACACCGTAATTTCTGCAGAATTTCTGGTTTTGTCTGTCTTCTCTTCATTGGAAATTCGAGCTTCAACAGCATTCTGCTAGGCTACAAGTGCACAAAGCTCATGCTCCTCTTCTGCACAGAACCTTTCTGCTGTTGCTTCCAACCTGGGGTGGGTTTTTTCCTCCACGTTTATGACATTCATTTTTATTAATAGTCAAAAAAAATTTAAAAAAAAATTCCAAGCAGAAACATGGTTTCTAAAACAACAAGCACCACCACTAGTGGTCCATTTAGATCAAGACATGAAGTTATTTTTAGTTGGGGATAAAAAAAGGAAGTGTCTGAACACCGGCCTCCCTCAGACTCTGCAGTCGCCGCACTCCCCTCACATCACCCTGGCCTCATCCATCCTTCAGCAGGTGCCCCTTTTTCCCTTCCTTCCACCAGGACTGCTGCCAGCTGATCTCACAGACATGGCTTTACAGACCACTGCTGTGATGGTAATTCTTAGAGCTTCCCCCCACTCCTTACCCATCCCCGCCGCGTCCCGTAACGCTGCTGTCCCTTACAGCAGCACGGTGTTACCCAAGCTCATCTGGGGCTCCAACCACAGCACTGGGTGTGATGAAATAATCTAAGGCTGGCTCATTTAATCAATTAACTGAACACAGCCACATGCAGAGACTGGCAAATGTGGCTCCCGTTGGCCAGGGCCCAGAAGCAGAGGCAGAGTCCCACGGAAGCTGTGCCCGCCGCCTTTCATGGAGCACCAATACCTGGTTACCCCACAGCCTAGACAGTTGCTAAATGTTTAAGAGAAAAAAACAGCTCTGAGTAATAAAGTTCTCCTTAGAATGAAAAAGAAAAAAAAAAGAAAGCATCATACTGATGCTGGGAACCAAATTAGTGTGTTCAGAAAGGAGAAGTCACACATAGCTGAATATTAAGCAATATGGCTGGAAATGAATACAAGTGAAGTTACAAAACAATTTTATTTCTTTTCCATATGACCTTTCAGATTCTCCTGAACTATATGAAAGAGGGTTGATTCTCAAACCTTCCTTCAGTATGGAACATTGTCAGACATTTACAACAAAAAACCCATGTAAGTTATGAACTTAAGATTTTTATCTACCATCTGCTGATAAATATCATCACAGAGGTCAGAAAGCCAAGACGAACACAGCTCTATTACTAGAAATATTAAATCACCAAGCTTACTCACAGGTATAGAGTGACACTCCCCGCTTTGGAAATCAAACAGAAGTAGATCAAAGGGTTAAAGCACACTTGGTATTGTTCTAACAAGCAGGATATCAGCTGGTAGGTGAGACCATACAGAAAGGCAGCACTGACGCCCAAGGAAAATACCAGCTGTCTCTGCTCAGAGAAGACAGATCACCACCTGTCCCCGTTATCTTCCACACACAATACAAGGCACGTTGGCCATTTTAACAGGGATAACTGCACCCATATGCTGTTTAATTTTGAACTGCACTCTCCCTACTTGTAAATATTCGTGATGGATCAGTCTAAATTGTAGATTAGCTCAGTGGTGATGTTTAGCTAGAGGCTGAACTTCACACTTTAGCTCCCCGAAGCCTTAATGTGCGGTGTGCTGCGTTAGCATCACCACTTTAGGCAAACAGCAGAAAGCAAACACATATGCACACATTTGTGCAGACACATACATGCACAAAGAGAGGAAAAGAATTTTAAAAAATATTGAAATTTTAAAAATATTTTATGGAAGAGCTGTTTTGAGTCGCTGTGAGAAGTCCTGCTTACCTTGTACCTGTGTTTCATGTATACATGAAATAGTGGTGTTACAAAACCATAAATACTGCTGTAGATTTCAAAACAAGAAAAAAAAAGAAAAAAAAAAAAGAAACAATCTTCCCACAATCTATACAACTAGGAAAAAAAATACATCTGTTCCAATAAATTTTACAGTGGCATTTATGACACAAATACATAAACGGCTTTTTTTTTTTTAAGAGCAAATAACTACAATCTCAACAACAAGTTTCTGTTGGTTTGGACACTTGATTCTTGCATATTAACTGGGTGCTGTCATGTTTGAAACGTGGCTCTGAATAATTACCTTTATGACACAATTTGAGTTTATAAAGACATAAGAAAAAGACCAAAAAGAATCATCTCCACTGCCACCTTCACAATCACAGCTCTTCCAAAAAAAAAAAGCAGACTCAACCCAAATCCTCAGGTCCCATAGGAGCAGAAAACTTTATTAGAATATTCTGGCTCTTCTTTTTATTCTCTTTCAGCCATTCCGTGTGTTGAAGCCACAAAAAAAAAAAAAAAAATTCCAACCAACCAACCAACAAACCACACCAAAAACCCACCAAACAAACAAATTACAAAAAAAAAAAAAACAACCTCCAAGAAAAAATGCACTTCAGAATTGCTGGCATGGAATACAGCTGCCTGCTGTCCATCAGCCAGATGTCAGTGGCTAAAAGTTGCATCACTTGCAGGGAACAGCAAGGATGTCTGACTAGGAGGCAGGAACACAACAACGAGCAGGGAGATGAAGGACCTCAAATTCTGAGTGCCTCTGAAGCTTCAGAGATTTGCAGAGCTCTCTAGTCTTGCTCAATGCCTGTGAGTACTCTGCCCAAGCAGCTGTTCAGATGTTTGTTTGAATAAATTTTTCTAAAAAATGTTGAAATAATTATTTTGTACAAAGCTCTTGCATCATGGTCTAGGCTGCTCGTTATTGCAGGGCTCTGAGACAATGCACTGTGGTTTTGACCCAGAATCAAGTATTCACTTATGCTGCTTTTAGTTTTAGAAAAAGTTAAAGACTCAGAGACATGAAAGATGCACAGATTCATAGATTTCCTCCGGCCCCTCACTCCTTCAACTCAGAATATTCCATCAGGCGTGAAATTCGTGATAGTTGAGCAGAAACTTAACACCATATCCATCTCCATGGTTTTTGCTAAAAAACCAACACACGTCGAAAATCCACCACTGGTCTTTTCAGTGTTTCAAAGTTCTCAATTTTTCAAACAATAAAATGTCAGCACATGTTAATTCAGAATAAACATTTTAACGCCTTCCATGTTGGCACTTACTTGGTATTAAATTGCTGAGCAAACACAAAAAAATTTTAGAATTCCCACCCAAAAATCCCAAACCTACAGAACAACATGATTTTCAACAGTGACATATGATTTCTTATTAGAAATTCACTGGCTAGAAAATTTAAAATTTTCATAAAATTAAACCAAGGGAACTTTTAATTTTTAAACACGATGCAAGAGATGCACAATTTATCAATGAATTGTCTAAAGATATCTACTCATTTAATTAGCTCCCACTTCACTGAAGCTGGTAAAAATTTATTTTACTTTCAGATGAAGCAAGCCAAGGCTTTTCTTGTGCTGCTCTACAGAACAAATATGTTGCCTTTAATGAAGACTCAAATACACTGAAGATGTGTTTTTTTAAACGAATTAATTTACTTTCTTAAATTTGTTCCCTTGTCTTGTAAGGGAAGTACACAACCCTTAAATTAAATTTTAAAATAATACTTGTAGATCTACCTAAAGAGTGTTCATATCTGAACTTCAGCACATCATTCATTTATATTCTATGTCCAGAAAAATTAAGTTGACCATTAAAAAATTCATATTATCTCACAGGTTTCATATGCAAGTGTTTATTCCCCATAGAATGGTCTTATTAATTTGACCTAAAACCCTGCAGTGGGATGCAACATCCTTATCCTAAACAGTAAATACTGTAAACACAGATTTATTCTGCTAGCTACTACACTAAATAAGTGTTTTTACCGTTGGTCCAAACAAACTCTCTTTCCCCGTGGTTTTACAAATTGACAAATTCTTTTTAGTTTAGGCACTTTGAGAGAATAAATCTTTCATACAGTGAAAATTTGACTGCTTCAGCCTGATTAGACTTTTGTTTCAAGTAACCAAACACAGCTGTGTAATCCAACCAAGAAACACTGATCCCTATGAAATGTCATTACTTAAGGTTAATAAACCAGGTGAAAATAAGGAACATCAACAGGTGGAACTCAAAAGTTCAGTTGATCATTAGGCTAAAGCCAAACAAGAAAATGCACTCATAGGCATAAACACCATATAGAAAGAGAGAAGTCACCAAAAAGATGACAGAATTTGAAGGAACATTATTTTTTTATACCTTTACCAAGTACATACTTACAGTCTGGCAGCAGTATGCCACAGCCCTCCCTGCTCGTAGCAGTATTTTTTTGGTGAGAAATGCCTGGAATCCAATACCTGTATTACACTGGTAATTAAGGAAGAATACTGCATGCAAACTTAGTATCCTTATTTATGAAAGAATGCTGAAGAAGTGAAAAATGTGAAGAAGTACTGCAAAATAAACCCTCAAAACTCAGTGAAGTCCCCACGAAAGTCACGGTGCCAGAAGTCAGAATTTCATCCAGTCTCCTCAGAAAGAGGACTGAGGGGGCAATGACCTAGTTCCAGTCATGGAGAAATGTTGGATATTAAATGGTTCTTCTGACTTGGAGAAAGCGTAACAGTAAAATGTTTACTAGCCTGGAACTGAAATCCGAGAAAGACATACAGGAGGCCAATTTATAAATTTTACATGGAAAGAGATTAATCAAAGGGAAGTGACAGAATATAAATGTGTTCTGGTTGTCTCAGGCACATGGGGGTTTTTTCTTTCTAAAGTTGTTTGAGAACAACACAAGTTATTAAATTCAGTAGAGCAGATGGTGTGATTCTTCCAGTGTCCTGTGCAGGATCAGGAGCTGGACTTCATGATCCTTCTGGGTCCCTTCCAGCTCCTGATATCCTATGATTCTATGCAGCTCTTGACAGCAATATGAGATTCCCACCTCCATCTTCTTATTCACGCTCCTTTACCAGGAGCTCTCCTCCCTGATAAATACCTGTTTAAATATGTTAGCCTAAATACAGGTTAAGTATCAGCTAGCACAAAGACTTTTCCTAAGTAAGTTGTGTCAAAACAATTCTGTACAGTTTACATAGCATACTTCAACTCAGATTTTCTCAAAACAGGTTGCCTTGACAGAGGCTGCAGATGCAGTCAGGCTGCCTCCAAGCAGGGGTGTAAGAGTGGAAGGGAAGGACAGAGGCAAAGAGCTGGGACCAAAACCTCTTAACTCGGCTAAGCTGTATCCATAAGAGCACATCTGACCTAATTTGACAAAAAAGCAGTTCATGTCACATCAACCAGCTCCCCACCTCTTTGGGGCTGCACATGCAGAGGAAACAGATGAGGTTATCCTCCACTCCCCACTTTCTGAGCCATGTAGGAACAAGAGCAATTGCAGGACGGGGATAATGCAGCCTAATGCTTCAGCAGCTGCAATCCAGAGATGTGAACTCCACAGTACTGGAACTGCTTGTGCACTCAAAATAGCCTGTGCTGCCTGTGCATTTCTACATGTAAGAAATCCCTTTCTGTTTTTTTACTCTTTGAGAAGACTTACAAAGAAAGAGCAGGCATCTGAAAAGGAACAGTCTGCTTCTGCTGCAGTTCTTTTTTGAGCTTACATAAACCCTCAAATATTTAATTACCTATTATATTGTGCAGCTATTATGTAGATTATACCAGGTTTATGTGTTGTGATTGAGATAGAGCAACCCAGAGCAGCAGGAGGCTACACCCAGTCCCTTCACTGGTAGGGTTTTCTGTGCAGCCTTTACAAAGTGCGCAGACACCCAGGCTGAGCTCTCTCACGTAAAACTAATAATGAAATAAACCTTTCCAAACTACAGTCAGGTTATTTATTTTAGATCATTCCCATTAACATCTCCTCTATCTTCTTCTCATTCATGACAATGTCCATTTGCACGAACTGAACAAAGAATTGCTGAGCTTGCCACACACAAAGGGAGACCTGCAACAGTAGGGTGGTTTAGTCTGCATCTGGACTGAAAAATCCTAGAGACCCAAGCAGTAAACCAGCTCTGGACCATGTGTGGGACTCACTTCAGGCTGCCAGCTCAGGTGGGAAGCACAACTGGCTGCAAACTGGTGGGAAAAAGTTAAAGGGCAAAGCCCAAGGTCAATATCCAAAGGCTGGAACTTGCTACCTCTGCCTGGGAAAGTGTCACCAACAGCACTTTTAAAGTACAACACAGCCACTCCCTGCAGCTTATTCAACTCTCCCTACCCTCTCCTTCAACATATTCACTCCTAGTCTAGGCTGTAAGCTCTTTTTGATCCTGGGAATGCTGGATTTCATTCTGTGGTCAGCATAAAAAAAGGGTGAAAACTGAGCAAGTTTTCTTAATGCCTTCTTGACTTCCTCAGTATATACACCTATAAACTGAAGGGGCGGGTGGGAGTGCTGGTGGGTGTTTGATGTATTAATTAATACTCTTCTGGGAGAAAAACCAAAAACAAAACCAAAAATGCATTAGAAGAAAGTTATTAGAATTATATTTTGATACTGAAGAATTTTCTTACAGATAAGAAGACAATTAACAGTTTGGTCACATATCATAATATGAACACAACCAAGTAAATATAAATAAGCCAACCAAAGACATTATAACCAGAATAAAGGCAATGATTTTTTCC
The DNA here is from genome assembly GCA_013399875.1 of Gymnorhina tibicen. Classification (NCBI taxonomy): domain Eukaryota; kingdom Metazoa; phylum Chordata; class Aves; order Passeriformes; family Artamidae; genus Gymnorhina; species Gymnorhina tibicen. Next base: position 1,589,158 of record VXAZ01007497.1, read on the forward strand.
TTGTAATATGTGGCTGTTGAAACTCTGGGAAAGGTTATATGTCCTATTTTTGCAAAACCTAACCTAGGAAATTAAGTATTTTCTCCTGTTGCCCAGTGTAACACAGGCAGAAGAAAAATATAAGTGGTTGTGGTTGTAAGTGGTTTATACTTTTGTCTACTTTTTCTTTGAAATAATCATTGTACATTTTTAACCAAAAATTAATAAATTTTTAAAGAGTTTCATTTAATTAGCAGGAAAGGTAAGGCAATCTCACACTGCATTTACCAGAATTTTCATTTTCTCGCATGCAACTGTGTCCACAAAAAAACCAAAATCCACTAAGAAAAGTCTGAGAGAGTACAGCTCTAAAAAGAGCTGCTAGATCAGTATTGACTTTCCTCAGTGCATCTCTTGATTTCCCCCCTAAGAAAGAAACTAGTGAGGTAACCTACGAGGAACGGCTAAGAGAGTCACTTTACTGCATCAGATTTATGACAACCTGAAATCTATTACTTTCCCTTATAAACTCAGGCATAGTTTGGCACTGACATTTTTTGAACTCTTTCCATATGATTAAAAGCTGACAGGCTTTGAGGAAGGGGGGTCTGGATGACGCATTCTCCACAGAAACCTTCCAACCACGGTAATTCTGAGGCCACTAAAGATACATCTTTAAACACATTATTTAAAGTACTTTTAGGCTCATTTTCAACTACGATTCTTAATAAACGAACGTTGCTGCAAAAGACCTTCACGCACACTAGAAAACAGATTATTCAACGATGTTCAAAGGCTATAAACATGCAAGGCCACCTCACACCAACTCGAATCAATCACCTTCTCTAGCTGTCTGTAGAAAGAGACAATGCACAGCCAACCTCCGTAAATGCCTCAGTGAGAGCATTTGCTTATTTCAAATATAAAACAAACTAAACTGAAATTTGTGCTGTTGGTGCACAAACGAAAGAACAGGCCAGTGCTGGCCACTCTGAAAACACAGACTGCAAAGTATCCAGGGTGTTCATGCTAACCATCTAAAGTGGAAAATATTTCCATTACTTAGCTTGTTAAATGCTGACTGATGGGATCAGAAATTACACCGAGCTTGCCAAAGTCAAGCAGGCAAGGTTAGTAAGTGAGCACTGCCCTTCCAGCAGGTGATCTGCTGCTTTGGGAAACTGTCTGTCAGTGTGCCACCTAACAGAGATGGTTACAGCCCACCTGGAGTGACAAACAGCCCAGAGATCTGACATGACACTGCCTCTGTAATTAGTATTATCCTAATGGTATATGCTATGAATGTGCAGCAGTTTGATTGAACTTTGGTGTAGACACAGCCTTCCTTCTCAGGTAATTTATTTTTCTTTTGCAAATATTCCATATCAAACCAAGATATAGTTTGTAGACTTTGTACCAGTCTATTTATACGGACTAATTTAATATAGATCACTTCATGGAGAGATAAACCGCAGCTGGGGGGAAGAGAAATATGTAAAGAAAGAAAAATAGCAAATAAAAGTGAACCTTAGGAACAGACAAGTTTCTCAAGATAACTAAGTCTTCAAAAGACAAATGAAAAATAGTAGTAATAATAGGGATTAACAGCTCCTTTACTGGAAGTGTGCCCAAGGCTGAGGTAAAAGCTAGGTACAGGATTCCTTGAATAAAAGCCAAATATTCTCCCCATCATTAAAATAAATTAAAATCTTTCATATTAGAGTTTCCCTTTCTTAACTAAAGAGGAAAAAACCCCAGGCTATTTCAGTCTCTTGCTTACCAGAAAGCAATCAAATAAATGAAAAGTTATTGGATTTAAAATTAACTTTCTCTCCACTCACTAACAGGAGAGCATGTTTGTATCACCTAATGACTAAACACAAATCAGTTTTGTCCTCATGGACAGCCTTTTGCTACTCCATCTTGAACTAGAATCCAGGAATTTTGAACAGTACGATTCCCTGCCTCCTTAAATTTATCCTAACATCTATGCTGAAATGGCAGCCAAAGGAGAATTCACATTACGCTCCCTCCAAAATCTTCCTGTGTGTTACAAACACTCGATGCAGAACTGCAGGGATTTGGCCTCCACTGCACTAATGAACAAGTTCAGATGCCCACAGTCACACCATAAAGCCAACTTTCCCCAGGACATACACGCTGCGTCCCACAGAGACGTTTATTGGCTAACAAGTCTTATTTCACACCACCACTAATCCTTACCCCAGAACAAAGCTGCGAGAGAAACAGGAACGCTCTACCCAGGAACCGTTTATTATGAATTAGCTACAAATTATCATGACTACTATTTTTCTAAACATAATGGCAAAAGCATGCTCTAAAAGCATGGAAAGGTTTGTGGAACCTGACCATCCTAACAACCACCTCTGAATTGCATGCTAAACAGTATTTAGAAAAAATTTTACTACATTACCCTAAGAAACCATCCCACCTTATATTCCATGGCTGTCAGAAAGAAACAATTACCTTCCCATCACCATAAAGCTGCTTCTCCCCACCGTAACGAAGCACAGCATCTGCCAGCATTAACTTTATTTCAATCCATAAAAAGGGGGAGGGCTTTCAAACAGTACTTTCCAATATATTTTGAATAAAATCCTCTTTCATAAAGAGTGCTTCTCTCCCTCTAATGAGCCCTAGTGTAGCACTACTCCTTCCCAAGTCTTGTTGTAGAGGCTCTCTTATTTCCATGCACACCTTGAACTTCCTCAAGAAGGTGAGATCTGTACCATTTCCCAGTCAGTGCCTTAAAAATAAAGCTGCAAAGCCTGCCATAACTTTTTATAGTGGCCATATTACTTCTTTTATAGATGATACAGTAAATCTAAGATACAAAATAAAATGCACAGGCTCATAAAAGATCTTTTATTGCATGCAATAATTGGAAATGCATTTTGTATTTTATTTTTAAGGTAGACTTTCTCTGTGTATTAAATTAACGGAGTTTTGAACAAGATGCCTGAATAAATTTCTGCAGAATTTTTATTTCAAGTGAGATAGGCACAAAACTTATATAATGCACACATATATGTTTAATTAAACAATTTAAATCATAATGCTAGTATACATTTAATTTAGAAGATCAAAGGTATGTTATATAAAGTTAAAATGTTTATTACTTCAAGCAATTGAATCTATATAAGCACTGACATATTTTAATGTTCCATTCAGTTGTTTCCCTTGTAATTAAAAAAAGCAATGCCATGTGTTCCAAAGTTTGACACTCCGCTAGGCTTACAGAAGAGCCTACCTGTGATTTTTTTAATTCCCACTATGCACATATATTTCAGATTCAGTTTCTACTCATCAATCAGAAGAGTCTCCAATACATCTATAGTGAGAACAATTAGATGCAAATACTCATCAGGCATTAGGCACACTAGGCCATATATCTCAACAAATCATCTTAGCCAAACTAATACCCTCCAAGGGAAGTAATTATTATGTCTCCACATCATTTAAACAGAAAGACAGAAGCTCAAATAATTGAAAGTTAGGAATAAAGAGATCATTACTCTTAACGTACCTTCCTGTGCTTTAGGTCTCAGGCACAACCCCAGGCTAAACTTAGACCCAACACCACACATTATCAGGAACAATAACCTGTACACTTTTATAGGGGCAGAAGTTACCAAAGTACAGAGGGGCTGTCAACACAGTTTCCAAAAATATAAATCCTTGGAAATAACATATGCACAACATTTTACCTAACTTGGACTGATGCATTGAAAAGAGTTTTCTTGGTTTCTTGCAGGTAACGATCCTATTTCCAGGCCTGCCCTGTGAGTGGCCTTCCCTTCCCTCCCTAAATCCTCTGGGCAGCATCTGCTTCAGGAGCCCGTGTCCCAAGTTAAGCCCCAGGGCAGCTGCAGGACTGCCAAGTCCCATTTCTACACTCCAAAGAATACCAAAAACCCTGAGAGCCAGAAGAGAAGGCATAAGGTGGCTCATTAAAGACTAAAACTGCAGGTACAACAAACAGCATTGTCAGAAAACAGATACAATTTTAAGAGCCCCCAGAAAAAGGGGAAGAGGGGAAAAAAGTGAGGAGGCATGGAGCCCTGAGGGACTGGCACCTTCTGCCAGTGGGCAAGACTCTTCATTTTCTTACACAACCCCAGCTGGCAGATCTGATGAAGCTGAGCACCCACAGGCTGAGGAATAAAAAAAACTTTACCTGCTTCGTGCTGTGCACACATCAAGACACTTTTAAACGAAATCTGCTGAGCAAGACTAGTGCCTAACCAGCTCCTTTCAACTGTTTCCTGCTCTTTTGGTGGTCTATGGCTTTTACAAGATGCCATCAAGATGAATTACAGACAGAGACAGTAACTAAAGTCTGGTGAACAGTTAATGTCTTTGGATGTAGACCACAGACCAATTCAAACTTTCTGCTCTCCTCTTTAACTCTAAAGATACCACACAGAGCTTCATCCAGTCTTGTGTACCAGTTCATTTCAATAAAGGATTACTTCAAGCAAATGTTTAAAAAACAAAACAAACACAAACCCAAAAACTTTAAAATGCACATTTCCTCATTTCAGTATGATATGACCCAAGGAATTAACGTTTCCCACAAAAGAAAAGCTTATTAAAAGCTACCACTCTTTTCCAACAAGTTGTGCTTCTCAAGTTCTCTTCTCCCCTTCCACTTTGCTTGGATTCACTAAAGAATAGTATTTCTTCAACACATTAATGCTTTTTAGGAAGCCTAAATAGTCTGAACAGCTATTCTGAAATTGTACACTTACTTTCTCATCCTTTAACTTTCCTTACTGTATTCTTAATTGAAGAATAAGTACCAGTAGTGAAATAAACTCCAGTGCTGACTGAAATTGCCACAGCAGTATGAAAGCTTAAGTACAGCAAAATAAGCAGTGTTTTGCCTACTGTTTTACTTTGTAGGCACAGAATTGTTTACACCTTCTTCAAGCTGTAGCTGTGGTCGGGGTAGTACACATAGAGAGCTTAATAGAGACAGAAGCCCTGCATCTACTGTCATGGAATTATAGTCCTCACTGGCACTTCTATACAGTATGAGTTGAAGCCTCAAGTTCACTCTGAACATTTGCTTTAATAAAACTACACTAGGTTGAGCAGTAATCTCATGTATCCCAAGCTTTTCAGATTTGGAATAATCTGTGCAACTTTTCTGAGCCCGTTCCAACGTCCTTTTTTGTGCATGTGAGTGGATTCAGCATTCCAGTAATGGTCTCACTGATGATACCTCACCTCTACCTTACCTCTCTACCTGTACTTCACAGCTTAACTACTTGTTAGACTACCTAATGTGATTCCAGGTCCTTTTCAGTATCATTTCCTTACAGACTATGGTCCCATAATGCAGAACTCCTGAACATATACCTTTCATGTTCAGACATATGATGTGGCATTTTAATGCAGGCATATCCTTGCTAGGCCATTCAGTTCAAATATGGAGAGTGGACTTTTAGCTTTACCACTACTGGTTTATCTGGGGCTTTTATCTTGTTTATCTTACTTGTCTTGTGTGCAAATCCTGCAAATTGTGACTGATGATTATTAGGTAAATGCATTTTGAACTACGTACATCTACTCTTTCCACCTCTATCTACTAACCCAGTGGGTTTGTGTGTGTGTTTAGAGGAAAGGGTCACTGCTTGACTCTTTCTACAAAGTAGTCAGATAATTTGAAGCAAAGTAAATCAGTTTTTTTACTGTTAGTCTACACTGCTCTTCTATGGACGAGCTCCCCTCACGCTCATTTAATCCTCTAGGAAGACTGGTTTAAATCAGGTTTCTTTTTTGTCATAATTGAAGTCAGGAAAAAATTAAGCTTACTTTCTTCTTTCCAGTAACAAAATATTTAAATGATGACAGCACACTGAAGGAGCAAAACCAGGGACTGTAACTGCTAATTACTGCTCCCATTTCCTACCCTCCTAACTTTGAAGCTCTGCATCTATTCCATGACATAGAGCAGAAATATGCATGAGTTGCAATTCTCCCTCTACAACAGGGGTAACTAATTGACAGCCTGAAGGCTGAATCCAGCTCTGCAAGATGGTTTTACTTGGACCCCACCACGGCCTAGAGCAAAGACTGCACATCATGAACTGTGCTAAACAATTTGCTTAGCCCACAGGAGAGCGGGAAAGAAAAGAAAGGGAGTGAGGATAAGTAGGAAGTGGGAGGAACACAAGAACGTGGGTGATGGCTGAGGGGCTAGAATGGAAGTGCAACAGTTCCAGCACTTCCCCACCTTCCCAAGTTGCGTGTCCAGAGAGCAGCTTGAGCGGGGCAGAGCTGGAGCAGGCTGGGTCCTTCAGAGCATCTGCCCCAAGCTGGGCTAAGCCAGAGGAGGGACCACAACCACACCAGGCTCTCGAGCTCACACACCTTTTGTGACGAGCTTTTCAGAGATAGTTTTGCCACATCTACTACATAATCAGGGAAGAGTGTGAGTAAACTGGTGCCACAAGAAGCCCTAAAACAGAGGGGAGGAAAGCAGCACCATTCCTGCATGAGAGCTGCCATCTCTCCAAAGAGAGGTCACGCTGCTGGAGCAGATAGCCTGGAAGTTCCCGGTCTAGGCACAAAATCTTCGCATCCTCTATCGTGGAATCACAGAATGAACTAGGTTGGAAAAGACCTTTGAGATCATTAAATCCAACCTGCGACCTAACATTACCACCTTATCAGCTAAACTATGGCACTGAGAGCCTCATCGAGTCTATGCAACAAAGCAACGGGCCTGAATTTGAATTTAGACGCTGTCCCTGAGCATGAGTGAAATTAAAATCAGTGACTCTCATCTGCTTCTGCAGGAGCATTCCTGAGTCCAGCAGGAACACAGTAAACTGAAGGCAGAAAAACAAGTGTCCCTGTTTCCAGCATCTTCTACAGGACCTACATATTTCGGTTTTTTGGCCGCCTCTCTCTGGGCAACAGAGGGTTAAAGACTCAATCATCTTGATATATTCATCTGAGCCATGAGCAGCTGGCAGGGAGAAAACAAAAAAATAAGGAGGCCCATAACCATAGGGAATCAGCAATACAGGCTCTAGAGGAATGAATCCAGGAAAATGGAAAATTACAAGTTAGAGAACGCATTTTTTATCCTAGCACCACCCAAAAGGGGTAATTTTTGGAACATTTCAAAGGGTTTCCAAACTTATTTGTAATTAGTGCTAAAAATTACTATGAAACATTTCAATTAGTCTTTAAAACAGAGCAATGAAGAGCAGTCTTGTGAGGAACAAACAGAACTGCAAGAGTTCCCAATCTCTCCAGAGCTGACAGATTTTTCGTGATCGTCTGAGATCAAGATTTAATTTCTTCCTGCCTCAGTTTTTCTGTCTAGAAAACAGCAACAGTAAGACCACCTTCATTCCCAAATATGGGCACATTTAAATATTATAAAATGCCTTTAAGAACTTCTTTTGAAACACCTACTTATGAATAGAGGAGAGAGGACTTTTCATGGTATTCCTGCAAAAGGAAAACAGTGCTAAGGTGCTGGAATTGAAGTATCCCTTGGTTCTCTTTCTTCTATATAGAGACAAAATTTACTAAAGTAAGCTGACCTTTATGATTTTTTTCTTTGGGAAAATATTGTGACTGTTTTTGGGTATAAAAACCTGATTAGTTCAGTTACCATGTTAAAATGAAGTAATTTGCAATGCTTACCATCCCACTTTTTTTTAATATCAAAGGACTGGTTCAGTCCATTAAGAGTGAAAGAGCTACAAATTCAGGAGATTTTTATTATATTTTAGTAGCTAATTCCATGATAGCAGTTTTGAATATTTCAGTGTCCACTTCTTCAGTAAGTATTAATACATGTCTAATACATTTTATTTTATAAAGAAACTTTGCTATCATATCAAGTATCTTGCCAAAAACGCTGCTTGATGGTTATGTATGAAAGGACAGACCTTTACATGGATTTTATGTTTATTTAGAAACACATTTTCATATATTTTGAGTAAAACTTGACCTATTAATAAACAAAAATCATAGGTATTACAAAGAGCAGTCTAGAAGACACCACTTTAAAAAAATCTCAGTAAAGTCACTTTATCAGTGGAGCCTTTCCTGTTTTAAAACCACACCATACAGTACACCAAAGAACTAATTCCACTAATAAAACTGGAGCCATACAAATTCTCTTCAGATAAAGATGTCTACAAGAGAGAGACTTGCTAGTGTCTGATGAAAAATTTAAGAACAGCATGGTATTCAAGGAATCTACTTAATTATTGCCATCTTACTCTTGCAGAATTTTTAGTCTACACATTCTGTGTATTTTCAGGTGAAAAAAATAATTCATTTCTTTTAACATCAGAGAAAAGCCTGCAGGTTTTTTATGGAAGTCTATCAGCAGTACTATTGTTGAGTAAGGATAAGGCACTGAGTTGAAAACCAGACTTTTAACACTAACAGTTTCTGCCACGAAAGCATTTACTAACAGGAATTGAGGAACAAAAGCAACCAAAAATGCCTTTGCATCTGGAAATGGTTACCAAAATGGCAACTGTGTATAAAGTAGCACAATCACATAACCCTAAGACTCTTTTTTCTTTTCTTTTAAAAGCAAGTGTTAGAAAAAATATTTGACGCTTCCCCCTTTTTTCCCCTTAAACTAAAATACTTTAAAGTTATAAATTAATTAAAAACTAACAAACAAGCTTTTTTGTGTGTGGTTTTTTTTCCCTGCACCTTATTGTGACCTTTTGGAACTGACTTATATAGCATGTATATAGGTAAAAAAATTAAATTTAAGTCTAGCCAGCTCTAACACACAGTACCTCTCACCAATCAATTTTGATAGCATAGAAGCACAAAGAAGCCCAGTTTAGAGGGTCCACATGTGTTTAATCTTTGATTAATTGAACAAAAACTAAGCGCCTCCAGACATATTTCTTTTAATCACAGGAAAGATATCTTTTCAGTTGCTTTGCTAGTAGGAGAGAGTCAGCAGATGTCTGCCTGGTCTAAAGGGAATTTCTCTTTCTCTGGAGAAAACAGTTTAAATAGGAGAGGAACAGACATATGCTGACTGTGCACTGCTTAACAGATGACGTAGAGAAGCATCTACTACCTCAGGGAGCGGAATGGGGCAGTTTTCAAATTAAATTTCTTTCAAATTCAAAGCGATCAGCTGAAATCAATTTACATACAGGATGCAAGTCAAGCCAGACAGTCAGTTCTCATCAAAACAGCTCACAGACACAAAGATGCAAATCTGTCTTTGTCACCAGCATGATCTCAAAGAAAGGTTTTAACCTGATGACAGTAAAAAATAAAAATAAAAATGAATTTCTTAATAATTTTAAACAGCACATGTTTTTGTTTTCTAGGGAATGGTAATGCAAATTAATATTTCATTAATATGGAGTATTTGCCAAATATTCTCAATTCATATACAAAATGTATTGGCACAATGAAAATTTATTTCCAAATACTAACTCCGAAGCAAGTCTTTCAGAACTTCAGAAAAACTTTTTTTAAAGTGTCATACTGGGGAAGAAAGCATCAGAACAACCAATGCATGAGGATAACGAGTCAGCATTTTACTTGTCTGACTTTATACTTCTGCCTACAGGTGTATGTCCTATATCAGCAGCTAGGAAATGGAAACACTTATAAAAAAAGGAATGATCTTCACTTCATCTAGTTCTACCAAGATGTCTTGGGGGAGGGAGGAGAAGGAGGAGGTGGAGGAAGAAAGATCAAGAGTCTAAAGCAGAAACTGGGAGAAAATCTACTGGACATCTATTAGACAAAAACACCCTATAAAGACTCCCTCGGACCAGAGGAAGCTCACAAGCAGGAAAAAAGAGGAGACAGCCAATGGTCCCAGTTAATTTGATAACTTGCACCAAGGAGTTCCCTCCAAACTCTGCTTGAGGCTCAGCCATCGGCACACAGGCTGGAGACCTATTAAACAGCACATCATTTAATGCCATGGGAAAGGAGAAGAACAAGCATGAGACAGTGAAAACAGAATGTAGTATCAAAACCTCCTTTTCCTTCTTCATGCTGTTAGGATATCTGTCTTTATTCCCATTTATACTTGATGCTAACAGTCCGAATTATCTTCCACGGGCTTCTGAATAGCAAAACTAAGGAGAACTTTGGTATCAATTCACTATGTTGGCCGGATTCAGGAAAAATACTTAAATATTTGTCTCAGGCTCATGCTTGAAATAGCAGGGCCCTTCCACCTGAACAATTTTGATTCAGTTTTTTTCTCTGAAACGAACAACTTGATGACGAAATGTGCAAAGCACAGCTTTCACCTCATTTTAAGAGCCAAATTCCCCACTTTTGGTTCAAGGTTTCAGATAATCTTTTACCCATCAGAGCTTCCATTCCACAGAAGGACTGCCACCATGTTGTTTGATTTATGAATTTGCTGAGCTGCACAGCAATTTCTGGCAAGATTATAAAACATCTAAATTTGTTTAATCATCCATCCCAGCATGGCGACCATAACGTCCTAAATTAGTCATCAGCTTAAGAATAATCTGTTTATTCGCAGTATCACAACCCATCAAAAACCCTACTCCTAATTCCCTATGTTCTACATAGTTTCTGGGAAAACACAGACGTGTAAGAACAGTTTTCAGGCAAAGCGTGCATTATTTTGCCCTGATCTTGGCATAATTGTGCTGAATAGGAATCTTTTCTTTATGTGCTCTGTTTTCACAGTGGTTGAAAGTCTCATGTAACAGCATGCATGAAAAAAATTAATTTTTTAAGTATCATTGTTATTCACTGACAATAGCACCTGTGAACTGTTTTGATACAGAATTAGCTATAATGCTCAAATATGCTGATGCACATCCTCAGTGAAAGTTCTCATGGTCTGCTTCCAAAATCTAGTGAAACTTAGCACTTCAGATGTCGTGTGGAAGAGGCTTCCAAACATCCCCACAGAATAACCAAAACCCTAAAACACTAATCTTACAACTCATGGTTTTTAAGACTTTTAAGAACTAATCTTACAAATTTCGAAATACATACAAGTTGTATTTTAGACAATAAACATGGAAATTTCCTTTAATAATAGACTTAGACGTAACTGTAAAATGAAGTTCTGCCACACCAAACTTTCAGGTAAAAGCACATTTAAGTTCTGGCATTTCCAGTCAATCCTCACTGCTTTGATTTCATCTAGGTGTTTGCTGTTTTTTTTTTAATCTCTAGGGTTTTGGCTTTTTAAATTTGTACGTAAGTTTATTCCTTAATGCATAAATTAATCTTGTAACCCTCTCTAAAGCATGCACAGCCAGAAACTCTATTATTTTATCCATTTATTTCATGAGTGCAGGCAAAAGACTCCAAAAAGAAAGACCTTTTGTGATACCTTAGAACTAACCACATACTTGAAACAAAGCCCTGACTTTTGTGAGACTTTGCCAAATAAAATTTAAGCAACATAAAGAGCACATGTTTGCCATGCGCAGGGGTGCCTCAAATGATGGAAGTTCTGATGCTTATCCAAAATGTTTAATTCATTGTCATGCAGCTGAAGTTGTTTGTCCCATTCTCTTAACATGCCAGTGATTACACGTAAGGTCCATTCATACAAATTTAACTGTCTGAATTTTGACAGTGTTGCATAACCTGCAGGTAATAATATAAACAATAACAGGAAGACTGTATATTGCTAAAATTAATGCAAAGTGAGGAAGAATTTTGCAGCTAATTGAGCAGCTCATATTCTGCGTAACAGGAAAGTGAACTACAGCAGCCATCACTGATCTTCAGATTCTATATCCTTAAAACTGTAACAAAGCATTTTTTAAACTAGAACAGTCATCTAGTATGTACTGAAGATTATGTTAAGGTGATAGCAAAGCCACACATGAAAGAATCATGCCAAATAACTTGGTCATAAATATACCCCTTCTCTAAAAACTCACTCTGACAAGGCAAGGAGTGAGCAGAAAAAAACTTTTGTGGTAAAAGAGAAATATGTTTGTCTCAGAGAAATATGATTTGAAAAGAAGATTTGCAGAGCCCCTGACTAGCAAACATACCCAACTTCATTTGCATTTGATTTTTTTTTAACAGCCTGAAAAATCCCTAGAGTGGGGAAAGGAAGATGAACATACCCTTGACGCTATTGTTGCCACTCTCCACAGAGTGGAGTAGGCTTCTCCAAAGTAGGCTACTCCACAGAGTAGGCTTCTACAAAATTGTTACTTATATCCACAAGATCCAGAAATACAATTTTCCTCAAAAAGGAATAACAGAAAAAAAAAAAATTAACTCTTGAATCAAACTATCACACATCAATAGCTGAATTTGGTCTTAATCAGGTGGATCCATTCACCAGAAAATCCGGAGAGATTCAAACATATGAAGCAGCTTGCAGCCACTTTCCAGTCTGCTAATGCACTTCTTAAAAACTGCTTCTATTTCTCTACTCTGAAAAACTACTCTGTTTTCCAACTGTTTATGTGATAGCCAAAACAGTCTTCAGCCTTTACTCTGAGGATGAAGTATGATTCCACTTTCTTCTCCCACCTGTAAAAGCTGACATTTATAGAGGGAATTACCCAGCTTCATTTTGACAAGGACATGCCCTTTTCACGTTCTTCAGGACCTTTCACCACCAGAGAACGTGTCACTGGTAGGCAGTAACCCAAAACCAGTTACATTCCTCCAAAACAAAACATGGAGCTAATTTAAGTAGGTCTCCAGTGATCAAAAGGCTGAGTTCAGGAAGTCAGGAAGAGGGAGGGAAATGGACTTGGAACAGCCTCAGTCTCGAGGATGCCTCCAGCCTGTTACCTGATTATCCCATGGCTCACCCCTTCTGGGCTACACTGCAGAAACTACACGCTTCTGCAAATTAATTCTGAACACATACAGCCAGGCTCTGTTTCAAAAAAATTGTGGAAATGGGATTTCAAATACAGATGAGACCAGTCAACTTAAAAAAAACCCCCATAAATCCCCCAGTTAAAAAGGAGTTACATCACTTATTTGACTAACTTGCAATTCGCATTTCTGTTCAGTTCCTGTTTATGCAAATTTATCTCCTTCCCATTTATGAAGATATTACAGATCTAAATTACAAAGAAAATGTCACATAATATTCAATTACAAAGCTTCTTTGCACAGAGCTGTGTAACAGAGAGTAGTTTTACTAGTCTCTAAAGTGTCTGAAAGATTTTAATTCCTGAAGTATCAAGTGGCTGGCTAAAGAACATGTTTGGTAGATTTAGGATACCACTCTTCACCAGACAGAGGATCACCTTGTTTTTAAGGATTTTTAGGGTATGGGGCATATTTTCAAAGTAATAACCATAGAAACCTAAGGAAATACAGCTGCACAAATACTTTTATATAAAATAAAATAGCATTATGGAGAAGACATAACAAATCCTCAATGCTGTGAGTACACACACGACATCTTCAAACATTCTGGAAGGGCCACAATAGGCAGAGATTGAGTAAGGGACTTGTTTAATTCAATTTGCTGATAATAAATGGTATTTAGGTCATGTTCAATGGTATTAATTGAGGACTAACACCATCATTACTGAGATACATATCAGCGGAAGAAAATGCAACATCCTCTGGATTAAATGACATGCAAATGTCAGTCAAGGCGCCAAGGAGAGGCTGATGACTAGAAAGTGACAAAGCAGAGGGAAAACTATCTTCAGTGGTATGATTTAAGTCACTACTCTCTTGTGGTAATCAAATCTAACACTGTTTTGAAAGCTCTTAAAATACACAAGTATTTAAAAAGATAAAATGGCTTTTAATACAGTGCAATCTTCCAAAATCTTTGTAGCTTTGAACTCCCACTACATTTCCTTCTTTGCAATTGTAGAATTTATGCACAGTGTGCTTAAGGAAGATGTCCACCTAATTACATAGGCAGCAATTCTCTCTGTGGACTAATCTCAAAAGATGAGCATTGGAACTGCTTAAAGAGTTAAAAAATAATTGCATGAAGGCATACAGACATGAAAACTTACTTTAGTATTAACCTGAATCTAAAGTCAAATGTACAACATCCATTGAAAACTGAAGGAACTTCATCTAACTGAATGTTATTATATGAGATGATGGAAGAAAAGTGGTAAGTTGCCTATCACATTCTGAAACAAACTAGTGCAGACATGAGCTGCCTCTTCCAGTGAGAATTAGCAGCTACACTGCAAAACATGATGCTGTTTCCTGTTTCACAAAAGGTTTTTGGGTAAAATTGCAGCATCAAAGCAAATAACGAGTACTCTTAATGATCTTCTGTACTTTGTGGAAAGCAGATGCCAAGTAAAGGCAATTTGACTCTGTAAACATACAAAAATTAAACTATAACTTCAGGATTTCTAAACCAGCAACTGTGTATGAGTACAGGTATACAAATGTAAATGCTCTGGTGCTTAGAACAGGTGTGCTGAGAACTAATCAGAGCAGTTTGCTGATTTGCCGCAATCCACTGTGAACCCAGCTCCAGTTTATAATGATGATAGCATTACCCCTAAAATGCAGAGCTTCTTAATTTAATGCAAATTTATTCCACCAGCCTTCAACTCCTTCCTTGTTCCTCACCTCTTCTGTGCTATTTAAAGTGGTTTGGTGCTATTGCACTGGCACATCACTACCTTTTCTACTAAAATAATAACCTTTACTGTTAAAATTCTTTGTCTGCGATGTCCTGGTATGCAATTAAAACTGTATACCATAATACCTACAAATTCTATTTCCAAATATAGATGGTGATTTTTTTTTTTCCCTTACAGCATTGTTGGTGGTTATTTTTTGATACTAGCCTTTGATACATAGGCTAGTGAGATCCACTTAGAGGTGGATTAAGAATTTACTGCTACACTATTGTTAAATGGTGTACATTTACACACTTTTAAGATACATTTTTTTTTGTCTTGAGTGTTGGCAGAAACTCTTAAAAGAAATTGTGGCAGTATCAGTATTTTGCATTCAGACCCTGCTGGTCAGGCTCTCTACTATAATCACATGAAAATTACTTGAGCCAGGGGTGACAAACACATTTAACAATTATGCACCAGTTGAATTGTTGCATGCCACAGTGCATCAACCACTGGACTCCACCTCACGTTTCTGGGTTCTGATGAAAAGTTGTGGAAGACACAGAAACACCACGTGCATTTCACGCATTGCTTCAAGGCACATCAAAAACCAAAAGAACGTGAAATAAGCACAGGACATTAAAACCCATTCTAAGAACGAACATGAAGTGCTATAAATGAAATAGCAATTAGATAGAAATCAAGATCTTAAAGATTAATGCCCACTCAAAATTACACTTAACAAGATACCAGATACAGCATTTGGCAGTAGCGAGTCAGAGTATGATTCAAACAGGTTACACATTTACTGGATAAGCATCCTTCCAGCTACCCAGACACTGATTACTTTTATCACTAGAAGTGGTTAACGAGGAAACAGCATGATCTTAATCACGTGTATCTCCTCTGTTATATGTGAAGCTTGAGATCCTTCGGGTGTAGTTATAAAAGTCCTCGGGATTGTCTTTAATGTGAGACACTAGACAGAGGGCTCAAGCAAATGCCCAGATTTATAGTCTATTTCCTTGGCCTTCTGTGAGACTTATGAAAATATAACCCTTCTTCTAAAATTATACACCAACGGTGGCACTTAACTTATCTAAGAGATAGGAGCCTCTTCAGAGCTAGTTAACAACATGAATCATTCAGTCAACAGAGATCAGTGTTTTCAGAGTGACTCACCCAGTTCTGGGCTGCTCTTCAACAGGACACCAGGTGAATAGCTACACATTACAAAGGAAGCCTATAAAAGCCACTTCAGAATAGATACCTAACTTTGAATTGCAACATTTCCTCTCATATTTTAGTACCCCCAAAATTGATTTTTTTGACCTACACTTGGCCCTCCATACGAATGCTTAAGCCACTTTAATGCACACTCTCTTCCTCTGAAACAAGTAAGACTTTAAAGGATATACAGGAAGAGATAAGCATTACAAAGTGATGTGAACGTACTTGACTGCTCCTTCCGTTGGCCAAATACTTAAAACTAGAGAGATAATTTTGTGGGCCAGTTCTTTTAGAGAAAAAAAAACATAATTGTGTTTCTCAATCTGCCATTCTTCTTTCTAGTGTTTATTTGTGCAACAACAATTACCCTGTTAGATCAAATCCTGGCTATCCTGCCTCCTATTACACACTGTAAATTGCATGGTTATCTGGAGAGGAAAAAACATGTATAAATTGAAACTAAGTACACAGAAATCTTACAAACAGTAAGCAATCATAATTTCACGGAAGCATAAAAGTAGTGAGAATGCACAAGATCATCTGAATTTCTCCAGTGATATGATACATCTTCTGACTTTCCTTCTATTTCCCTGTCTCTGTATAAATAATAATTAACCGTGTAGCTCCTTCATTGCTTTTAAGTCACTGCCTCAGAGGCAGCTCACACTTATTTTTATCTACAAATAACATCAAAGCAAGTGGCTGTTACCAAAGAGGAAGGAGGGAGGGGGTTGAATGTACTTACTTGCCACCTCCAGCGATGCGTTATGACTTACAGCTTCCCCGAGGTAATTCCTTGCCACACACACGTAGACCCCTTCGTCCGGCCGGCTCTTGCGCCCGTGCACGATGCGCAGGAAGAATAAAGATCCGCTGGGCAGCAGCATCCGGTGGGAGCGCGGGTCATCCTTGTCCGTCTCCACCCGCTCGCCCCCCTTGTACCACTCGATGGTGGGCGTCGGCCGTCCCTCCGCTTTGCAGTTCAGAGTGGCTGGCTCTCCTTTGGAAACGATCAGATCGGAGGGGTGTTCCACAATTCGAGGTGGGAAATCTTCCTGTCGAAGACGGGAACCTGCAAGGTAAAAATGTGAAGTTTTCTTAGGAAACCACGGCCAGGTACAGTCATGGTCTTTTGCAAAGCAACTACTTCACCATCACCTCGTAGCACAGCGTTTGGTAAGAGCAGCTATCAACATCCTGAAGTATACAAAAGGAAACCTTAATGCACTTCACTGTGTGCAAGGTTCTCCCAAGTGAGTATATTCAAAAGCATTTTTTCAACAGGGGACCTATATTAGTGAACTGCCATATTCCTAAATCACATCAATCTTTACATGGATCTATTTGTGTACATAAATTTATACATACACACATATGCATATCTAGAATTACAAAAGCTAGTCCTACAGATACTCCAGAGATCAGGCCACCTCAACCAGCAGAACTGGTACTGCTCTAATCCATAACCCAAAGCCATACCCAACCTTGTGCAACCTTTTAGAAAGGCCATTAATTCATGCAGTGTCTACTGAGTAACTCTTAACATTTCCACTGCCCACAAAGTTGCTTTATTTCACTACTACTACTACTTTAGTCCACTCCTAAGTTCCCTGTTATGCAATGCATAGAGGTATAATTGCAAGGAGGGCCTGAGGGCTTCTTACGCCTCCTGCATCAGGGAAAGTTTTTACTTTATAAAATTCTAGATGTCTCCAACCTAGAAAAAACTGAGACAAGAGTATCCAGCATAAAAGAAAAGTTATAAACAAGTAAGACAGTCTTCTAGACAAGCTACTTCTAAACAAGATGCTCTTCTAGAATAGCATTCCATTTCAAACTATTTCAAAATTCAAGCTGATAACTGGCATATCAAAAAAAACCCCAAAAAACTCCACCCCAAAATGAACAAAAACAACAAAAAAGACGAAACAAACAAAAAACGCCCAACTATCAAACAATAATAGTCTACATAGATATATACCACAGTCTAATATAACAACCAACTGGGTACCCAAGAATTCCAAATTGGGAATAAACAGCCATCAAAACTTTCAGGGTTTTTAAAATGTTGACTCAAATTCAAATTACTGTTTTCCTTATTTCTCTCTTTCTTGAAGCACAGCTTTGCCATGGATAAAAATTAGTCTCTTGGGTCACTAATTCCTGATTATTAAAATCTCAGATGCCAAGATTCTTTATTAACATTAATAACATGGGGTTTGAACAGCTGCGAAGCACCAGAAAGAAACACAAGATCTATTCACTGCAGGTTAATAGACCATAAATTGATATGGAAACAGGGAAAGGAGACAAGAAGAGGAGAGGTCCAGGGACTTCAGTTTTAAATATATGCCAAATATGTCCCATATATATACATGTATATACATTTATGTATATAAAATGAAAATATTCAAAAGTGTACGATTTTCATTTTATTTCACATTTTCTTCATCTCAAGATAATTAAATGTTAAACTAATCAGCTAGCACTACCACACACTCAGGAATCTCTGGCAGTATGGCCAGACTACACTGAAATACATTGCATTCTGTATGTAGTAACAACAGAGTAGTTTTACATGAACATTACTGATCATTAAATACAAAATGATACAAAATACAAAGAGCAATAAACCTACTCTTCAGATAAGGTTTGGGTAGAGAGAACAGAAGCCAAGGGGCTTCCAAACCCTTCTGCTGGCTACACACCCTTGAGCAGCCCAAGCCTGCACATCACTCCAAACCCAGATTTTAAGCAGCACCTCCAAGAGGTTTGGCACAGGCCAAACCCAGTGAAAGCAGAGCTAAGAGCACAAGTAAAGAGAATTCTGCCAACCAGCACTGGCCTTTTGCAGCAGCTGCAAGCGCCTCTAATATACTTCTGTGTTCCCTGAGAACACATCTCAGCCACTGCAAAGTTCCATTTGTGTCTACTCATCCTGAACTTTTACACAGCTTTTGTGAAAAGGCCCTCATTCAATACTTCTGCCCTCACATTTGGGCTGGCCAATTTCAAATCCCTCTTTCCAAGGTAAAAACGCCTAGAGAGGGATTAAAAACCTTATTTTGTTTATCTTTTACCTCACTTCCTATATAACTCCCAAGGAAAGGCACAGAAACAAAGGATTACAGAGCTAAAATCAATTGCTCTAAGTCACTCTGGAAAAGTAAAAAGCCAATTTCAATGTAAGATGTTTAAAGGCAGTTAAGAATTCTTTTAAAAAACAAAGTTTTGACATATGCTAGTATGTACCATGTTTATATTTTCACAGGCAGTGCTAGCCAGCCAGCACACAATACAGTACAAGCCTCCTATTGTTTCTGTCAGCCTGGCCCAGACCACAAATAAATGAAATACCATTTTCAGATATATTGTATGCAAGCTTTCCACACTGACATTTAACTGGCTGTACATGTAGTTCAAGTACTGTACAGAATGAAAGCATAAAGACTGACCTCTAAACTTTCTTGAAAACTGAGACTCAAAACCCTAAGCGGGGAAAAAAAAAAAAATCCTTCAGGATTATCCAGGAATGCTTATATGTATTTTTATCTTTGCTGGATATTGTTGGAGAAGATACATGACAGAAATGTCCATTACATTATTATGATTTTTTTTTTTAATCTTAGCATTTTATAAAGTAACATTTTCTCCAGCAAATTTCATGAAACTGCTTAAATCAGGACGGGACAAAAGTTGCATGATTAGTTGACTGGTACATAGCGAGCAATAACCACAGATTCAGTGACAACTGCCTGAGGGGTATAATGGCCTTGACAACCAAGTTATAATCTTTCTACATATCTACTCTTTTTTCTTTTTCTTTTCTTTTTTTTAATCTTTCTTTTCTTCTAGCTAGTTATTTAAGCCGCATTTACGTTTTATTGAGAAGAAGCAGCTTCAATTATCAACATAAATCTTAGAATGGGCACCAATCCTGTAATTTTCGTGTCAAAAATTCTTCCCAGGGGATATTTGATAAAAAAAAAACTCCAGAAGATGAGCACCTAATTCATACTGGATCTGCTATTAAAAATACAACAGAGCTGCTTTTTCTTTCCCCCAAAGATGACAGCACTGGGTTATAGGAACTAACCAACTTGAGTTCTCTGCTTTTATTACAATTCAAGTATTTCATAAAAAGTCAACTGGATGCCACCAATTAAACCACGCCACACTAATTATTTCATGCTGCTGCTTAAAAGAACAATTATATGAAATCATGTTTCCAGTTTCTTGGACTGTGCCACAACAATTTTTACAAGAATTCAAACAATGACATAAACAGATGTGAAGGTTCAAAGAAAACTTGCATTAGACGAATGGCAAACTCATAGAAGCTAAGATTTGCCTTTATTCCCACCTTAAAACTTCCTGTTGGTAGCATATGCAAACAAAACTTACTGAAAACCAGCAGGGAGTGTATTTAAATATGAAAGCTGCTGATACCAGGGGTTCAAACACTGTGGACCCCTTGTGTACAAACACTTTCTCCTTTAGGGGGAAAACAAAAAAGTTCTGTGCTATTGGAACAAACTGCATCAGTCCATCTAAACCTGAGCTCGGATGGATATGGAAAACCTCATTTCCCAAGATCTATATATCTAAATAGTAATTTATCACAAGTATTATAAAATACTGCGTGACAGCCTGTATCCTTAGCCAAATTCCTGAGGGCCGGTATACTCTTGGCCCCATTTCTTTTCCATTCCACAAATACAGCATTTAACACTCATTTTTGGAGCACAAGAACCTTGCTCTTTTTTCCTCATTATTGAAACCCTATGTAAGTTCTGAGTAACTGGCCTAATTGCTATCAAAGTGATTAGTAAAAGGCTAACAAACGAAACCACAAGGTAAAAAGCAGTGCTAGGTGATCCTTGCAAACAATTACACTTATTTAGAACGTAAGAGCTTCCGCAATTCCCCAGTGTTTCCAGTACTAACTTAAACCTCTTCCAGACACTTTTCAGGAAGTGGAGGGGAGTATCTTTGTGGTTTTATGTAAGTTGACTGGAAAGATGTTCTGTAAGTCTCTCACTCTAGTGGTTAGAAATCTTTGCCTAATCCTCAGGTTAAACATATCCCCAAATAGTAAATACCTCGTTCTTCCTGTGCTGGAAGCGCCCTATAATTCAGATCTCTCCACAAACTTCTTGAAATTTTACGCCTTTGACATGCAAATTGCAGCCTTTTCCTTTTTTACCATCCCCTTGAATTCTGTGTTGTTGCTGCCCTTAGAAGTCACAAACCTAATTTCATCTCGTTTTCTCCCCATAGGATTTGCTCACCTTTCTTTTCCCTGTCTTGAGTTCTAGTTTGAGTTTATCCTTTTTGAAGACGGAAAATCCAAACCACATACACTCCAGAGGCAAGCAGACTTTGTACTATTTCAAGCACACAGCGCAAAACAGTATCACATCATACTACAGGGCAAAAATAACTAAAGGATAAATCAAAATATTTTTCTCAAAATGGCTTTTCTGCCCCTATACCTGCAGCTAACCTAACCTACTGGGTTTGCCTTGTTGCACAGACAACAAATAATTTCCAGCGAAAACCAACAGAACTACGAAAATCCACTGAGATTTTGTCCCATTAATTTTCTTTCTCGCAACTCCTCCATTCTTTTAATATTCCTACTCTTTGTATACTACCCTTGTGCAGCTTCAATGAAACACCTGATTTCCTGAGCTTTGTAGCCTACAAGAACACTGCATATTAAAAAGCAACCATTTTGACATTTCCTTTTCAGGTGTTGCAGTCATCCCTTCATAACCAAAGACATGAAGTAATTAATAAAGACAGTCATGCTGTGCCTATTTGGACTTTTCCAAAGTAGTCAGCTGCATCACAACAGAAATTTCACTGTCTAATTCTACTTTGCTATAAAGCAAAAGAGTAAAAACTGCATTTAACTGGTATTTCTGAAACGCTGATTGGAGAATAGCACTGGTGTCACTTTGGACTGAGGAAGTGGGCCTTTGACAGAGTTTCATTTACAACAGCTGTTCATTTCTAACAACTGAGCATTAAACATATATTCTAGAAAAACAAAGTTACACTTTTTACCTAAATCCTGCCATTACTTTGCACAGTCATAACTGTGAACATTTCCTTAACTCCTTTAAAAGGATGCCACTTCCATGAACAAAAATGTTCACCTGCAAGTGAGAGAGTATTTGCACACTAAGGAGGAAAATGCATAGTTGGAATGTAACAGCACTGTCACATCAGCCCATTAATGCCCACCTGGGACTCCAGGTTTATTGAAATGCATTTCAAGAGATGGTAATTGGTTCCAAATACTGATCTGGGAATAGGTCCAGTTCTTTTCAACAGATATCATAAAATGTGACAAGCAAGGCTCTCACTTTGGATCAGGAGAACCTGCAATTTCCCTACATCTTCCCAATGAAGAGAAACACCCCATTTCTTTTTTTGAGAATGCAGTGGAAAACAGGTGAGCAAGATGTAACTGAAAAGAAAAGCCCTGAACACTATCTGATCACTCCCACCAGGAAACCACAGTGATGTTTCCTGAAAAAGCAGTTGTCCTTATTTCAGTTTGCATCACCATGTCAAGGATGTTTTGTTTCCCTGCTCTAATCACTATTGAAATTTCTGTTCCTAATGATATATGAAATTATTAATAAAGTTTCCTTTTAATTATTTCTTCTACTAAGGGATACTTTTGGTTAAAGCAAGTTGCATTTTAAATATGAAATCTGACTACAAAATGTGGGCCCAGGCTTTTGAAATAAATTTGTAGACACCCACAAAACATTTTTCCCACTTAAAAAGACAGCAACAAGAAACACTTCAAGGTTAAGACACCATGAATTACAATTGCATTTCTGTCATAGCTACCACACTATCAGGAGATGTCAGAAACCAGTAATTTACTGTACACTTATGGCTGGAAAAAAACCTAGGGTAATGACAGAGTGCCTGGAGTTTTAAGCCACGTCTGTCTGTCTCTTTGAAATAAGAGATTAAATGGGAGCTGTACTAAAAATGCCTCAAATCCAGACTGATCTCGTGCCTGGCTCTTACACTGAGAGATGTAACCCAAACATTGGAAGCTACAGACATTCAATTTACACAATATTCATGACCTGGTCAACTGAACAGGAGCTAGTTGAAGTATTGTAGCAATAAGCTAAATAAACAAAGGCGAAAAATAATTTTAAAAGAAGTTTATATATCATTGGTGTAAATGGTTTGTTTCTGTTCCTTATTCTGCACTAATTCTGGACATACATGATTATGTCAGAAAAAGCCATAAATTTCAAGGCAAAAAGACTTCTGAAAAGAGGTGCATTATCTGATAGTTATTTAAATACTGTGCCTGGTGGGAATGGGGAAAAAAAACTGGCAAACACTGCATTGCTCAGATATCAACACTGAGTCTCCATTTTAGTTCCTAAAGACGTATTTCCCAGGAGATGCTAAGAGAGACTTGCTCTGTGAAATAATCACTTTTAACAAAGAAGCCCGAAGTGGCAACAGTAAGAGTCATGCTTTAGTTTCTTAATCCAAAATTAAACTCAGCTCTTCCAAATTGCTCTTCAACAAACCACTTATTTTCAAGAGACTCAGCTTTACACTCAGTGTTTGTTACATGAACACATGCTACTGGTTTGTGCAGCAGTTAGCATAAATAAGTCCTGACCTGGTTATTCATTAAATTAGCTGGAATATAAATTTAAAATAATAATATTTATATTGCGCCATGTAAGAGGCTGACATTTACATAAAACCCCAGGCAATAGCTAATGTTCCCAGGGTAAGAAACTGGTCAGTTTTATTTTTTCTTTCCCCTCAGTTGTGCTTTCTGGTACAATATTTATCTCATCTGACTTTGGTGGATACTGGAATAGTCTGAGATATCAGTATCTAGACCACTGACTTTTGAAACTAAAACTCCCTCAGTAAAAACTACAACATCCCACACCAAACTGCTAAGTTGGGAATAGTATTTTCCCTTAAGGGAAACATTAATGAAATTACAGAAATACTTTCATTAATAATGCAAAATCAACTATGACCCAGTGAGCAACTCCACTATATTCAAAAACAAAAACAAGCACAATGGTAATAAAGCCTATTTCACTACTCCTTTTGTCTTTGAAAGGGTGGAGTAATGCTGGGAGATATTTTCTACACTGGGATGACGCTGAGAAGAGCACTGCAACAAGACCAAGAATGGCTGAGCTGTATCTGCAGATATGGATGTGATATGTATCGTCTCTGCAGATTTGGATGTGACAAGCTGGCGACGACCACACCAAACTGCAGGAGGAGTGAGGCAGTGGGGTCGGGCAGGTACACAAAGAGTGGGACACTGTGGGAGCTGCACAGGCCCTGGAATGGCTGTCAAGAGCCTAAGGGAAAAGAAAAGGCAAAGGATTACGGAAAGCATGCAAATGTTAAGTAGAGCTGAAGTAAAGAGACACTGGAAGACCACTAGGGAAACAGATACTTGAACTATATTAAAGTAGTAAGATTTGATGATAATTGGGTAGTTCTGTTGACAACAGAGCTGGAAGGATTCTGAAAATGACCAGTGGTTAAACAGAGGAGTGGGGACACAGTGGGAAGATGTGAGACAGCTCAGAGCAGTGTCTTCTGCCCTGTCCTCCTGCTTCCCTGGCAGACGGCGTTCCCTACAAAGGCAGGCGTGACAGCTCTGATCTGCTGTCAGCAGCTTGGGAAGAGAAGACAGAGTAAATGGGAAAGTGTGGGGACTGAGGCTGGTGTGAGTCACATAAGAATTACCAGTTCCAGGGCTTGGTTTTCTATTGAGCGGGGAGGGAGGGAGGATTAGGAAACAAAGAAGGGGCAGTCAGGCTCTCCTCTATCTTCAGTCCTCGTCCTCGATCATGTTTCACCCCACACTGGAAGAGTATCTCGCTGGCTGTGAACCACTGGTTTCCCATTTGGGACAGGAAAACAGAACTTGGGGAAAAACAATGAAAGTGCACCAAAACCAAAGGAGGACTCTCTGAAGGAGCCAAATGAACTTCCAATTGAGTGACAATGCCTACGACTTAAAATTATGTAGATATACTGTATAAACAATTATTACATTAATATAGTTATATATTTTATATATTTTCTTCGTATATGTGTTGATAAATCAGATGTCAGACATACTGATGTAGAAAATTTTTACTTCACCTGTAGGTTTGTCTGTAATCAGATTCACCTATTTGTGGCATGGTTACAGCACATTAGGCTGTTTTATTCCAAAGCTTAATCTATATGGACAAACAAAACACAAAATATCCTTTTGGATGATCATATTCATTGACAAAAATAGATCTGAAGGTATTTGTCATTTTGGGGTTATTTTTTTTTTATATCATGAAGCCACAAAAACAAACAAAATGCTTTATAATACTTCAGATGGGTTGCCCCCACATTCTTCCAGACTTTTCAAAGTCACCTACTACCATGCTTCGAAACTAATTTCCACTTCCAGATTCAGTGTGAGATTGAATCTGATATTGATCAACTGCATGTTCAAACGCCTGAGATGCTGAGAGAAGGGAAAAAGGATCCTCCTTTCCGCAGGGCTACTGGGGAGCCAGAGAAACAGCAATTCTCAACAGGACCAGGGGTTTTCTCTTCTCAGCAACATTCCTCAGCTCTGAGACAGCACCAGTATTATAACACCACAGTCAACAGCACTCCTAGGCTGTGCTTGGGCCCATACTGGTACATCTCATACAACTGATATTGCCTTTTATTTGTCTTGTTCCCAAACTGGATTTAAAGAGAAGTAAGATGATTCAAAACACCTGTCCAGAATCATACTTTTTAAGATGATTGTAAATCTGTTTCAGATGCAAGGGGGAATGAAACATCAAAACTGCCCTCACAGATCCAAATGTTAGGTATTTACAGGAGATGTATGCCAGCTTAGAAAAAAGTTTGAATTTAAATATTCAGTGGCTAATTAATTTAGAAATTATTAACAAGGAAACAAAAAGAACTATTATTAAGCAGTTCAGTGTCCCTATTCTTATTATTATTTTAATGGGCTAAAAACTTGAATTAAAACAGCTTTCTTTCACTCCATTTAATACCTTTGACTTTTGTACGACATTAAGTTTGGACAATTACAAAAAGTCCAGATATTTTGAATTACAAGTTGTTACTGATGTAACAACACTGGCATGTTTGAGTTGCAAAAGGAAGGATGGAAGTTTAAATCCAAATTAAAAATAATATTTTCAATGAGTTGTGTACAATTACATAAAATGTACAGATCAATATAAATAAAAAGATTTTATCACAGTTTAAAAAATTTAAATCAAATAACTCCTTACTGAAAACTTGTCTATCCCTACCCTTTTTTCAATACACACTTTTATTCAAATATAAAGCTAAGTAAATGAGCATGAAAAGCATGAAAGGTAACATGCTTTCAGGGAAAAGCAATAAATATCTCCTCCTGAGTAACTCTGCATAGCAATCAACATGATATTCACTGCAGGATAATTGAAGATATTTTTTTATTCCTACTTTTCCCCCAATATAAAGATTTGTCAAAACAGCAAAATTTCAGCTAAAGTAACTTCTATCCATCAGTGCCATCAAAATAATCTTTTGTTGAGAAAAAGTGGGAAGTTTTCCCTTTGACTGTGTTTGAATTTCTTGTCCCTCAAGAGGCCAGAAAACACAGAATCACCAAATCTTTTGGGTTGGAAAAGACCTCTGAGATCGTCAGCTCCAACTTATGACCGACCTCCACCTTGTCAACCAGACCATGGCACTGAGTGCCACGTCCAGTCTTCCTCAAACATCTCTGGGGCGATGACTCCACCACCTCCTTGGGCAGCCCATTCCACTGTTTAACAGCCCTTTCAGTGAAGAAATTCCTCCTGATGTCCAGCCTGAACCTACATGGGTGCAGCTTGAGACTGTGTCCTCTTGTCCTGTTGCTGGTTGCCTGGGAAAGGAGGCTGAACCCACCTGGCTACACCCTCCCTTCAGGGAGCTGTAGAGAGCGAAAAGGTAACCCCTGAGCTCCTTTTCTCCAGGCTAAACACCCCCAGCTCCCTCAGGTGCTCCTCACCAGACTTGTGCTCCAGACCCTTCCCCAGCTCCATTGCCCTTCTCTGGACTCATCCCAGCACATCAGTTTCTTTGTCTTGAGAGACCCAAAACTGAACACGGCACTCAAGGTGTGACCTCACCGATGC
Source organism: Gymnorhina tibicen (assembly GCA_013399875.1). Classification (NCBI taxonomy): domain Eukaryota; kingdom Metazoa; phylum Chordata; class Aves; order Passeriformes; family Artamidae; genus Gymnorhina; species Gymnorhina tibicen. Next base: position 1,616,159 of record VXAZ01007497.1, read on the forward strand.
CGAGTACAAGCGGAGTCCACTGGGTTTGGTTTTTGGTCCTTCAAAGGTTTCTTTGGTTCCAAAAATCAAACTGAGAAATCTGAGATCTTCCACACGGCCACTTCTTTTACCACTGTTCCTACTTACGCCTTTGCATAAAGCATAACTTTGCAATGCTCAGCTGAATCCAACTGCAGGTGAATGGCATCACACACAGAAAGCCACATCCCAGGACTTCCTTAAACGTACGAAAGTATGGGCCCAGAAGACTATTGTGCACTGAGTTTTCTTCTCTGATGGATGAGGAACCATTATCATCCTGAGGTCTGAATTCCTACCCCACAACATGACTGCTGAAAACCTGGTGAAAAATCACCAGAAATGTCATCCAGCATCTCTGCCCCCCCTATCCCTTTCCAGCTGTATTTTAGTTCTGGTTGTGTGAAAATTGTACAACCACCTGAATACACCACAGTGGCTAAAAACTCTGTATCAAATTGACAGGAAAAAATGCATATTTATCAAGTTGTTTTGGATGAAAGAAACGGGAAGAAGAAATATTATCAGATTATTTTCCTGAATATTCATAGTGAATTCTTCAGAAAACTTGTGGCTAATAGCCTAGGTGTTCAGAAGCCTGAAGTGTATTTAAACATGTAAAACAAAGCTTTTGAGATGTTCTGTATGATAGGCACACTCAAGGAAGATATTTCAATAACACCAGTTTCCAGCAAGTTATTGACTTTTTCAAGACAAAGTACTGAACCACAATTTTAGGGATAGTTGTCTGAAGTCATTTATGCTTTAAAGAAAACAAAATATTTGAAATTGCCTTTTAAAGGATTAGTAACAAATCCCTAAAGGAATGCAGCCCACCTCAGTCAATTTTCAACCTTAAAAGCAAATTCTGACATATCCAGAACATTAATGAAGACAATGTTTATGCCTTAGATGGCATGCTAAGTTTGAGAACTCTAGAGATAAACAAAAATGCTATTGAATGTCTACTGAAGCTCATAATGGAATGTAAAAAAATGTTGAAAAATGGCAGTAGCTTATGGTTGTTGATGATAAGATGTAGGGAAATGAACATTATTAACAGTAGGAGAAAAAGTTAAAAATTTAATTATTTGATTAAATTTAAAAACTCAGGGGTCTATTTCCCATTATATTAATTATTTTATAATTATTTTTAAATTATTTTTAATAGCTAGAGTAAGGATTAGTTTTTGAATAAATATAATAAGGGGTTCTGCTAAAAGGATCAGCACTGAGAGAGAAACACAGATCAATATTCAGTGGCCATAAATGGAAAAAGGAAGGAGAAGGGAGAGGTAAGAGAAATAGTGCTACACAACCATGAGGCTGAGTCAAAAGCAGAGAGGAATATTCAAGCATGGGAAAAGACACACAGACTTCAAGAGCTCTGTAGAGCCGTGCAAGAAACATAAAAAAAAACAGTAAGCGAAAATAATAAGAGTGGAGCTGTAAGAGCTGAGAAGATTTTAATGCATGATATAACATCACCACAAGCGAGCAGGCAGAGGTTTGTGTGGTTTACACATATAAATGCAAATGCTGACTAAGCCTTCAAAATTACTAAGAAGAATAGCTGTTTGAAAACAAGGGAAAAGAACCATTATTTTTATTATTACTTCTAGCAGCAATCCCCATGACAGGGCCGAGGGTTCAACCAGCAAAAAATAGGTCATTGCCAGAAATGAATAAACCTTAGAGCAATCTGTGTGCCCAGAAATATTATCTTTCTTTTTTTTCAATTTTATCAGTAGTTCTGGTAGAAGAGATTACTTCTCTGCATAAGGCTTGTTTCACTACTTATCCCCACACAGAGAGGCAAGTGGCAAAACAGTAGCAGCCACCTATAAAAACAGGCAGCTAGATTAAAGAATTCAACTAAGTATGCTCCATCATAGCTGAGGAAAGCTATTACTCTCCAGTCTGCAAGACTCTGAGGTATGATTATGTTTTGGAGTTTCCCTTCCAAAAAATTAAACTGTATTTTATAAGGATGTAGAAATGCTGATTAAAAAAAAAAAAAAAGCTACTTATATTCATGTAAAGAAACAGATTTTATCTCATGTACAAGTATCTCTGCTTGGGATTATGGCAATACTTCTATTATGCAGGGAAGCTACCTGTTCACTAAATTTGTAATAAACTGGAGAGGAGAATGCAAAGTGGACTGCTTTTAATTACCACCTCCATGCCCTGGCTTTCTCCCATGGTTACTCCATACAGGATTTGGTCAGTGCCTCCTGAGAGGTGGAAGGAAAGTTGTCTGGGACCTTTACTGGCAACATGTAACGTAAATATCACTACAAAATCACACTGCTCGAGCAGCTACACCCATCTCTGCTACAGCACTGTCCAGCATGGCTGGGCAGGTGGCTACAAGGAACCAGAGGATTTGTTTGTTTTTATCCTTGCAAAGCACTGTCTAAGGTTTTAAGCATCCTTTTTTTTGCAACAGGGATTTCAAGGATAAACTGCTTTTTCTTTTTGTATCATGATTATAATTACAGCATAGTTTCCAAATGCTAAAAGGCAACCAGTATACAGACTTTTCCACTTTGTGTAAAGAGCTATATGAAACAAAACCCTAAATTAAGGCTTCCTGAAAGGCTGAAAGCCTTCAGTGGGACTAATTAGACAGAACCACTAGGCCTTGAGGCTCACAGCTGCTCACCAGTACCCTCTGCAAAGACTGAGAATTAAACACATGGTTAGGGGTTTAAATTGATTAACGGGCATCAGTTGTTCCTCCTCTACAGGTAAAGCCCTAATATCAATCTTTTTATTTTCTAATATACCATTATATGACTAATTAGTAGGCATTATGGCACATCTATCAGTTTAAATGAATTTTTAATGACAATTAATCTGCCCTCTTTTAAAATTCTTATTTTAAATAAATGGGCAATTCTCCCCTAGTGTTTTGATTAAAAACAAAAGCTAAGCAGTGCTAGACAAAAAGTCAATTAAAAATGAATGGATCTTTCAGTGAGAGACTGTACTGCAAATTGTCAGTCCTCTATGTGTTACACGGGAATACTACTCTTAATTTGTTCTATAATTTTGTGGTTGCTGCAAGTACTTATAAGGTGGTACATCTGCATTGGGAACACCACACTGGAATAGCTACAGGACTTTACAAACAGAAGTGAATTATAAGTAGTCAAGATACACAGAACAGATTAGACAGTGTTTGATTCTTCACAAGGACAGTGGTAAAGCACTCACTATCAAGACTATCAGGCAGGAAACACTGGAAAGGGCTTGGAAATCTTTATTTCCATCAACTGCATCAATCTGCCAACAGAGCACACCATCATCACTGAGAAACACTTTCATCAAGAGAGCAACTGAGTTAATTCGCTGACCTCGAAAATAATGATCTAACGAAAAATAAATGAAGAAGAAACCAGTGCATAAGACTTAGAAGAAGGGAAGAAAAAGGTCTCCAAAATACATCAGCCCAAATCCCATATTTTATCACTGGGCTTCAGGGATAGTTCAAAGCTCTCACAAAAGACTGTGTGCCACTCAAACCCATGTTCTTCTTTCAGCTCAAGAGTGATGTGGTGAAAAGCCACTCCATGTCCTCTCATGGTAATACCCCCAAGGGAAACCACTGTATGCAAACACCAGGTGCACGGCCTTGACAATATTTTTTTTTAAAGTGTCCATATATAAATAAATAAAAATTTAGATTTTCTGTTAGGTACATATAATGCCTACAGAGTGAAAAGGAAAGACAAAATGACTCATTATAAAATTATTTTTTTTTAACATTCTAAGCAGAAAATTATGCAGAATTAGCCTACTTGGTGTGAAACTGCCTAACCGAACCAAAATCAAATCTCTCATTTCTTCATGCCTTGCCACTTTAGTAATGGTAAATTAGTCACTTCCTTCCATCTGGAATGAGCAGTCCACAGACTTCAGGTGTCTTTGGGGTGTTTAAGCCCTCTCCTTCAAAACCAGACAAGAATACTTATTGCCAAGAAGGATTCGAGAAAAGTGGCAAGGGGGCTGTTTGTATCAACAAATACAGAAGTCCAGCAAATAGAGAAGTTTCTGCACCAAGGGTATTGATCAATTTTACACAGAGCAATTAAAACACCAGTTTTAGAAGAAAGCAGTTGTAACTTTTTTACAAAACCCAATCTGGTAGGTCTGAGACAGTTACAGAACATGTTAGTGGACGGGATGTCCTCAAGACTGTAAGAAAAGTAGTAGGCATGTGGGGAATGTGAAGCTCAAGGGCAGCCTGGGCTGCAGCAGAGACCATGAAACTGTGGAGTTTGAGATCCTTGGGGCAGCAAGGAGGGTGAGAAGCACACTCACTACCCTGGACTTCTGGAGAGCAGAGGGTCTCTTCAAGGATCTCTTTGGTAGAGTGCCAGGCAATAGAGCCGTGGTGGGAAGAGGGGTCCAAAAGAGCTGGAAGACACTCAAGGATTGCCCCCTCCAATCTCAAGAACAATGCACCCCTACAAAGAGGAAGTCAGGGAAGAGTGCCAGGAGGTCTCCACTGATGAACAAGGAGCTCCTAGACAAACACAAACAGGTAGCTTAGTGAGGGTGGAAGCAGAGAAAGTAGCCTGGGAGGAACACAGACTAATTGTCTGAACAGGCAGGGAGATCAGTAGGAAAGTTAAAGTACTGGCAGAAGCAAATCTGGCCCAGGACATCAATGGTAACAAAAAAACTTTTCAGATGTATCAGCAATAAAAGTAAGACTATGGAAAATATGAGTCCCCTCAGGAGAAATATGGCACACCTGGTTACCCAGGACATGGAGAAGGCTGAGGAGCTCAGTGACATTTATCCCCAGTCTTAACCAGCAAGTTTTCCAGCCACACTGACCAAGCTGCAGAAGGTGAAAGCAGGGATTGGGAGAATGAAGTACCACCCACTGTAGAAGACCAGGTCTGAGAATGTCAAAGAAACCTGAAGGTGCAGAAGTCCATGGGACCTGACGAGATACATCCATGGGTCCTGAGGGAACTGGTGGATGAAGTGGCTAAGCTGCTATCCATCACATTCGAGAATATAGCAGTCTACTGAAGCTCCCACTGACTGGAAAAGGGGAAACATAACCCTCATTTTTGGAAAGGGAAATAGGGGAGGCCCCAGGGAAATTCAGGCCAGTCAGTATCATGTCAGTGCCAGGCAAGATTGTGGAGCAGATCTTCCTGGAAACTATGCTCAGGCACAGGGCGAATAAGGAGGTGACTGGTGACAACCAACATGGCTTCGCTAATGGCAAATCATTCCTGACAAATTTGGTGACTTTCTACAGTGGGGCTACAGCAGCGATGGGCAAGGAAAGGGCAAGAGATGTCGTCTTCCTGACTTGTGCAAAGCATTTGACGCTGTGCCACACGACATCCTTGCCTCTGAGCTGGAGAGCCAGGGATTTGACAGATGGACCTCTTGGTGGATAAGGAATTGTCTGGATGGTCACAATCAGAGTTGTGGTCGATGTTTAAATATCCTAATTGAAAGTAGCGACCAGTGATGTTCCTCAGGGGTCAGACTGGGACCTGTGCTGTTTAAAATCTTTGTTGGTGACACAGACAGCAGGATTGACATGTACCTATAAATCCAACTTTATAACTATAAGCACAAACTTAATTACTATTCTAAAACAAAGCAACAGATCCCAAAAATGTCTTCCATCCCAGTTTAAGTAAATGTTTTTAATGTTTAAAAGCAAAAGGAATGCTCATATAAACATGTAGCACTAAGCCACAGTAGAGATCATCCCTGACCTTGAAAAAAGGTATACTTCAGTATACTTCAGGAGGAAAAAAAGAACCATTTTCCTGTTAAAGCTGTCATAAAGCCCACAGTGAATTACTAAAAATCATTACTTTTTATGTTAAAAGCTCTCACAATGACAAGAATGAATTAGCAGGGGACGGGAAGTAAAAAGACAAGTAATGCTTAAGAGGCCATCTCCACAAAACACTGCTGGGAATGCAAATGTCTAAAGCTTTGCGTGCTTATTAATACTGCTCATTGTAGTCCCCTCTCTTTGCAACAATTTACCTGTTCTCCTTTGCTAATGTACAATCTCCTTTCCCCCCACACCCATCAAGAAGACTCCCTTCCTTATAAATAGCTGTCACTCACCCCACAGCATGCTGGCTCTCCACTGACACACAACTCTGCTAATAATGCTATTAATAACTACTGGTGAAAAAAAACCCGCAGGGGTAGATGAAATTGTAGTGGCAAATAATGCCTTGTTTCCAACGCAGATAAGACAGTACCCTACTAGGGACAGTAAGCCAGAGGAACTGAAGTTTCAGTCCTGGAAAAGGGAATCTATTCCTAAGAATTATTTCATGTGAGGGAGAGAAGGAAAAGGCAAACTCCAGCAACTGAATACAGGAACTGTTCAAAATTTGAAGTAATTAGTGTCCCTCCTTCACTGAATATTAAAAAAACAAACTTCCATAAGAAGTTCTGCAAATAGTCTGTACATGTTCACCAGAAACTACTACTGAATAGTAATCCATACAACTTAAAGAGATTTCTATAAATCATAAAAGGTAAACATTACTAAAATAAAACATAACCTAATAACAGTAAAGCTGGCTGGCCCATTTCCTCCAAGTAAATATGTTTTTAAGTTGATCTTTCAATGAGAATATGATAGATGGCATTATAACAAGGTACTGTTCTCAGGATGAAAGATTTCTTCACACAGCTAAAAAAGAACAGACAGATATTCACAACAGGGAATCCTTTAAAAAAAAACAACCCTAACATTTTCTTTATACTTGTTCCATTTCTATTTGTAAGGTCAACAAATTGCTGCATTCAGATGACAGATTTGCAAGTTATCTGCGAAAAAGATTTTTATTCGTGACACCAAAGCTTTATACTTTAAAAACCCACAATTTTTCTTGTCCTCCCCAAAAGCACTCCCAAAACAATTGTTACAGGACCTTCTCAGGCTTGTAGAACCAAGAGAGAGAGATCTGACCCATACATTTTTTTCATTAATATGTCCAAAAATATAATGTCTGCTTAAACAAACAAGGGGAAAAGATGTCAGATGGAGCTACAAAGACATCTATTATGTCTTCATATTGCTCCTGTCATCATGCCCAACAGCTAATTTTAGTGCCATAAATGCATGAATTTAGCACAGTTGCTTTCCAAATCTAGCAGGATGAAGAAATCCCATGAACTCCTACAGAAACAGCAGGTCAACCAACTCTCTGGGACAGGAGAACACGAATCTAAGGATATTATAACATTGTCATGAGAAAGATCAGTACAGGAACCCTGGAAGGAATTTATAGTTTGGTTGTTTGTCTGTGATCCTTGAAGAAACTTGATGGAAACAAACAATGGCTATTTTCAAGTAATTTACTGCAAATGACATTCATAGGGTTAGAACATACTTGTGGAATAGAGTTGTGCACAGTACTAATAAATGCTTGTTATCTTCGTATTTTTGTTAGGAAACAAGTACAGTCTTGCAGAATTTGTCAGCAGATGAACTTAGATTTCTCATTACCATTAAATTACATGGGTCAGGTGGCTCATTTCAATCGAAAAAGTGCCTACAACATCACTATTACAGACTTCCTAACTTAAAGGCTCAGATTGTCTAATATTAACCCAAGTTAAACATTATAAAAGAATCACACAACAGCCAAACACAAGAAACTTGTTCATAATGAACAATTAAACCCCAAATCATTACCTGAGAGAAGCTGTCTCCCCTTCCCATAACCTCTAGCACTCACAATGGCGTCATCACCTCACTGCCACTGCTCATAGCTGGCACAAGTTAGACCTTTCTCTAACTTGCTTTTTTCCTGCCTTATTCCCCACCCCACCCCCCTTTTTTTTTAAATAAAATACCTTGGATTAATTCATGATACAACTATTCTCCTGTCTTTATTCTCCTGTCTTGACTAGGTCCTCATTTACAAAGCCCAAATTTTGCTTGGACTTGCCACAAGTTTCACCGAACAGAAGTAATCATTATTACTCTGGAGACTAATCTTATATTACTTTCATTTCACAGATATTGGTAAACAGCTCCGTGAAGCACAAACAAAAGCACCATCATGCTTCAGCACATCTTCCTCACACAAGCATACATTTTAGTAAAAACGTATATAAATGTCCCTCTAAATCATCACTATTAACAACATAATTTGCTTACAGCATCAAGCTGTTTCGCCAGCCACAAATGGCAAGACTGAGCAGTGTTGGTTACTACTGGAACCATATCAAACTCTGTGTGCTCTCCTCCTCTCCCACATCCTTATGCTCAACTAAAAGAATAATTTTTTAAGAAATGGATATTCCAACTCCCACTGGCAGAAACAGGCCTTTCTGCCACTGAATAGAAGTATTTCAGAAGACACGCTATTAAATCTGGTGAATGCACCATTAGTCCAGTTGTAAAAACTTTATCTACATACATCAAATACTTTCCAAAAGAACAAAACAATTTAAAAGAATTATCTGCAAAATTAGCTATTCATGTTTTATTTCTGTCCAGATTGCCCTACAGCTTCTATACTGTGACAGAACTTGTCATACAATACTGGAGGATCAACAGAGAAATTTACTGGATGTGCAGAAGGAAAGGGAAGTTGAGGGAAATTCCAGTGTGAATCATCATTGAGGATCCTTGGGAGGGGAAGGGGAACAGAAGGGAAAAGAGGAACAGAAATAGTTCCTTCTATAAAGAATGCTTTTCTATTGGAAACAAAACCGGAGTTGGAAAGAGCGGCCGTGGATGCCTCAGACAGATGGTGTCAATAGATCGGTCTATTAGTCACTTTGGCAGCAGCAGTACGGTGATGGGGCTCACAAAAAGCCACTCAAAAACTCCATATAAACAAAAGAGAAGTACATTAAGAAGTTAATTCAACTTTCTAGCACAAGACACTGTTTGCTACGTATCGCATGAAACCAGCTACCGTTCATTCCGGTTTGCAGTTCCTGCTGCAGTTCCACAGACTGTGGTAGATGTGGACTCAAAGCAAATCCCCATGTGGGACAGCTGGGCTCCCCAGGTGAAAAGCTCAGACCTGAGGGCTTTCCTAAGTCCTTCTGCACCTTTGTTTTTGTGCAGGAACTGACAACACGCAGTGCCCTTTCCCCACTGATGCTGACACTTAAAATTGGCAATCACGGTGGCCAGTGCTTCTCCCTCTGGTATTGAAGGATGTTTGGTTCCTACTAACCTGATCACAGAATCAATTAAGTTGAAAAAGATCTTTAAGAACATTGAGTCCAGCTAGCACTGCCAAGTCCACCACTAAACTATGTCCCTAAGTGCTACATTTACACATCTTTTAAATACCTCCAGGGATGGTGACTCCACCGCCTCCCCAGACAACCTGTTCTGCCCTTTCTGTGAAAAATTTTTCCTAATAGCCAATCTAAACCTTCCCTGACTCAGTTTGAGGCCATTTCATCTTGTCCTATACTTTGTACCTGGGAGAAGAGACCCACCCCCTAAATAAAAAAATAAAAATAAATTAGAATTACAATGTCACTATTGTAAAACAATTTATTTTCATATAACATGGTAGGTTAAAAATAGCTAAATTTGACAAAATAGCTAAATCCATTAGGAACAAATTCAACTTTGTATTACAAATGCAACTTTGAATTATGCATTAGCTATTAATTGGCATCCATCTGTTTAAGTTCAACAAGTATATTTTACTCTATCAGAAATTAAATATATTTTTAAAATACATATTCTTAGGATTACTCTCTTCCTCTCTGTTAGTTCACTGATTAAAAGAAGCTGTAGCAATAATGTTAAACAGTCCTTTTGGTGGCAAGGAACTCAAAGATGCATTTTTAATTCCCAGAAATATTTAGAACATTCAGGAAGTCAGAGTCCATCCCACTGCCCTACTTTATCCCTCCAATAAGAAATTTAACTGAGAGAAGCAGTAGTTGAATCCTGGTGTGGTTTTTTTTAAGCAGAGGCAGATGTTGAACACAGATCACCCACCCTCAGAGAGGACGGACACCTAGTTCCAACAATCTTGGTTGTCAGGCATGTAGAAAGGAATGCCTAAGTCAAACAAAGACAAGGTTGGTCTTATCACAGGTGATGCATATGGTCAGAAAACTCCTTGGAAAATTATCAAGAACTAAGAGCCAAAGAATTATAATTTAATTACCCACAACAAAGCATTCCACCTGCCTAGCACAAAATCTGAGTCACGCAGTTGCTGCTTTAATTAAAAAAGATTCATTGGTTATAACTCTGCCTGCACTAGCACGGCAAATGTATCCTCAAGAACATCTTCCCTCTCTTTGTTACTGTGCTAGAAGGGAAAGCTCCTCAGGAAGAATCCACAGGACACACTTAAAGACAGGCCATAGCTTCTGGAGGTGAGTACAGTCACACCCAGGCTAAGGAAGGCAGCAAGACCTTGGTCTGCTTGGAAAATCTAAGTCTGACCAAACAATAGATACTTACGGAGAAAACACAGTATGTAAAGTATCAGTGACACAAGTCTCCAAAAGTCCTTTCTGTCCTCTGTCACTGAAGTCCATCCTGAACTGCGAGCCCCACATGAGGCTATTCTTAGAGGATCAGTCTGATAATGGGGAACCATCATCACCTTCACAGTGTTTTCCATTAAAACTAATTACAACGGATATATATAGTCATGTACAGGATTTGTTTGCATTTACACAGGATGTTAATCCAAGAAAGGTAAAAAACACTTCCTAAACTTTAAGACTATTGCTATAAACAATTTGTAAAATACTACACTGCAACTTTCATCAATCACCTTACAAAACTTAATTCCAGGCTTTGTGTGTATGTTTTGAAGCCAGCTATGTTTACCTGAAAAATAACTTGGTTTCTACTGAACCACAACCTGACAGAGACACACACATACACACACACACACACACACACACACACACACACACAAAAGGCAGCTCCTGGAATGTCCTGATGTTTATACAAAAGGCAAGAGCAACACTGCTCTGTAACCAGTGTTAAGCTAATTTTTAATTCACTCAGTTTTATGCTGTTGGACATGCACTTCTTTTAGGGAAAGGGAAGGAATAGGAGCAGTGTGGCCTTATGTCCACACAGCAGAATCAAGCCAGGTAGAGCAGTAAGAGAAGAGGATGTGGATGCAGGGGGAAGAGTGGCATTTCCTAAGGAAACTGAGGCATTACCATAGCAATGCTCCAATTAGTGTCTCAAACAGATGTAGAAGGAATCAAACAAAAAATGCTTAGCAATGTGGATGGGCAGGGACAATGAAGTGCTTGTCATATATTTTTAAAATGGCATTTTCTATTCGAATGGAACAGAAATTTCATTTTATAAACAACATTCTCTTCTCTGAAATTTCCCAAATTGTAACAAGCTCTTTAAATATACATATTCAAGCTGCACCTTTTTTTTCTAAATAAATATAAGCTTCATTATTTTAATAACATTCTTCATTTTTTCTTTAAGGCTGAATATTTTCTCAGAGAAAACATTCCCCCCCTTCTCTAGCATGCCTAAACCTGTGTTTGTAATGAAGGAGACAGGCAGTAGTAGAGGATTAAAGGCTTGTCTAAAAGGAGTTGCTAAGAATTGTCAAAACTATTGGCTACTCATGAGAAGGATGAATGTGCTAGGGTAAAAAAAAAAAAAAGAACGACAACAGACTTATTCGTACCCTGTGCAAGAATGAATCTATTTCACGCTAAATAACTGGGTATCATGAACACAAAATATGTCAGTTTGTGATCTGGAAGAACAAGTACAACCTCACACCTATCTCAGAGAAAGAATTTGAAGCAAGACAAAGATTTTGGAAGGAAAATATAGAAATTTTTACCTCAGGACAATGGATTTGTATTTGGGATTCAAGGATCCAATAAATAACCTAGCTCCACAGCTAGAACGCTAGTGCACCAAAGAAGTAAGAAACGTAATTGCCTATTATCTTTAAGAAACATTCCTTATAATATAGTAAACTCTTCTTCTTAAATGTATTACAAACAATATATTTGTATGCTCAGAATATACCAAAATAAACTAGCAAAATTTATTTCCTTTCTACAAAAGCCTTTGGAGAAAAGTCAACAAGTGAAGAAAGCTGACCAAGACAAAGTCATGAGCATCTGCATTCACCGATCAAAAAAATCCATATAATACAGAGAAAGCTGAAACCTATAAAGGACATGAAACAGGCAACAGACCAATAACTGGCTACTTATGTACCTGTTCAAAAATACAATAAAGCTTCAGCTATCTACCCTGAAATATGCTGGACCTGAAAACTCATACTAGATTAGTCGTGTTAGCAATTCCCAAAACCAGCTCTCTCTCAATTCTGACACACACTGAAATATGAGTGCATCAAAACAGATTGCCATATGGAGCCTCTGACTTGATTGTTCTAACAAGTGCTTAATGATTTTTGCATGATTTTATTTATCAAAATTACGTACTGAACTTTGAAGTCTATTCCCATGACAAATTGTTTTCATTTCATAGAAGGCAAGGAAGGAGAGAAAGAGCTTATCTTTAGAAACTAATATAATTTTTGCTTACCAGGTTTACTCCTTAAGACTGTTCAAAGTGAAAAAGTAAGATGAAAAAACAGAATCAAAATAGTTAAGATTTTATCACTCTGGTGAGGATATCTTAATACAGTGAGAGGAAATATATTACTAAATATAACCTAGAGAATTCCTGTCTTCTTGCTGCTCTTGAAATTGAAAAATGTTCTTTTTTTAATTATGTTGAAAAAATGTGTAATTTTGTAGACTTCGATCACAAATATTATAGTAAAAGTTACATGATTAATACCAACACATTCCAAGCAGATGTGACACTTCCTACACAATTCCAAAATAATAAGGTAGTGACAAATATTACTACATAAAAGCTAGAATTTTTGCTGTTGGTAGCTGTTCTAACTATTGTAAACCTAACATCATGCCAGCACTCCTATCATGGACAAATAAATCCAATCCATATTTCCAGCTATAACTGAAAGTATCCAAACCTTATCACAGGAAGAGCACTTGTAACATTTTAACAATCCAATGTCATGTTTCCTCTAATATACATCAGCAGAGAAGATTAAGTGAATATCTAATACTTCTCAAGAATCCTTCATAGAAGATAAATGCAGTGAGGATAGATGAAGAATTCTGTGGGGGTTTTATTGTTTTTCAATTCTGTGGGGGTTTCATTGTTTTTCAATATTGTTTTTCTGGGGGGTTTTTTTGTTGTTTTTCTTTTTAAATATTTAAAAGAACACACATACACAGAAAAACCAAACTGAACTAGTGCTTCATTGTTAAAGGATATATAAAATATTTATCCCTGACACAACATTCCTTCAACTGTGAGACTGAAACCACTTCCTTATGATGGCAAGATAATATTGGCTACGCTCTAATTTTCCATTCGTGTCGTTGAATGGAGTCTTGTTCCAGGGCTACACCCAAAAAGGTAAAATTATTTCCAATGTCAGTATGTAACTATTTTAAAAAATCTTGTTCTTCAGACTCTCTACCAAGCTCCTCCATGCTAGAAATATTTCCTTAAAAACGAAATACAGCTAGAGAAGCACCTACTTCTTAGTGAATGCACATAATTAAAGGTGGCCAATGTATCAGAGAGGCCTTATACAGAGGAATTAATTAGCTCAAGTGCTGAATACTTCCCAGATTGCTATTGCCTCTGATGGCTGGGTGCTGTGATCTTCTTCCACGGCTTTCATGGCATTCTAATTGGTGATTATTTAATCCCATTAAAACAAACACACACAATAACCCCAAAGAAACTCCCCCCCAAAAACAACAACAACAATCACCAAACCACAACACAACATAACCACAAAAAACAACACAAAACCAACATGAACCTTAGGTGAAACAGGTGGCTATTTACACCAGGTCAAACCAAAAGAGCCCATAAAAGCATCTTTATTCAGTCAATGCAAATCAAAAATGAAGAAAAATCCTGAATGAATAATCTTTCTAGACTGCAGCTAATTAAAACATACACTCCTTAAATTACAGCTCTGTTGATATCCCACACATAACACACCAGCAAGAAGAGGTGAATACATGGCATCAACAGCTGTTTAAATGCACAGTTTCCAAAAGAATCTATTTGAAAATTCTGGTGCCCTGTATCAGGTTCCAATTCAGAAATAAACTCCATTTTACTTCTCACCTTTTTCCCCAAATTTATTTTCATTTATGAACAATATGTTTTTAAGTTTCATGGGTTTTAAGTCTATATGCTTACAAGCCTGACATAATCTCCAAAACTGAACCATATCTATGGAAACTGAGAAACTTTATAAGCAATCTTTCAGGTGTGTGAGCACACTAGCACACACTCTTTTGACACTTTTCACAACCAAACCATGGAAACATCCATAGAATGGCCTGGGTTTGAAGGAACCTTCAACATTATCCTGTTCCAGCCCCCTGCCGTGGGCAGGGACACCTTCCACTAGACCAGGTTGCTCAGAGTCCCATCCATCCTGGCTGTGAACATTGCTTCCTTTAGTTTAATTCACCCCAGAAACAAACAGGCCTCTAATGCTCTTACTTGGTGTGTAATGACAGAGAAAACAAAGTTTAGGAGGAAAGGAGTTTGGTTTGACACCCGCCCTGAAACTGGGTATTAGCCCTCAACACTGACAAGTCATTTCACTGGCTACAAATATTAGCAAAATTGCAGTATTACCACTGACAATATTTAACCCAACTTCTTAAATAGAAATGGCTTTTGATCCTACTTTATCCCCAAGGGTATTACTTCACATTTAAAAAAAAATAATTAACTTGGTATGTAACTTAAGACTAAAATAATAATTTCCTACACTACAATATACATAAAGGCATAATTTTGCTTAACAGTTGCCAGGGAACTATGCACGTTCCAAAACATACCAGATACATTATATAATATCTGACTTTCAAAACAAAATACATATGTATTTCAGAGACATACCTTAACATGTTCAAAGAAAAGTTAACTCAAGCTGTAATTAAAATAAGTAGGGCAGGGCAAGCAAGACGTCTGGAATAGACTGCTTAAAAGAAAAAAAAAAAACCAACAACTCAGTGAAGCACTAAATGACAGAGCAATCACGCAACCAACAAGCCAAACCAAGAAATTTTCTGTTGTTATCTCCCACATTATCCGTGCTAAGGAACCTCAGATCAGGAAGGAAGTAACTGCTGAGGAAGTTCTGCACACGAGGCTTGTTTCTGATTAATTAGCGGGGATCACACGTCGCTGAGGTCCTCTCTGTCTCTAACCCTCCATCGCCCTTCTATCACACTTGCTGTGTTAAGCACTGCTTCACAACCTGCTGACGTCCAAGTGCCTTCAGATCCCCACCGGTCTGGAGCTGGAAAATGACTTCCTAATCAGCAGGCACACAGCTCGGGGCAGACCCTTGGACCACCACCACTGCTGCTGGCCAGCTGATGTACAGCAGGCAAGAGAATTCTCACGCTGTGAATAAGACACCAAACAAAACAGGTACCTGTGCTGGAGGATGTGCCCTCGTTACAGACAAATGTGACAGAGACCTGATTTAGCTCTGGTCGCAGCCCTTGAGAATTTAAGGCCATGCTTAGGTTACCCTAAATGCAAAATCACATAGAATCCTGCTTCTTTAATATATACAAAGCACATTACAGAGCTGGGAAAAAAGAAATATTGAGGAGTCTCTCTTTGCATTTGACTGTCTTTCTTTATAACCCTGAATTCATACAGCCAGCAGATTAAATGTTTGTGACTCAAAGATTCTCTTCCAAGTCCCAAACACAAATGGCAACTAGTCTTACACAGTCAACCAGGATGCAACTCACAAAAAAAAAAAAAGCCAAACAAAACACAAAACCCCCCACAACCTACAATGTGATGATTCTTGATACCATTTTGAATTAACAAGAAAAAAAATTCAGGCTAAACATGTAATTTGAAGTGCCTGTGGAAGGGGGAAAGCAGCAAATCTCCTGATCATGTGTTTATGAATGTTTAAAAAGTAAAATGCTGCCGTATTTCTGGAGCTATTTGATCACAAAAATAGGAAATACACAATAAAGAGTAAACATTTTGCATAGTTGCACCTAGTATAAATACAGAGCAACTGGTATTCAAAGCACCTCATGTAAGACACTTCAATATATCTGCTTACAGGAAGAACCAAAGTACTGGGCAGTGAAGAGCTGCAATTCAAACTGAACAAAACAAAATATTCCAGGCCTGCAAACATCTAGAACAACATTAAAACCAGGTAACCAAATCATCTCATCAGTTGGAAGAGTTTAGTCTTAAGAGTCCCTGGCTAGAGCTGAATTGTTAAGGACAACAACAACAACACTGAGTCGCTTGGCATCTTCCCTCATTTAATGCACACTCTTCCAATACATGTGTAAGCAGTACACTGTAGAATTAAGCTTCTTTCTTTTTATTTGCACATTTTTAAGTAGTGCACAGTCTAGCCACTAAAAGCATCTGACTCCTCCCAAAGATTTACAGACAGCATTACTTGATGACATTAGATTTACAAGCTCTAATGGCTTAGTTGCTCTGACACGGCTTTTGCAGCCACCAGATTTGTCATCCAGCTTGCCAAAACGGCCACAGTTTTCATTTGATCCGTGAGGTTATTATTTTTTGAACAATAGAAAATTGTAAGTGTTACCGGTCTTGCAATTTCCTGTGACATACGTTTGCATCTATAAGGACCAGGCTGACCCAAGCCTGCCTTTGATGAAGTAGTTTTGAATGCACAGAGCATACAGCCTCATGAGCCTCATCAAAGGTGTAACCAGTCTATATCCTGTTCTTTCACTATTTAAGAGCATCAGGTAAACACCAACTACAACACAGCCAAGTAAGCTTTCGGGGCAAAACACAGTGTTTATTTAATTTTCACTAGACATACTAAAACCCCTGGGATCCATGATGCCTCTGTTCTGTGAGCAAGGCAAGGTAAGTGTTAGCAGTCTCCACCAAAAGCAATCTTCAGCCTCCTCCAGCTGGAAGCTGCTAATTATGTCAGTCATGCTGAATGCTGACTGACAGTTTTGTGCTGTGAAGTGATACCCACTCATTTTATTAGCAAAGAGAGGATCTGGAGTGAGAAGCTGAAACACCTATTATCCCTTTATTTCCAAAACAGCAGCAGTTTACAAGCTTTCTCTCTGTGAGTAAATTTTTACTTTCACTAAACACCATTGGGATGTAGGAATGTTAACTTCTTCCTCGGAAGAGACAGAGAAGAAAACAAATAGAAAACACCTCACTGGTTTTGAACTTCTCTTGCTGGATAAGCACTTCCCTTTGAGTTTTCCAGTTGCTCATCTACTTGGGGCAGATTCTCAAGTGAAGTAAATTAACAGTGGCTCATTGACTTCACTAGAACTACACTCAGTTACAAGTTAAAGCTGACCTACATTAAAGCAGCATTTCACACCAAGGAAGAGCTGCCTAGAGCCAGTTGGAGCCAGGAACTGCAGGGTGTTTCTTCCTCATACTTAATCATTATATCGAACACCCATCTTCCTCTTCTGCAAGAGCCTGCAGCCCTCTTTAGTGACAGCTCATCCAACCAGACATTTCAAACTGGGCAGCCCCAGCCAGCTCACAGCTGGGGGATGGCTGCACAAAGCCTCTGAAAGCCTGAGCAACTGCCCTGGAAACTTCTGGGAGGGAGTGGTGCCTCTGCTTGCCAGACTAAGTTCCAGAACTCCATTTCCAATTCAGGTCTTATGGGTTTTGCCAGCCCTCCTTCTTTATCCAGTCAGAGACATGTTCTGTCTGGAGCTGCTGGTTTGCTCTGACTGGTGATGCACCGTAATGAAAGGAGGCTCAACACAAGGAGACAGAGATGAGGCAGGGGGAAAAGAAACAAAATTCCTGTCATTCAGAAGGGAGAACTGTTAGGATACTCCTATACCCTAGAATTTCTTCTCTACCATGCACAAATCTAAGTCTGAATACATAATCCAAACCACTAACAAAGAAAACAATCAAACCCCACGACCACTGGAACTAAATGAAGATTTATCATACTGGGGGAGATATACAGCAACATTCAAGGTCAGCTTAGACCGAGCTCTGAGCAACCTGATTTAGTTGAAGATGTCCCTGCTCACTGCTGGGGGAGTTGGACAAGTGATCTTCAGGAGGTCCCTTCCAACTCAAACTACTCCATGATTCTTTGATTCGTGAGTGCAAGAAAAATAAACACTCACCAGCAAATAAAAATAATATTCAATGGATGTAAGTAGAAATACAAAATTATACAAAAAAGTCCCAATTTGAACCACAGGCAAAATCAAACAACTGCCTGCCTACCTGCACATTTTAAGGAATAGGCTCAGGAAAAGCTACAGAGATGTTACTGCACAAAGCCAAACACCACAGAATCACTCAGTATCAACAGGCATCCCCAAGAGAGGCCTTTACTTCACACTTTTCACCTTTTCCTATCAACTGGTTAGAAGAGGATATGGAGGGTGCACTCAAATTTTGATATCAAATGAGCACACCTTTGTTCTGGATTTGTTTTCTTTATGGGTTTTTTTTTGGTTGTTTTTTTTTTCTGGGGTTTTTTTGATCATTTGAGGGGTTTTGTTGCTGTTGTTTGGGTTTTTTTTGTAATTATCTTAACCTAGTTAAATCAATTCTTATACTTACCAAGGCATGACATTGTTTACATAAGACTAAGTGCAAAACCCTGACCTCTGTATTTCCACCATGACCTCAGAGAATAGAGCCCACTCACCCTACCCCAGTTCTTACAACTTTAATTATGTTCGACAAGGCTGCTGTGCTTTAAAGGTATCATTTACCGAGACTAAAAGATGTTTATTTTTATTCCCGTTAATCGCTTCCCTTTTGTTTCATTCCATTTATACACCCTGGCTTTTGCACTCAGAATTGCTATCAGATTAGATCACTTCGGATGCAGCTGAACTGAATAGCTTCTTATGATACTATACAGTCCTATAAAAATCCACACTATTTAACTTTCAGCCAACGTAAACAGAATCGATCACAGAAGTTCAAAAGGGTTTCAAAATTGCTAGGCTATTTAAGAAATCTTTAAGGGTAAGGGAGGGCAATAGATGGACAGGGGACAGGGACAGGCCCTACCTGTCTCATTAGTTACAATTTTAACATCATAAATTGGGCTGATACTTTAAAAAAAATTCCAGCCTTTCTGCATAACCTCCCTGTCATCCAAAAAATGGCCATTCTCTTCCCACATGCTGTTGAACTTACAGTTTCGGGAATATGGTTTAGTCAGAAAATTGAGTGGAAATCCAAGTTATCAATGCTACTTTAGAACTACCTAGAAGAAAAATTTAAAGACACTAGGAGAGTTTTATGTGTTACCTCAACAGGTTCTTAGAATTATTTAATGGCATTATGAGGAAATCTACAAAAATATATTAATATATAAAAAGTTAAGCTACAATAGTTTAAAGCCATTATCATTTACTTTATCATTATCACTCAGTTTTTAAAGCCATTATCCTTTCACTTTACATTTAGATGATGAAGAACCTAAATAAAAGTTATTAGATTCAGCCTATTTAGTGGAACTTCTAAATTGAAGTAAAAAGTATGTAGTTTTAACTTTATGGCAAACTGCACAATATTCCCATTTTCTTTTCCATACCACAAGCTACTTGCTCATTAGACACAAATGGGTACAAAACAAGAGTTTCTTTGTTTGCATACATTAACTTAAAGCTGTAAAACTCATTCAGCCAAACTTTCACCTTTAAACCTTAACCTGATTTGTAACAACATTTGTAGCCTCTAAAATTACACTGCATGCACTCAGACAGAGTTAATCACCCTTCACTTTTGATGCGTAGAATAATGATCTACCACTTAAACCTGAGCCCTTAAAAGCTTGAAGAAAACTATGTACATATCTGTGTCTTAAATCAGTAGTGAAATAACAAAACTCTACCTAGCAGTGACCAGCTGAAAAGCAAAACAAAAAGAAACGTACAACTTGTAGCTCATGGAAGTTGTAAATAAGTGCATTTCAAGTCTCCTCAGATGAAATTCTTGCTTCCCAGCACATGCTATTGATCAGACACCTGGTACTTCTAGGGAAAAGGACAAGTCACAGGGGAAGGTCTGGTTTTATTTTTTGTGTAATTTAAAACTTCGTAAGGAAATTAAAAAAAAAAAAAAAAAAAAATTTAAAAGAGAGTTA
>VXAZ01007497.1:1636449-1648109 GCA_013399875.1 Gymnorhina tibicen
AAAAAAAAAAAAAAAAGAAATTTAGTAGAGAGTTGAAAATAACACGTTCTAGAAGCTGATGAACTCTTTGTAATTTTCAATTTAGAATACATTATGGCTCCCTTCAAATACTGTCTCATAGGAACCAGATTGTATTAGTTTCCAAAACTGAGCAACAGTGATAGTTGAGTATTTTTGCTGCCTAAAAAAATCACAACTATGGAAAACAAACTCTTGGATTTATGTCTTATACTTCCCTAAATGCTACCAAAAAAAAGTATATTGTACAGCACAGGAAAATTCCAAACCAGAAATGTTTTGAAAAAGCTATTAGACAAGAACTTACCAAATAAATAAATAAATAAATAAATAAATAAATAAATAAATAAAAATCAAAGCAGACAAAAATAAGAAGCTAAAACAAAACCAGTTTGGCCATTCTGGAAGCAGGGGAAAGATTGACTACCATGTAAAAGACACCAACAGCACCAACAACACACAAGAAATTCCACCTTACAATCAATGAAAAAAGGGAACCCAAATCACAGAATTTTATAAGCCATTAAATGCTTCTCATTTTTTAAGTTAAGAAGAACAATTCGTAAGCATCTCTTTTTCCCCACTATTAAGGTTCCTATGTAACATCAGGTAGAGTAAGTGACGCACAGCTTGAGCTGCTGCAAAGCAAGATAAAAACTGACATCAGTAGTTAAACCTCCTCTGACTTTAAGGGGCTGAGAACTCATCCAGATTTTGTTTTGTTTCCTCAGGCCACAAAAAGAATGAGTTGCTGCTTCTCTTTCATTTATGCTAATAAAGAAGAAGGAGCTATTTTTATTTTCTCTTTATTACTGCTTTGAGAAAAAAAAGGAATCCTCAATTTGAAACAAGTTTTAACGAGTACGATAAAGTCTGCACACATAATGCACTGGGTGGAGTAAAAGCCCTCAGAAACACTGCACAGAGCCAATAATGGACTTGTCGCCAACACCCTGTGATTTCATGACTGCCAGAACAAAAACAAATGCCACGTTCAGTTCATTGCAAAGAAAGCGACTCATTAACTTGATGTGGCTTTTTACTTGACCTTAATAAGGTGAGTAAAATAAAATTTCATTTTATGAGATTCAAAATGATCAGCTGCATGCCTACAGGAATTGTGACGAAATGACCAAGTGAAATTACTAGCTCTGTTTAATTCTAATTATTACTAGACTGTAGGTCACTGTGAATTTCTAGCTGAGAGGTTGTTGCTTTCCTTCCTGTAATAAGGTAACAGACAAACAAACTCTTAAGTGTCTTTCTGGAAACTGACGTAAAATAAAATGCAAATTTCTGTCAAAGACAGAAATATCAATCCTGAAGACACAATAATTTCAGTGCAGACTTTTATCCAATCTGTTTGGAATAATAATCAACTTCATAAACATTTAACAGCCATTTCCCCACAGAAAAAAAAAAATCACACTTTCTCAAAAACCAAACAAACACTCACACTCTATCAATTAACCTTATAGTCAAATAATTAAAAAAACAAACAAACAAACAACACTCCCCTAAACAAACAAACAAAAAGAATCACAAAAGTTGCCTGTGAAAATAACATTCACACCTTCTGGTCACCACATTAAAGGACCAGGTCAACCTCCCTAGCTTGGCTGCCCCAGCAAATGCGGGGGGGGGGGGGGGGGGGGGGGGGGGGGGGGGGGGCCGGAATTTAAAAAATCCCCATCTAATATGAAGCACTGGAGGGTGGATGAGGATTTAGAAGTCTCCTTCCACATTATGGTCATGGGAACCACATTAGAGTATGAATGAGAAAGATGCAAACCTTATGCTTTAAAAAAACCAAACTTTCTTCCTTATTTTCTGCTGAATACACCACCATCCCCTCTCCAAATAAAAGCAAGATAGCCATTAAGCAAGTAAAAAAACTAGCAATGCAGAAGCCAAAACTGTTGTGAGCAGAGATTTTTCAGCAGTGCATTTTAGGGAACCTCATCCCCTAGCGGGTAGAAATTAAAGTGGAATTCTATTTTAGCTCCAGAGGGATAATACCTTATTCTAGCTCCCTTTTATTTCCTACCTGTATGAACTTGCTGTGGAAAGGTCACCCATTTTAAGCGATAGCACCATTAATGATGCCACTATTTGTTTCTTTTCACAATTCTGAACAAAAAGAAATCTAACACTGGAACACACACTTCACTGGTTTCTGTATCTGCTCTGCTAAAAACTTGAAAGTAAACAGAAGTGTGTTCATATCAGTACTGTAATCCCCCTACAGAGCAGCAGCCTTTGAACATTTTGAACATTTATTCCTGATATGACACCAAGCTACATCACCATTCAGCTCAGCAACTGCCAGAACCATGCTCAAGGAAAGTTAAAGTGCTCGCTGCGTCTCTAAGCTTGTTTCACTTTATATGTTTCAATATTTGCTTTCCCCACAGGTAACACAGATTAAGATTCCTGAGTGGAAGAGAAAACAGAAATCACTATTTTCTCAAGTTTTCTAATAAGCGAAGTACTCACCAGCAGCAAAAACCCATCCTGCACATTCCTTCCCATTTCAAGGCCTGCATTGCTACACAGGCGTTTGAGAAGTCACAAAATGCTCCTCGAAACAATTACTCAGAAGTTCATCTCTTAGTTTCTAAGCTTAACAGCAGCACTTAACAGGTTTCTCCTTGTATCAAAGGGTAGGGAAGACTTCATTCCACCCTCTGTATTAGAGAGGTAAATAGCAGCAATGGCTCCTTCTTTCTGCTTTGCATCTACTTTTAAATTTCTCCTTTTAATTTTTAAAGGCTGTATAACCTGAGCAATGAGCCTCATTAATCACTACTGAATGATTTAACCCAGCCATTCAGCTCCAGATGCCACTCGGTGCTAGAGATATGCTAATTCCTTCCAAGCTTCACCTCCTTTTGCAGTTGAAACCATAATTTTCCACATTGGTGAAGACAGGATTTTACTCCATGCACGGGGCCTCCTGCCAATCACTTTTATGCCTAGCACAGTGCAAGTTTCATTCCACAGTTACATCAGACCTTTTTGTTAAACCTGTTCATTACAGACACCCTCTCTCCTACCTTCTGCTGCTACAGCATCATAGTCCCAAACTCATCCCTCTCCTGTGCTAACTCCTGCTTCGGGAAGCAAAAAGTGAAGCAGTTTCTTACTACCCCTACTTATCTTGTTTCCTTTTCTTCTTGTTTCCTCACACTACTTTTAATTTTTTTTTCCCTTTATCACCTCCTACCATTAAACACTTTGATTATGAAGTATCTGAAAGTTGCACTGACAAAGTTGTTTTGCGAGTGGGAGGTGAGGGGAAAAGCATTCGGAATTTACAAATCCCAGTTCTGAACCTGCCTGGCATCCAAGAGATCTCCTAGCACAAAGCCAGGCCAGGTGCCATGTTTAATACCAGGTGCCAAGAGTCTACGATAGAAGAAAAAGCTTGGTGACATTGCCGAGCACTTGATCCAAAAATAGTATTTTGGGACCTTGTGTTATGCTTTCAACACATAAATACAGACCCAGCTGTGGATTTGGGGGCTGCTATCCTCATCCTGGGCTTACGTGCTTGGGCTTATTTGGCCAACAGAAGATGTCTGGGCTGAAAAGGCTGCTTTTGACCAGCGTTAGTAAAATGCACTACAAAAGTGGCAAGTTCAGAAGTTTCTGAAAGAATACATACTCAAGCACATTTTTCACTGGCTTCTCCCCCTACACAGAGCTAGAGAGGCCCATGCAAATTCAAAGTTATACAGCTTTTTTTCAGTTAATTGGCTCTTAAGTCAATGTTCACTACAATCTCAATTTTCAGACAGGCTAAGAACCCACATTGATCCACAAATATTTGCAACTTAAGATAAAGTCAAACACTTTAGGCAATTTAATTTAAACACTAGAATCACGATTTTCAACAGGCACTAGTGATTTTAAGTGGCTCCAAATTTAGACTTTAGGTTCCCAACTTGAACAACTCACAACACCCTGGAATCCAAAAATCTGAGGTCTAGTGTCTACTGAAAACCAAGCCACTCTTTCAAGCATGTCCATCTGGTCACTATCAAACACCATTTCTTTTTCCTTTCACCTACTTCAAGAATGAAGTAAAGTTGAGCCAATGCACATCTTTAGGCCTACATTAAATTCCTGGCCATGTATTAAAACCTAATTGCTAAGATAAAAACTGTTAATGTCTATTATGCTACTGTAGAAGCAAACAGTAAAATTGAAGTCTTCTATACATGAGTTTATAACCATGAACTGCTCTATGTGTCTAATCTTCAACATAAAGGCATTTAAGCAATTAGATAAGAGGCAATATAACTAACCCAGAATCTAAAATAAATACCTTGCCTGAGGACATGCAAATTTCAGAAGGCGCAAAAATGCCAGCCACGCAAGTTTTAATGCAATACTAGCATGAAACAGTTTAACAGTACTAAAGAAATCACAATTCTGATTTATGTGCAAGACAGGCAAGGGAGCAAAAGACAAAGACTACAAAATTGAGCAACATGAAAAGTATACAGACTATACAGTTCTCTCAGATGGCTGTCATGGATGACTCCAGCCTGCACTGCTAAGACACTGATCCCTGCCATACCCTGCATTTCATGTCTGAAGACATAAGTTGTTCCAAAACTGAGCTTATTCCACTGCTAATTCACTACATGAGATGAAGAAAATAAAATATCAAGTTTAAGATTTTAAATCCAGAGCTCAGCACAGGCTTGTCAGATTTACAGATCTTTAACCTACAGTCATGGGTGTTCATATTATTTTAATAATTCACAATATTAGCATTAGAGTTAAGGTAATGCAATACCATTTTGAGCAAATACTTCCCAACTAAAAAGGGCAGCTTGAATAATTCTGCATATCTGAGTATTCATTTCTTCAAAGAAAGTATAAGTATCTCAAAACTACAACAGTCCAGACAACAGGTTTGTTTTCTGATTAAGAATATTCATACCACTTCAATAATAGTAATGTATTCAACTACACATTTTGGTCTAAGCTGAATTTATAGCAAGTTGTACTAAAATTAAATGCTCTCTTAATTTAATTTACAGTTATTTACTTCAATGTAAATAAATATAAACATTTAACATAGTACAAAAAGTTCTATGCTCCTCTAGAGGGGTAAAGTCTGGTGGCAGAAAACAAGACTTAAATGGGAGTACCTTGTGGAATTTACCTCTACCACCAGTCAGCAAACCCACAGAAGTTCTCTCCTGTTTTTTAGATATGAAATCCAGTAATTTTTCATGGAATTTATTTGAATGCTAAGTAAGGAAGAAACCTTCAGCAACACAGTTACTATTATGTGAAAGTACAGATGGTAATACAAGCATTCTATGCATGCCAGCCTTCCGAATGAGACGATAAATACCTAAGATGCCTTTATAAAAAAAAAAAAAAAGTTTTATGCACTAGCTGCATAGCATTTATATATATAAAAAATCCCTTAAGATAAAACCCAAATGTGTTAAAAATGAGGTAGAAGATGATGTCTGTGCTATTGCTGTTACCAAAATCCATGTACTGAACATTTACATCTGAAGGTGAAGTGCGTGCCCAAATTGCACCACGAGGACCTACACTCCTCCAACAGCACATCTTTTCACTAAAACCTAGATGGAAAAGTACTCCAGTTCTGTGTAGGTCTTTGGGTAGTGGTGCTGAAAGAAACTGTGAGTAAGCCTGAGGACCTGAAATGCAGTTTTCACAAGGACACAAACCTGCTTTATAAACTCTTAGAACAAACTGATGTTTTATTTAAATCCACAAGTGCATTTTCTGCCTATTAATGGTAGATTTTCCTTTCTAGTTTTCCATGTTTCTGCTTCCAGGAAACACAATTAACATTACTTCCCACTAAAATAAAAGGCAAAATGTTTTCTCTTCTCCTCCTCAGCATAGTTTCCCTCCTTTTGGTAAGGCCACCTTAAGGTTATACCATCCCATAAACCATTCTGTCCTCAGCAAAGGTGAGCTGACTTGGCTGCTCACGGATGTGAGCAGAGCACGCTGCACCTTCCCCTTGGCTGCAGTTGCTCAGATGGCAAGCAGGCTCTAATTAAAAACGCTGGCCTGACACCACTCACAAATCTCATTACTGTCCATTTATCAATTTTGTTTTAATCAGTCATACACAGACACACACAGACACATGAGTCTTAGTCAGAAATTTTCCTAAGCTTCAGAACAAGAGAGGCATGGAAAATACCTACAAGTCTGAGAATAGTTCTCAGTATTTAACAGTAATTAACTTCATTGGTTGTTCATATACTCCTTCACTTTCTCCCAAAAATAGTTTCCTCACTTTCTTTTCAAAAGACGTGAACAGAAATAGAATATATTTTCCCTAAGTCTCTCTTCATTGTTTTACTAAAGTGTAAGACATTTCCCCTACTACTTACACCTAAAATGGACAATCCCACATAAACATCTCTCCCTGTGTGCTGGTGTTTTAGCACCAGTTATATCATATACATTCCTGGTCTGAAAGGCCTACCCTCATGATGTTCCAGAACCATATTTTATCATTTTTGGGGACAAATCTGGGTAAATGCACCATTTTTTCCTAATGAATAGTGAACCGACAAATAAATTCTGACATCCAGAATTAAATTCACCCCCTTCTTACTTCAGTAAAACTTACCATCACCTTCAGGGTAAGGTATCTCACAGTACTGGCTTACATTAATAATCAGGATACCAAAAGAATTAGCTCTTCAAAAACCAGAACTGAAGACCAACAACAGAATAACACAGCTCTGCGCACCTGACTGAAACGCGAAGTCATTATTAGCTTCCCAAGTGTTTCACTTTTTCCCCTGCTGAGATCTCCCTCAGTACCAAGTCTCAGCTGTGTGAGCCCAGAGCTGGCTGCATCTATGCCGGCAATACAAAACACTGGTGCTCGTAAGACATTTTCTTTCTTCACGTAAAATGTGCTTCTACTCACAACAATTTAGTGCTGATGCTAAGGCTGACACAGTAAGCCAAGGGACATCAGCGTATGACTAAGATATATACGTATGTGCATAAATATATGTGTACATACATATGATCTTCTTTCTCCTAAAGAAAATATAAACTAGCAAATTATCTGCCCTTAAAAGCATCTCCAGCTTTCAAGATACTTAAGGATATTTTTTTGGTGCTCTACTCTCACCTTTTCGTCAAGTTTCTTATCACTAACAGAAAAATACTCTTAATTCCCCTGTTTACACAATTTATTGGACTTAAAATACACCTCGGTTGCTACTTCAGTTACCTCACTATTTACCTTACAATTTTATGAAGAGGCACTCAGGTGCAAAGCTAAGGAAGGTTATCGCCATCAAATGAGATTATATAACTGAGTACACAAATAAAATGTGTCAGGACCTCAGCATATGAAATTCTTAAGTGCCCTTTCATTTGCTTGGAAAGAGCAAGGTTCCTACTAACTTCCTAGTCACAAAATAACCTCGAAATATTAACAACTGTTGGCAACAAAATGACTCATTCCTAACCATTCAAATACATAAAACCCACGACAAATTCACAACAGTAGCTTAAAACTTGGACCATGGGAATCCTCACTATGAAAGGAAAACTTTGAGCAAGAATCTAAGCCAGCTACCAGGACACCAAGCCGAGTGACCGTTACCCACACAGCACATTTAACAACAACAGAAATATGACACCGAGAATTGCAGCAAGCGACTGGACTTGCTACACCCAGCAAATTATTATTATATTCATTAGAGAAAGCTATCCCATAATGAGACGTAATACTACAGTTGCTTAGGATTGTGAAACAAAACTCTTCCAGTTATTTAGGAAAATTAAGTGCCAACCAAAACCGATGTTATTTGAGAGTGAGGAAACAGGTTCTCAGATTTTTTAAGTTCAACTGCAGATTTTTCTGTCTTCAATTCCTAAATATTTTCTTTCCACCTTCTAATGAAAACTGAATTGGTTTTGATTCCTTATGGAACCTCTCTGGCCATAACTTCCAAAGCATTTTATGTTAAAGCATTGTTTGGCAAAGGTATTTAATGTCTAATATTAAACATGTGGTAACACTGCTACCTGAGTGTCACTAGTTTCTGGTAATATTTGTAATGGTCCACCTATCTTTGTAGATCCAATCAAAACCTTTATCATGTAGACTCAGGAGTATTCTTCACATAAATTCATGTTTTCTAATAAAATCTTATGGACAGTACACATGATTCCCCCAAAATTCAGTACCCTGAATGTTACAGATGATCCGTGCTAATGAAGTTACTGTGTAACTTCAACAAAAAAACATCTGACAACCAACACTGACTGCAGTGAGCAAAAACCAGCTTGGGTGGTTTTCTGGTTTAAATGAACTTAAATGCCAGGCAGTAGGAAAAAAAAAAAAGTGTCTCTTTCTAGCTGAAAGATAACAAAATCCACACTTATGCAAATGGAAAAAAAAAAAAAGTTTGCTCTCCACAGATACTATCAGTACTCATAAGGCTAAGTGGTTTTGAATCAAACACCTGGATACTTGGAGAATATTTCAGCACAAGTAAGGAATTATCAATTTTATAGCATGTGGTTATTTCTTTGCTAGCTTGAAGTCTTCGAACACAATACAAGAGTGACCAGCTTCTTCAGCTCTAAGCAGCTGGGTCAATCTTTCTTAAATATTCTTCCAGTAAAATTACTTAGAACAGCACACAATGCATTAGGGATAACTTAAAAACTGCATTTTTTCACTTTTCTTGGGTGACTTACTTGCTTTTACAGATTAGGAACTTAATACTTTCATAATCCTTTGAATTACTGTGTATTTTTTGTTTAAATCTCTCTTCATTTATTACTCTTAGACAAAGAATACGTAAAAGGAGTAGAAGCATTTCCAGAAATGCTCTAGCACTTCATGAGGGAGCTTTTAAGTACAAACTTCTGAGACAAACAAACAAAATGTATCACGGAAATGGCTGATTTATTTACTCCAATAGGTAGGTTAGCCAGCTGGAAAGGACTTTGGGGACACTCCACGGACACCCTTAAACTATTAACCATCAGAAGATAACTCTCCCATGAAGGAATACAAGAGACAATTTTGCCCTCCACTGGCTAGAACTATCACTGAAAAACACGCCTGCCTCGCTGTGTCAGCACTGCCTGCTCCACACAGCAAGAAAAAAACCTCTGGAGCAGACATACTGATCCCATTGGAAGTACAGTAATTAGTAAGGGATAACGTGGACAGGAAAGGGGGAAACGGTGGGTGTGTTGAGCAGATGGGAATCAGCAATGCAATGAAATAACTCGTCAAAATAGAAAGATTTCCACGGAGGGGAACAGAAAAATCACACAGTAACACATTTAGCCTTGAGAATTGCTAGAGCAGTGAACACCCAAGTGGAAAACCAGAACCTTGACACTCATTCCCAGCAAAAATGTTCTGCATGTTGCCCTTCAGATAAGTGAAAGCTTTTCTGTTCCAAACATATTCATTTGATGCTGCTGCTTCCTGGGGAGTGGAGAGATGAAAAATCCATGGATTCTGAAGCAAATTCTGCCTCAAAATGAAGGAAAAAGGGCAGAATGCAGGTAAATACTCAGGAAAACAAGGATTCCAGAGAAGTATCCCTTAAAGCAATTTTTATTCTTTATGCAAAGAAGCATTGAAATTACACAAGGAGAATAAGGGAGGAAAGCTGCTATATTCCAATTTTCAACACTATTCAAATTTAAATTTATTCAACATTTATTAACCACAGGGTTACATGAAAGAAGGTACTTCACAGGATTCCACACAGACAACACCAGGGTAAAAATTAGGGGTTTTAAACTCTAAGTGGTTTACCAATTACTGTTTTAACAAACACTAACCCACTTACTTTTCTATTATTAAATTTTTTTCTCTTTCCCATCCCCCAATTATTTCCCACCTCTCAGCAGAAGTTTCTAACATGCCATTTAGAGTGTGGCCACACAAACCATTGATTCAGTAGTGGGTGTAAGTGAGGGAAGCGAGAACTTTCAGTGGAAGAAGGAGGAAAGGATCAATCAACTTGCAAGATCAGCTGTCAGTAGAACTCAAAGGATTTCAGTGTGGAAACTGCTGTAGATGACTCCTGTCCTTCCTTCTGCACTGCAGCCATCTGCCCTCAAACTTCATCCTGCCAAAAGTTTCTGGCATCTCCATTGTTCCAGACACAAGACTAACTATTTGACCACACTTTAGTTGAGGTATATGTGAAATTCCTCAGGTGAAGGAGTTGCAACAGAGTTATTATCTCGTGCTTGTCTCTTATCTTTGTTATTGAGTTTGTTTATATGACAAAATTAAAAACCTCCATAAAAATTCATTACTTTTTCTTTTTTTTTTCCCTCTCCAACTCAGCTGGAATCAGCATTATTGGAGAAAGCATCCCCATCCTGGGGGGGAATGAAAAAAAAAAATTGGAAAAAACCTTGCTTTCAACTTACTCTCTTGAGTATTTATACGATAAATAGGTGAAAGGATTCAAAAATAAATTAAATAAAATTGTTTCTTAACTTGGAGTTTAAGACACCCCAATACAGAACCAAGTTACTATCTATGAAGTCAGCTTTTCTAAGGTGGAGATGATTGCCATGAAAGATTCAGAAAGACCAAATTGGTGCAAAGGCTCTTCCCCATTCCATTTGTTTCTTCCATCGCATGAAGGAGGCAATACAGAGAAAAATCAAACTAAAGATGGTATGACTGACATGGTCAAAAGTGAACAGGGTGAGAGCTACTCAGGTATGCAAACTTTTCCATATCCAAAGCCACAAGGAACAAACTAACACCTAAGAGCAAAAATTTAGTAGTTAAATTTATGGTATAATCTAGAAACAGACATAAGTTAATACATTTAGTGACATAATTAAGACTTAAAGCTTCAGGCAATGTACTTAAGTCTTTCAAAAACTTCATTCATTCATTCACTGACCAGATGTCTCATGCTACCGTAACTTTAATGACTCAAAGGGGTCCTCCGCAAACTTATAAAAATCAGTTAAGGTGTAAAAGTTAGCGCCCAAACCAACCCTCACTACAACACAAGGATTTTACTGCGTTCACTTAGCGTGTGACAAAAGGCGTTCCTAAGAACGAGAAGCAGTACTGCAGGGAGATAAACCCGGCCTCCTGCGAGAAACAGGGTCCTTGTGTAGAGACAAACCCGAAACCCCCCAAGCCCCCCACGCCCACCGCGGCCACACGCGGGCCCCGCGAGTGCCGCACCCGCCCCGAGCCCCGCGCCGCTCCCCATGGGGCGCACGGAGCCAAACCTGCCCTCCACAATGCCCGCTTACTGCCGCCCTATCGGTAACCTACAGGCACGCTAAGATGCACCAACACGCACAAGCCCCGCGAAAGCTGTGCCTAAGGACCATTAATCCCCCCTATCTCCTCGGCCATCTCCCCCGCTCCCACTTAGCACGCTGGCGCTTCACTTCACACACGTGGGTAAACTTTAATCGCCAAGGTGAAGCAAAATCCATCCCCAAGCCCTCCCTTCCCCCCCTCGCCGCCGTGGTCCCCCCCGGTGGCGGCTGCGCGGGGTGAACCCGGCCCGAGGGGTGGGAGGGGGGGATGCTCCAGGGTCCGCCCGGTGAAGGGTGCGCGGTACCCGCGGGCAGCCGCACCGAGC
>VXAZ01007497.1:1649607-2011138 GCA_013399875.1 Gymnorhina tibicen
CCGCCTCTCGCCCCTTCCCCCGCCGAAGGTAACGCGCGGGGCGGCTCCCGGAGCCCGACCGTGTCCCGGGCACGGCACAGCCACGAGCAGGGGAGGGGATGGGGGCAGCCTCGGGCACGGGGAGAAGTTCAGATTCCCCCCGCCCACGCCCGCCGAAAACAAACGAACGCACAAAAGCCCCGCGCGGGTCTCCACCGGCATTCCCGGCGGAGCGAGGAGACGGCGCTTCGCTGGATGATTCGCATCGCCTGTGGCCTGGCCGTGCTGCAGGCGTGGACCAAATCTCCAGAAGAAGCATCCTCAAATCTAGGCTCCTGCACAATGTACAGACAAATACTACAGGAGCAACTCCGCATGGCCATGTCAGCTTTATGTCACACCACGAGAGGTAGTGGTGGGGGAAGAAGGGGAAGAACACTGCAGGGGAAAAGGGAAGGTGGACTTGGAAGAAGTAGCACTACCACCTCACAGCAAAGCTCCAGCTATTCCTAGATTTGATTCACTAAGTTATGAGGATTGAATGAGACATAAGAAATTTCATTTCCAAGCAGTGTATTGAATATATTAACCTCATTGCAAGCAAGTCTGCAGTGGGATAATAAAACTCTTATAGAAAGACTCTTGATGTACTTCCTGTCACAGGATTTATGCGCACCCCACACTGTTATCAGCCAAACGGGTTTGGGCGCTCGCAGCCACCATCAGTCTAACCACAAGGCATGTCACTGGGTTTGCTCCATTTTGCATCCCTCAGGGCAAACTGACTAAAAGTCCAACAACAGAAAGGTCCTATGGATTGCACTGAATCTCTTTTAGTCCACTTTTACGTGTACGAGGTCTGTAAAGACAAACTTTCAATAATGCCAAGCGAAACTGGTTTACATTGGGAAAAGCAGCTCCTGGTATATGAATATAGTGTATCTATGTCAGCAGCAACCAAAATGGCAAGATTTTCTTCTAAAACTGATGAGAGTAGACGAAACATTAGAACACCCAAAAGTCAGAAAAACAATCTAGTGCTTTAACACCAATCAGACATTAATTTTCACAGAGAAAAACAAATTAGTGTCCTACTTCAAACACATTTAGAAAGCAATCATAACTGTGGAATCAGTAACAGTGAATACTTTTGAATATGAGCAGATTTCTTCAAGCTGTACCTAGCCAACCATTTCTCTTCCTGTTGTGACCTCATGCATTATTCTGCACTTCATGAAAGAAAAATGCATTAGCACCTCCAGAGTTAAAACCACACCGCAAAAACAGTGAAGAGACCTGAAATAATCCTTGATTCAAGTGAGAAGTTCGAGATTTCAATAAATTAGATTTGGGGTTGTTCTTTTATAATTAATTGGATAAACAGGAGTCACATGCGGGGCTGAGAATGAGCCTCAAGAGTACATTTATTTCACCTCTGTTCTCAGAGAGGGTCAAATATAACCTAGATAGACCCTAACTAGCATTATTTTGTAATCCCATTTCTATCCATTTCTCATGACTGGAATTTCACAGTACCTTTAGGTAAGCTGTTCCAGTTCCTATATAGTCATATTTCTTTTTTTTTAAGCCTAGACTAAATAGTCTTCTGGAAGAAAACACACCACCATCACCACCAATAACATTTTGAAGGCCTTTTTTTTGTATTCCTTCTGTAGTATCAATACTTGACAGACTCACATTGTACCAAATTACATATTTCAATTGATTGCATCTTTAAAAAAAGCAAATGCACACATCTACCAGTAGGCCACTCTAAAGGGAATAAATGGGTTCACTTACTCTGTGAATCTACACATATATTTTATGTACACATGTTTTTATTTACTTGTAAAGTGTCGTTCTTATATATCTCTCTGTTTATATGGGATATATAATATTTCCTCTAATCTTTAATTATAAAACATAATTTTAATGTATTTCTATGGCATATGTATTATCTAGCAACATAAATTAATCCATTTACTTTGTAACCGGCAACAAATATATACTAGCTCTACAGAAGGTAAATAAAGCATTTTCCTAATTCCCAGAGAGTTTTCTCTCCTCAAGATGAATCTGTTTCCTGTTCATTAGTGCAATAGTAGGTTTCTAGATTCACACACACTTTTGCTTAGGTAATTTTAAAAAAAGAGCCAGTAAAATTTTATGCCATGTCAAAGTCTTGTGTGTGCTGGCTGCTAATTTCAAATCCACATGCAGAGAAATTTTACATACAACAGTGGATTAGAGCTCTGGAGCTTGAATGACCTTACCATGTGATCACGAGATGAGCCTACGTAAAACAGTTTAAAGCTTTTGTGCCACAGTTACCCCATCTTTAATGAGCCTTTAAGACTGTTTCAATCACTATAAAGAAATTTTTGTCCTTTGAGAAGAACAGAGTCATTCTACTTTAGGTACCTATAGTGAAAGTACATTAGAGCTTCAAAGGCTTGTTCAATTTGTACTGTCTCAGATACTTCCTAACATAATGTTTAGCTGTCAGTGCTTTCTTACTTCAGAAAAATTGCTAGGAGTGAATGTATACTGCTCTAATTATCTTTCTTAAAATTCATTTAGATTGTAATAATATATAACAGCTGCACAGCTGAGTGAATCTCTTCAAATTGTAAGCCTACAGAATTTCATCAGAATGTCTTGTAAGTAATTGACATCATCTTTAATTCTGCAGATGTTCTTACAAAATGTTTGCTATTAAAGCACCCTTATTGTCCTTGATACTGAGACATACAGACATTCATGTGAGACACACATATATGTGTATCCGTCAGAAAATGTTTCGAGGAAGAGAAATACAGCTTTAACCTTTTCAGATGTGGGGAACAGTACATCCATGAGTATTATACAGCAGATGTACTTGCTGTGTTTATTTTGTAATATGTAATACCATTTTTAAGACTTACACAAACATGTAATTTCTGAGAGAAGAGAATTACCCCCAAACACAAAATACACATGCTGCCTGAGTCTGAGGCACAGGATTTGGTCATGAAACCTCCAACAGAAAAGAAAAGGTTCTACAGAACTGATAGTTGTGATTCAGCAGATGGCACTCTTCCCTCGAAGTGACTAAAACGCTGCCTCTGATACAAGGGACGATGTTCTTTGAGAGATTGTTCAGAAGAACTTGAACTTCTGTAAGTACTGAAGATCCCAGGCACTTCTCTCCAAGGGCAGAGATACACACATGACGTCTTGGATGTGTTGTGGGGGCAAACACACTCTCTCTCCTCAAACCTTTTTGAACTTCAAATGACTCTCCCCCTTCCTGATCTCCAAACTACCATGTAGCCTTCCGGTTATCTGCGGAGCTGCCAGGAATACCTCTGTGTGTACATTACACGGTCATACACGCTCGTGTCTGCAGAAGCTCACGGAGTTTATCGTCTGGGGCTGGCAGCCAGGATTACTGAATCAGTCCCTTTATTCTATAGGCTACAACTAAGCTTGCATTGACATAATAGGGATTATAGAGATACAACTAAGTTTCAAAAACTCTTTCTTCCAGACTGTTTAGGACGCTGCAGAAGTGGTTGCTTGCATTATTTAGTAAACTGTGTGAAAAAACTGTTATAAATATTCTTTCTAAGTGTAAACTGAAATTAAATGGAAAAATATGAGGAATTATATATACATCTTTCTTTGTATCTTTGTCTCTAAGTATATTATGGGCCTTAACCATGGTAGGAATCCTAGCTGAAGTCAATAAACATACCTGATGGCAGAATACTATATTATTTCAATGGTATTTTCATTAGTAAATAAACTGGGGTTTTCTACAGTGGATCTGAACAAGCACTGAAATTGTTAGAAGAAGGAGCACTGTAAAGGGCAGCTGAATATAAAAAGTGCATGAATAGCAAAAGCTTGAAAACCTAAAGTTGCCATATAGTTAATTGGGATAATTATTATGAGCAAACAAGTAATGTTATGATTTCCAGGCCCATATAAGTCAATTTCTGTCTCTTTCTTGACCTGTCTGGTTACTGTTTAAACATGCTGTTCAAAGACATTGTTTTCTTGTGCTTGATTGCTAGGGCCTTACCATGATTTTGCTTTTATTTACATTAATTTTGTGATGTAATTCTTATTTTCTTTGATGTTACTCTTAATTACACTGCTAGTGAATTCAGACTTCCAGTGTCTTTCACTACATACAGCACTTAGAATAGTACTCGAGTCATTGCAGAGCAAGGAATAATAGCAATGAAATATGATATTTTATTTGCTATGATGAATTCACAGTTAGAGACCCTAAAGAAGCTCAAGCCTCATTATGGTAGGTGTATAAAAACATGATAAAAGGTGCTTTCTTCAAAGGATTTATAAAGGATCATTATCAACATAAAGAACTTCAAGAAAAAATCACCACTGGCATAAACATGCAAAATTCCATTGAATTTTATCCTTTACTATTCCTTTATATGAGGGGTGAATGGGTCTTTTCATTCCTGTTCAAAGATGCTACAGCACATCCCCACTGGAAAAAAAAAAAATCACTGAAGCTATATTCCTTCTGTTGCCCCAGTAAAAAATGCTAAAGGCATATTTGCTATTCAGTCTACTCAGCAGACTAGCTGAAACGCTTTTTAAAAATTATTATAATTATAGGAAATACTGCATACAACTCCTGCTTTGTGGTTTTGTTCTTGTTAGTGACAAAATGCTAATCTGCTTAATATGTAATTTATATACAAACAACACAGTATTTATTACAAAACCAGTGTTATCTCTGATATTGCTAAACAAAGAGAGACCTGTCCTTGAAATCTCAGTATTTGCTTTAAATGTTTAACAAATGAGCCGTTCAGTGCTCACTATCGCCTTGCCTCAATACGAGGAGTATGAGGGTGTCACCTAGTGGATTGTTCTGACTGCCTGGAAGAGAGCTCTCAAGCCAAATCACCCAAGTGGCATTGAATGAACTAACAAAATGAAAGAGAAAGGCTTCTTTTTTCTTCATTTAATTACTCCAGGAATTGTGAGAGCTTCAACAGAGCGTTATTGTTCTGTAATATCTGCCTTTGGGTTCCCATTCATGCCACAGAATCTGCTGGCACTGAAAAGGGCTGTAAGAATGATGCATCCAAAATTTTGAAGAGAAAATTACCTACGTTCCTGTATCAGAGGAAAGGTTTAATATTACCACAGACAACCATTTTAAATGAGTTGCACAAAACTTTTGTTTAAGATTACAAATAATAAGTGGAAAAAACGATCTACTGTGCTTATAAGTTTCATCAGTTATATTTTAAAAGAAGGAACTATTCCATGGTTTTCAACAGGCCATCAAAAAAAGGGGGGTTTGCATGTATTAATTTGAGATTGCTGTATGCATTTATAATTCATGAATAGTTAAGGTTAACCTTAGCAATCTGGAGATGAAAAGGATTACATAAACTATCCATCTTATTTCTTTGATTGAATTACTGCACATATTTAAAGCAGACGCCACTTAAGAACTGAATACCTGCAGTGAATTAACTCAGTCAAATGCAAAGCAGATACCCAGCCAGCTCACCCAGTACCATTTCAATTGCATGTTGAAATTTAAAATAACCAGCATACAATTTATAATTGCATGATGAAAGCCTATCTGATCCCATATATTTAACCTCTTTTAATTAAAAAAATGCTTACTATACTTTTAATATTGCATTCTGCCCTTGAGTGGAGGAAGGGAAGAAAGCAAGGATGGAACTACAGATGATAAAGACATTCTGTTTTTGTGCCTAGAGCGTGCATTTGAATTACACCCCCTGACATTTCTGAGTGTGTGCTGTGTGACCAGCATGGGAAGAGGAGAATGTCTTTGCCCCATGATGGTATGCTTATTTTTTGGTGTCAGAAGTACATCCTACCTGTCAGCAGACGCAGTATGCTACTGGAAGCAGCAGCAAAAATCTTACATTAGCAATACACTTTGCTGGCCTTGCTGTTGGTACCCTGCCATAATACGTCTGTTTTAATGAACAAGTGGATCTGCCTTCCTCTGTGTGTGATGGCTAGCACATCCTTAGCCTTTTCTGCATATACGAAATACACAGTCAATCTAAAATTCCTTGCAAAATATCCTTGGAGAAAAGTCATGAAGACCCAAGCAATACTTATCCATATTAAAAGCTCTCAAAACCACACTTCAAGAGAACTGTGAAAATGTGTATTACTTAATTTAATTAGAAAAAAGAAAATGTATAAATAAATTTCAATTGTTTGACTAAAATCAAGCTACCTCTACTTTTTGAGGTAAGAAACAAAGGCAAAAAGGAATAAAAGACTAGTTGAATCCCTCACCCTCAAAACAGAGAACAGAGTTCTGTTGATCAGACACATCTTACTTTGCTAGATATTAAATGTTTTCTGGCCCTTAGAAGCATTTTTCCAGTCTTTGGGACATAGAATAACTGGGGGTTTTCTTTTTAATGCATTTTGTGTTGTCAAAACTGTTGTTTTTGATCCTAATGTGTTCTGATGTGAAGTGTCCAGGTGATGTACATTGTGGAGTTCAGTAGCAGACACTGACAAAGTACTAAACCTGCAGGGCAAGTAAGGATTACTGCTGAGGGAGAGAATACTGTCAATGAGCCTTGTATACCCATTCATACAACAGGCTATTTTATTTTAAAACAGTTCCTTCCAGCAGCAGTACCAGGCTCCCATACCTCATATATCTCCTTTTGCACAGAAGGTCAGACTGCCTTCAGAACTGGGGTGGGGGGGGGAAGGAAAACAAACTAGAGGGAAGGCCTTGGGCCTCAGTTAAATATTTCATTAAAAAGAAAACTCGTCTTGCATGTGTTCTCTTTAAAACCTCCCAAAGGACAAATCTGTCAGCGTATGTCTACATAGTCAGGAGCATCCAGTAACACAGCTATTCCTCCCACTCTCCGAGACGGCCTGACACGAGCCAGCTCCAGCGCAGAAGCTGAGTAAATATTCTGTGCTGGTGCCAAGCCTGAGCTAACACAGGTTGTGTCTCAACAGGCCTTATTAGCTCAGGCTCATTACTGTAATAACCCGGCTCCGCGGCCGCTGCGCCGCAGCTGGCTGCGAGCGCCGGGCCTGCCCCGCGCTCGGAGCGGGCCGGAGGATGTGCTGCTGGCGGCGGAGACATGCCGTCAGCGCCTTCCTCCGCTTCTGCCCGGACACTCTGTCACTTCGTTCGAAGCCAGCAGCTCGCTCCTCTCAGAAAACTGCCCTGGCACGCGAGACAGTTTCAAAAGCAGCGCGTTGGTTGGAAGGGTGTGAGGTGCTGGCTGCCTCTGGCAGGTCGGAGGATCGCCCCTGCAGTGTAGCAGGGGCGTTTTCCCAGGTACAGAGCACGACCTTAGGCATCACATAGGTACACAACTTCCGCCTTCCTCTTCTATCACCTCTTAACAGAGAAAATGCGAGAGCAAACGACACGCTGAGCACTGGAGGAGGCCTTGAAAACGCAGCAATCTGCTTTCAAATAAAAAGTTGAAAACTCACCCTTTGCTTTTCTATAAAGGGACTAGTTTTGTACTATCCTAGTGGTTACTGAGTAAATACAATTTATCTGCTTTTACCCCCAGCTGCACTGCTGGACAAACAACCTACAGTTTAGCTGGAGTGCACAGTCAGAGCTTCATAGGCTCACAAAACCCACTTCAAAGAACACTACAAGAACAGAAAAATTGCTTTTTAAATCTTGCTGCTGTACGGGCACAGGACTAGCATGGCAGTTCAGATAGCAATATCAGACTAAATAAACACTAAGACTGAAGAAAGTCTCAGGCAAAGTTCCTATAGACCACAATAGGAGAGGATATTATCTGGGATCTATACCTTCCACATATGATCCCTTGTAGCTGCAGTTCTTAGATGAGTAAGAGAGCAGCAGTGAGATGCAAACATTATGTGTCAAAAACATAATTTGAAATCTACACCTACACACAAAGATGAAGAAAATTATTCCAAACTATTCTTCATTATTTATTTATTAAATTATTTCAGGTTTTAGCTTCAACTGACATTTTTAGGTGTTGCTTCATAATGATGGAGCTGAGAAGCTGTCTGCTTTTGTGTGTTCAAAATTGATAGTCTCACACAGAGGTAATAACCAATGGCCAGGGGAGATTTCCCTGGCAGTAAGAGAGTTTTTAGTATTGAAATTTTGCATATTGCCATGGAAAGTTACCGCTAACCAAGGGGGAAACTCTTTTTTAACTGGTAGGGTAAACTATTCGCCTTAGTAGAAATTGGAGAGATTTCATTCAAGCATATTCATTTGGTTCTCATTATGAACAACTTCATATTTAATTATAAAATTTTATATTTGCTTCCCAACTTTTAAGATGTTACTTAGTTTTTGGGGCACGTTTTGGTATGCGATACTACTTGTGTTGCAAGATTTGCATTTTGATTTATTGAAGGAAATGAGGTTTAAAAACCCTGATTTTTCTTATTATAATGGAGAAATTCTCTCAATCAATTTTCAATGTGATGATAAATACATGTCTTTACTTTGATAAGTAAAGTACTTATCAAACCTCCAATGTACTTTGTTCTTATCTGGAGTGATTCCAAAATATAAGAGTTTAAGTGACCTATGCTGTAATGCCCTCTGCTGGTACTGAGTTGGTAAAAACACTCTAAATTTCCTTTGTAGTTAATTTAAAAAGGTACAAAAATGGGCTCAAACCTAGGGCTCAAACCATCCTAAACTTCTACCAGTACCCTAGGCTGGTTACAGACTCTTATAGGACATATTTTAAGTAAAACCAGCCAAGTTGATCTTAAAAAATACCAAATTTGACATAAATTTTTTTACAAAGTTTCAAAGACCTTCAAGGTTTCTCAATAAAGAATATTTGCTAAATTCTCAAAATTCTGCGAAAAACTCCATAGCTAAAGGAATAAACTATTAAGAGCTGACATTCATTTAACTTCAAGAAGTTGATACTGCATTAGAAAATCACAGCTGAAAGTCTTACCAGACTGGTAATGTTAGATTTTAGAATTACAAACAGAATTTCAAAGCTCTTGGCTTATATTGTACCCATCCAACACATGGCAGTAACCATAGGCTGAAGCCACTCTTTGCGCAAGGAACTGAATATATGGATTAGGACTTACATTGTAGCTTTGCTTGATATTTTAAACAGCTTTAAAAAAAAAAATGAGAATGACACTTTAGAGAGTTAAGCACACCTATACCGGAGAATCCTGCTTCAATACTTTTATGGCATGAATAAGTGGAAAAAAGGAAATACTGAAGAATCAACTTAAGTTTTTTTCCTGCCCGACTTACTACTGCGTGACAGAAGGCTTAGTGAGATGCTACCCATTCCCAAGGAGTTAATTAGTGCCTTCTGTGAATAAATATCAAACACACCAACACTTTATATGCAGCAAGATTAAACAAGTAGTGTTTTTTAAAGTTCCATATCTTTTGAAGTATGCTTGGTTAAAATTGCCTTAATTAGATAGCATAATGCTAAAAATAAGGTCTAGGGTATTCTTGTTTTTGTCTTCCGGTTCTCTCTGAACACAGAGTAAAAATTATAAACCTGACCCAAATTTGGCATCATGGAAACATGAATGAGATTTTCAGAAGTGCTTTGTAGAGGGGGATGTTCAACTGCCACTGAAAGAACTCTCTTTGGTATTTTTTGAAAATCCCACCCTTAACCCTTTATTAAGAATACCTTGAAAGAGATTTTTGCTTGAAGCCGTAAATCTGCCCATCACATATGCAGGGCAAATCACCAGCTAACAGGAGACGTGAAGGATTTTCTTGATTACAGTTTGGACAAGCATTTCTCTGGAGAGAAACTTTTGTTCAGAATCAGCCTGTCTCCTCCATGCTCGAGCATGCACTTTGCTTTGCAATCAGAACCCAGAGAACTTTAGTGCAACAGAAACATGGGTTTGAATGGCCTAAAATGTTTATGTTATAGAATAGGCAAAACCTTATTGTTGCATCACATCATTTCGGATGGCAAAAGCTGCCCTCTGAGATAATGCTCTGCTNGTCACATCATTTCGGATGCCCTCTGAGATAATGCTCTGCTTTTGTGGGACACAATGGCATAGGACACAACTGATGGAATGTGGTAATAAACACGTAAAAGGCAAACATTTGCACTCAAAACTATTGTGTAGGTTCAGCCTAATCCTTAGAGGATTTCAGGTTCTTGGATCTGCCGTGTCCTAAGCTGGCAGTAGCTTGAGGTGACAACCCAGGGCCTGAGAGCAGGTGTGGGAGGCATGCCTGCCACTTTCCAGGTATGTCGGAAAAGCTGGAATTCATCTGTTTTCTTCCCCAACATTTTTAATGTTTTGCCCTATCTCTGATTAACTGTGTCATTTAAGCCACAGTGAAGACAAGAGTAGGGGCAAGTTTTAAATAGTATAATGCAGTTCTCTTTGAAATCTGCTTTATTACGATAAAGATTGTAGTGACTTTGATTTCTTCTGTTTGGGTTTGTGTTTGAAACTTAACTTACTAACTCCAGGAAACAGGTCAGTGATCAGATTTCCTATCAGTTAAATAATGTGATGCCTAGCTAGCCTGTGAGAAATTTGGTTTATTGCTACTCTGGAAGACATTGCCCGGTGTAGTCTAGAAAATTAACATTTATGGATTTTCTCTTATCACTACTCTTCTCTATTAAATACTGTGTTACAGGTAACCCTCGTCCCAACTATATGTAACCATTTCCTACTCAAGAGGTTCATATTGTGTCCAGTGGTTAAAACAAGACATCCTGAAGAAACAGCCCATTCTTTTATTATCCACTGGATTCAGAAGAACCTATTTATTTGACACTGAATTCTTACTTAAATAGCAGAGAGACTGAGGTCCACAGTGAAAAACCCGTGTTACAGAGAGGACAGGAATTATTTCTAGAATCTTGCTGCACAAACATGGATTGGTGCAGAACTTTAACAATATAATTAAAGTATAGCAATCCTGTACCATCCTCCTCAAATGCTCCCATGCTTGTGATGACACTACACAGAGTTCTGAATATTCTAGTTCTGAATAACAATAAAAGAAATCTGTCTTGGAGTAAACTTTGCTGTTCCAGAGATGGCAGCCATTCCCATGGCACAGCAATGTTCCCTGTGTCTCATAAACAAACACACTCACAGCAACAGGCAGAGGGGGAGACAGAAAGTCCTTGACCCCTCAGTGCTCTGTGGCTGAGCAGGTGACAACCCCGTAAGTCTGACTGAGATTCTGTGGCCATAAACTGGATCCAGAAAATCCATGAGATCCAAAATCCTTGTGTTCTGTTCGCTCATCCTTCAGACGTTTGCCATCTGAGACACTGCCCTGTCCAAATAAGAACACAACAGTTCTACCTCATAAGGCCTGAGGTCATGAGCTGTGGGGTAATGTAGAGTATTTTTCTGTCATATCCTGCAAAACCGGGACCACTGTGTTTGTACCGACAGGAAAAAAGAAATAACAACAGAAAAATAGCTTTTTGGGCACATTTATGCCTATCTGTTAACAAGTTTAGTAAGACATGAAATAGATCTCTACTTTTGAAATCAGACACCAGCTTCTGGAAGTGATATTTACAAACAAATTATTAGCACAAACAAACTTTAATAACATAGAGTCAAGGGAAAAAGTAGAATTTTTCGTTTCTTGATCCCTGCAAATTAAGATAAGGTGCTTTTCTGGAAGCCTTAAACAAATACCAGTGTGTCTTATGGAGCGCAGTGGAGGGGTTAAATGGGCGAAATTTAAATGCCTTTTATTACAATTAATCAGGTGGTCTTTTTTTTTTTTAATCATAGATGTC
This sequence comes from Gymnorhina tibicen, assembly GCA_013399875.1. Taxonomy (NCBI): domain Eukaryota; kingdom Metazoa; phylum Chordata; class Aves; order Passeriformes; family Artamidae; genus Gymnorhina; species Gymnorhina tibicen. Next base: position 1,661,391 of record VXAZ01007497.1, read on the forward strand.
ACAAATCAACTGATACTAGTCAATATATTATTTTTGAGATGAACATCAGTATTTTAAAAATTTTATATATTACAATGGATTTTAAAGATTTTATTTATCTCTGTAAGTATAACCATGCCACAGCTTGCAAAAGATTCTTTTCTATTCTATTGGCAAAAATGAACATAGGTCCAAAACATGATAGCCCATACCCACAAAATGGGAATGAATTACTCCTTTGTCACCCCTTCAGTTCGTGGTTTACAGACTACAACACAAGCTGATTATATTGATGTTCCTAATTATGAAAGTTAGGGGAATTTTCATATCTTTCACTGTAGTAATGTCTTCAGTTGAGTACAAGTAATATTGGAAAACAAATCTTTTAATGAAATATGCAACACAGAGTTGTACTAAATACAATCACACATTGCTCAGCAAAGCTGCCAATAAAGTGAAACAAATACAACTCCTCAAATATTTCAATGGAATAAGTAATTAACAGTTTTCTAGTATGGAGCTTCATGGAGTACAAAGAATAAATCTCATAAAATAAAGGCAAGACGCTAACAACCCAATTTCATGCAGAATTCCAGCTCCTGAAAGGTCTGAAGCCTCAGGCACTTAGAATTTACTGTTCTCATTCACAGAAACGATTTGCAGACCTAAATGAATATTTTAGGGTTTTTTCTTTGAGTCAAATGATCCATCTGTTTACTAAAACAATTCACTGCAAAGCCAAAGAGGTCATTTCAGGGTAAAACCTCCATCTTAGCAAAGGGTAAACCAAACAGGGTGTCAAGTTGAACTATTTGAAGTATAAAGTAACATCAGATAACGTTTGATGATGGTCAGATTGTATGATCTTTCTGCTCCAGCATTTTTAAGACAGAGATACAAAGAATCATTTTCTTGGAAGATATTAAATTAAGAGAGATTTATATTTCTGTGTCATTATCCCAGTTGAGTAGTGTTAATAATGAACATTATATGTAAAAATGAATATCCTCTCCAACTTACAGCCACAGCATCAGACAAGGAAGTGTTTTCAGTAGGCTATGAATTTGTAAGTTAAATCAAGGCAATAGGCATAAGCCACACTATTTATTCATCTTTGCCCATGAGAGAAGATGAATGGGAGAAGATGAATGGAAGAATGAGAATGAGGGATACTATTTATTTCAAATTGTTGATTTGCAGTAAAATTGCAGTGTTTTATGAGGGACTTGGTGGCAGGGGAAAAAGAATAAAACACATTCAGTAGGAAAATGTCTGAACTGAAATGTTTGAACAGAAATATCTGCTAAATTTAGCATTAGCAAAATTTTCAGTGGTGTTAGGTTTACAATACACCTTCTACTGTAAAAGGGAGAACTGCCTTTAAATGGCTATAATCTCAATATTAGAATCTTTTTGCTTCCTAAAAAGTCTCAATATTAGAATCTTTTTGCTTCCTAAAATATAAAAAAAAATACAGTAGTTGCCATGATTGTGCGAATAAAATCATTCCCAAGAATTACCAGAATCTATAGAAAATAAAATCTGTTCTCAGTGAGCTGATTCCCTCCAGTTGTGGTGCTGCTTTTTGTCCTAATCCTTGCACTGGAAACAGGCAGGTGTAAATGCTGTATTAGGTCACAATGTTCTGAGCTGGGAGAGACCCACAAGAATCATCAAGTCCAACTCTTAAGTGAATGGCCCATATGGAGACCAAACCCACGACAGTACAGAGTCTAGTGGAGGAAAATAAATTAAGCACAAAACCTGCATTGACAGTACTGTGTATAATCTTCCAACTTACAGCCTTATCTGATGGGTAAAAGTACAACACTGCGTCCCAATCACAGTTTATTGATGCCTTTGCATCATCACACGCAGTACAGCTCCGTGGGCCCCAGGGCCTATTCTGGTTAACCCAGATTTCCTTTCCATGAACATACATATCAGTCATCACCTCCATCACAAAATTTCAAGATTATTTGTTTGACTCATATGTTTTTTAAAAGGTTTTCCTAAAGCCACAGTGGAAATTTGTAGAGCTTTGTTGTTTTTTTTTTTTTTTTTTGCACTAAAGGATTCCATGCACCCAATTTGGAACAGTGTTTCAGAGGTCAGCTGTCTATAAGCAAGTTCTGTGCTAATTCCATCTGCAGCCAGCACAAGAAATGGGCTACTCCAGAGGCTCTCTAATGGATGATCTCAACATTTGTTTTAGAGCTGATGAATCATCTTCTGCAAGTGCCTGTTTCCGCCCTCTTACTGCAAGACTGGTTTGGACTTTTCATACACCCGAAGTTAGGCAAGTCCAATCTTTACATGTAGTACTTGAGAGAAGGACTTTGATCTACTTGGAAAAGGTTTTCACACAAAGATGTCTTCGATATCTCGTTCTAGATTCATTAAACACAGGCCTCTGAGTTTAGCAGTCTTTGCTGCAAAGTCTGTAAAGAAGCAGTGAAACTTTTACCTAAGAGCTCTGAACCCAAGGGGTTTGGCTGAATCATGGATCATCTGATTGGATCGTCTGAATCAAGCAGCTTCTTTGATTATTTTCACAGAAAATTCTACAACAGTTGTTTGCATACAATTAATTAGAAACTGAAGTGGCTGTAAGAAAGGGATGGACTAATTACTCTGCCGTTTCCTGTAACACCGTAACAATTCCCTTGCTACTATGCAAAGGACAAACAATTTCTTTTCCTGGCCTGCAGTTTTGCAGTACAAGAGGGAATTGCTCAAGCCACAGTAAAGGACTTCTATTGAGTCTTATATGTGTGCACTTCTCTCTTTGCCTCCTTTGTCTTTTACCCGTTCTTTTATTTCAGAAGGAAACCATGAGCTCTCTGTGCAATTAAGATCTTGTCCTAATGTCTGTATTAAAGGTCTCAACTCCTTCTCAACTTCTCTTTGAAAAAAATGCTTAATTAAATTTGCTTTACAGTGGCTGGCTCCCTGATGTTGAACATCATAACAGTCTATCAACAGGAAAATTCTTTTCATGTTTTTCTATAAACTTGCACCTCTTTTTGGCTTATAGAAATTGTATTATCAATGAGCAAGAATTGCATCAGCAGTTTAATAAAACAAACAGGGCACATGATGGTACTATGCATTGTTCCAGTAAAAATTTCTAGGATGACTTTTTCTTGCCATGACCCTGGAATTGCAGGAGATCCTTTATCAGGGCAATGTTGTTTTTTCTTGTGCCTGTTCTGGAAAATGCATTTTCCTTTGAAATTCATGAAGATGGCGAGAAATTGTAGTGAATCTATGTAAAATCTATGTAAATCTATGTAGTGAATCTATGAAAAATAAGAAGTCTTATTCTCCAAACATGTTACATATTAGACACTAAGCAGAAGAAAGGAAAGGAAGGGCAGGAAAGAAGGGCAGGCAGGCGAGAAAGAGGGAGGGAGGGAGGGAGGGAGGAAGGAAGGAAGGAAGGAAGGAAGGAAGGAAGGAAGGAAGGAAGGAAGAAAGAAAGAAAGAGAAAAGGAAAGAAAGAAAGAAAGAAAGAAAGAAAGAAGGAAAGAAAGAAAGAAAGAAAGAAAGAAAGAAAGAAAGAAAGAAAGAAAGAAAGAAAGAAAGAAAGAAAGAATCTATCTGTCTCTTCTGGCTGTGAAAACCAGTAGAGTTTCCTGTGTTCTGCCATGGTCTGTACACTACATATGAAGTGAGATGATGATGATGATGATGGTAAGGAGTTGATTCTTGCTTTAATCTGTTTTCAGATCCCTCTTGAGTGTTAACACCCAGACAAGTGTTTAATCCTTACATCTTGCTTTCAAAGCCACAGATAAATTCTTACAAAGGTCTTTAGATAAGCAGTAAAAGGGCTGAATGTTGTGAAAACATACGTGTTTCTTCTTTCAGATCCATTCCTTTGTGCACTTCTTTTTATTAGTTTTGAGAGTATTAGACACACCGGCTAGAGATAAAATACTGATATTACATAGATTTAATCTCATAAGAAAACAGTCGCCATCTTTAAAATGATTTAAACCGTACAGGTGCTTTATATTAATCAAATTCTTTTTTGCTTTGAGAATAACTATGTCAATTGAGGTGCTTATCTGTTCATGTTCTGTTCAAATAAATTACTGCTAATCATGTTTGAGGGCATGTTTAAGAGTTTTTAGACTGGTAATAGATATTACACCTTTTCAAAACTATCATAAATATTATACTCTAACAGCTATAGTGCATCTGGATAACATTCATTGAATTGAATTGATTCATAATCATTGCCACCTACTGTGCTGCAGTAACCAAGCCTAAAAGCGTGTTGTTGTTAGGCTGTGCAGAGTACACTTGAACTATACAGTAGATATTTTTGAGGTGGGTGCAACAGCCTCACCCATTTGACAACTGCTGTATATTTGCACATTACAGTTGTTAAGTGTTTATTGCAAGATTGTAGGCTGTGCTATATATTCCAACTTGTTCCACTTACTTGTGGGAGTAGGTTATTAGCAGGAGAGGCAAAAGAACCAAAGATACGATTATCACTTCTCAATGGGAAACACAGTTTTAAACTGGGGGAGGACACCAGGAATCAAATTTATTCAGGTGAAAAAAATCAAACCTTTTTTGACTGAAAACACAGAGGTTCACGTGAGGTACTTGCACTGAGCTGTAATCCTGCTGTTTTAAGTATCACCAACTCAACTATTTCCAGAATGGAAAGATAATCAAGCTGAGACTATGAAAAACCTTTGCAAGTGGCAAAGAACACACTAGAAGAGATACAGTGTGACTTGGCTGATGTCACAAGGTAGGCCCATACAAAGTGCTCACTGAGAGAAGGGAGTAGGAGACGGAAAAAGGAACCAGAAAACTTGGCCGTGAATTTCACACACTATTATGCTACCAGAAGGAGATAAGGGCAAAAGTGAGGGAGGGAAAGTGGGGGAAGTAATACTGAAGAGAGTTCAGTTAGAATATATTCAAGGAAACCAGGGAACAGGCAGATGCAGAAGCCGAGAAAAAGTGACAGCCATGCTCTAATGAGAAGTGGAAAGGATTAGAATAGCTTCACTAAGTCTAGCAGCATAGCATTAACCCTGAGAAACCCAGTGACATTTGGGAACTTAAACAAGGCCTCATATCTAGTCTGGATGCTATCAAGGTAAATGAAAATCTTTAGCAGCAGCACCACTTGAGTTCTTATTCCAGTGTTATGACAGTTACTGTTCATCAAAAGACTGCACTGTTGAGAGAAGGACTGGCTTATGCATTAAATATCTGAATAGAAAAAACCCTCATCTTCTGAGCATACAGGAGTTCCTATCCCTTTCTAAATAATACTCCCCCCTCCTTATTTTCTTTGACAGGAGTCAAAATGTTCAGCGTTTGACAGGGACTGAGCCTTAAGAATCGTCTCCAATCATCGCTGTCTTCCTACTTTCCTCTTGGCTGCCTATCTCTGAAATATGATTTCCCAAGCCCAGTGCCAGCCACCAGTGTTCTTCAATCAAATTCTTCGTAGAGACTCACAAGTGTCACATCAACCAGTCCAGCACCTCATTATAAAACAGAGGGTGAAACATTGGGAAAAGAAAGCAAACAGAAAAGAAAGATGTAAATAGCATCACTTCTTGGTTACCAGGTGCATTTTATCTTATCTCTCTCTGTCTCCCAGGCTGTAAATTCCTTAGGGATAAGGGCTGTTTTAACAAGTGCTTTCTCCAGTGTTTATCACAGCATCATGCATGTGTTCTGGCACAGTGACAAAGCTGTCATGGAAATACTTTTCAGCTATTGTGTGTTATCTTATGCAATAGTACTTTGGGATTATTAATTATTATGTCACATGATTCCTGTTTTTCCATGGCAAAACAAAAATCAAGAAATCTGGATTTCATTGTCCCCTTTCTAGGAGAAAAGCCTGGAGATTACTCCTAAATCTAACTTCTCATCAACCTGCAACATGAGGCAATGCATGAATAAAATAAGTATTCAATTTGTTCACTCTCACCTTCTTTATGCTGAGGTTTGCTACTGCTTTGTTAAATTTCACCATGCTGGTCAGATTACATGAGATTTAGCAAACTGAACTGTCTTTATACCAAATTGCAGAACATTTCTAAAAACTGTCCTAAAGTCAGCCCTTAAAGAGCCCTGCATTCTAATCAGTACTGTTCACCTATTAGTCAACAACAGACATTCAAAGCATGTGTACCTTTATGTGTCTGTCCAGTTTCTGCTTGATTGTATTCCTCCATAACCCTTTCACTTTAAGCATGATGATTTCAGGTGATGTCAATGTAATTTAATTCCAAACTCATAGCATATTGGCCATTTTTAACCAAGCTCTTTCTAATACTTATCCTTGGGGCAAAGGTGTGTGGGTGAGCAGTTTCTTTGCACTGTTTTAGCCCAAATTTGCATTTTTTCCTCCACCTAACAAGAACTGAAACTAAAAGAGGAATCTGCCATTTTTGCTTCTTCTGGTACACTGATCCTTTACGCTTTCTATCATATTCAAAAATTTCAGTGGTAATATTTCTCATTTAATTAATTTATTTTCTGCAGTTTCTTAATCTGCTTTTCTGACTATCTCAGTGAAGTGGGTAGGTTGTATAAGTAAAAAGAATTTTTTCCTGGTGGCTTAATACATTGTGTCAGATGGTAAAAAAAGGGTGGTTTAAGGTCTGGGATTAGCCCTGAGAGATCACAGTTTAAGAAGGTAAACTCCAATCAACTTTTACATCAGCGTCTACATATATAAATGTACATATATACATATACATATATGAAGTGGAATTGCAATTTGCATATGAGCCTAACAGTCCACTCACAAAACTGTATGTTTAATATATGTTTTATTCCTTCAGGTAAACCAGTACATGTTCATATTAGGACCATGTGACAACAGGTCATATGGCTTATATTCCACCAGTGAATGAGAGCAATATTTCACATTTGAGCTAACAAGACACAGGAGAGCTGTTCAACAACTCCAGGCCTCTTATTTCTCGTGTACAGACTTCATAGTAGCCGGTATTAAGAGCAGAGCTAACCCCAAAGTTTCAGTGAGCTAACAAGCAATGCCACTCGTGTCACTCCATTTCCTTGGAGAGGAAATGGGTGTGCTATTGCCTAACTTCCCTCCGCATCCATGTGGAACAGAGTTATGTATTTGTGCCACCATTTTGTGGCCAGTCCTAGAAAGAAAATACACACCCTTTTATGCGTGCCAGAACACGTCCATACACTTTCAAGTGATAAAAAGCAGAAGGGAATTTGGGGCTGTGTATTTTTTTTCTTCCTAAACATCAGGTTTTAGAGTCCTAGTTCTTCTAAATATGCTTTAAATGAAAAGTGCCACTGTTAAGCAGGACTTCTAAGTCCTGTTGCTTGCCAAAACCAGGAGGTCTGAAATTATCAATTACTGAAAAGAACTAATTTGGCACCAGCTGCAGCTACTGAGAAACAGTGCAAATGCAACCAATGGCTCCTTTTGTTATAGTTGGGTTGGTTATTTTCTTAGATGCTGCGTGTGAAAGATTTAGGCAGCTCCAAGGAGGGAGCTGAGATTTCCTCTCATCTGGTGTGGGGAAACCCAGCCAGGGAGTTAGTGTGGGATAAAACAGGCTCTCCAGTCAGACTTTCTCCAGTAATTGCCATGAGGAAGTAAGGACTCACTAGAATCTACATTTTGCTGTACATCCCCAGTGAGGAAGGGGTAAAGCAAAGGTAACGCTTATTTAACAAGGATCCATGCCTATGAATAACATTTTCTGCCTCTGACTGAATTCCAGGTCTCAACATACGTGACAGAAATGTATCCATTTACTACAGGATGAAACGCTACACCTAACCTATAATCACTGGAAGGCTTATTTTTTAAAACTCTCCATTCAGTATTGATATAAAGACATTTCCCCTTTAAAATGAAAGAAGACTAAAGACATCACGCTGAGGAAATTATGCAAATTTAACAAAGTCCATATAAACCAATTAGTTTCAAGATCAGAGGTGACATATTTTCTAATTAATACCAGTTTAAGCTTCTATTTATGAGCCTATAAATAAATACACCCTCACAGGAACATGTACCAAAGAAGAGTATCTACAGAAGAGGACCAGGTTAATTTTTGTACCGCTATGTTATACGAATAAATAATAACCTTTGAAGAACAGCTTATTGATAATTTACAGAATTTCTATTATTTTCCTGTATTTATGAGTTTACACAGGAGTTACAGACTCAAAATTTGCTAAGACCATAGGCATAATGGCTAGATCCCTGGGGAGCCCTATAACAGAGCCTTTGATTCAGGATATACTACAGCAAGCATTCATTTGGGGGCTTTCCTGGTGTCCACAGTAACACCACCTGCCTTAAAATGGCTGCTTTGAGCCAGCTCTCCCCCAGAGCAGGCAGTCAACTACTGCTCTCCAGTGCATTGCTGCCTCTTAATAGCCATGAACTACTTTTTCCCAAATTCCACAGCATCTATTCATTCGGGAATCTGCGGCAGGCTGGACCGAGGCCAGAGAGTAGTCCCCCGGCTCTGACTGCTTCTGGCAGAATGGCCATCCACAAACCTGCTGCTTTGAGCAGGATTACTAGAGGTGTGTGGAAATTGCACTCATGGCTTCAAAAGGAACTTGCAACTCTCTATTTTTTACTGTTCGGGAAAATAATAAAAAGAACACACAAAGCCTGAAGTATTTGGTGGCTGAAGAGGACGTTCTTCAAATTTTGTCTTTACTACTGAAGTACATAATCAGTTCCATGAGAAGCATTTTAAAAAGGAAAACTTAAATACCTCACTCAATCCTGCTCCTATTAAATCACTATATTTTTATTTTCTCTTTTTACTCTCTTTAGAATTTTTTTCACTCATGTGGTATGTTTAGATTTTGATAAATTACCATTTCAAAGGAAAAATTGTTTTGCTAAATATTAATTCCCATTTCACACATTAACTTTCCTGCCAAAGAATTTGATTTTGCACCAGCTAACCCTGTAGGAAGGCTGTGCCAGAATTCTACTCCTCTGATGCATAGATTCATTTTTTTAATTTATAAGTATATTTTTAGCCATTTTACTCCTTCTTAGCATTGTGCCAACATCGTCTTTATGTTTGATCATTACCTTCTCTTTCTCCGATGTATGCTTTTGGGAACAAACCTTCTCCCTCAACTTTGTTTCTGCATCACTGTTTACCAGTTGTCATTTTGGGATTGATGTGTACACTCAGGTGCTTTCCCTTTATCATTTCACAATCGTGAATTCTCAAATTTGTGGTAGATAATCTGAGACCTCTAGTTTATGACCTTGTTCTTCACATACTCAGTCTCACGTCACTTTTGGTAGTCCTTGTGGTCAATACAAATTTCTCTAAATGTTGTTCTGATATTCTTCTGTATTTATGCTATTGCCAAATCTTGCCGTACACCGTATTCTTATACAAGGATGATTAGGAAAAATAGTAATCTAGGACAGAGCAAAGGCAAGTTTTTGAAAGATAACTCCACTGTTATTTCACTTCAGCTTCAGTATTTCTATAGTTCACCCTTCAGCACCCTTTGAGTTGCTTACTCAGCTTACTGATATTTATACTAATTTCAGTCTTCTGCAGTGTACTTTAATTTTTGCTTATGTTGAATAGAAAAAAAATGTACCCAAGTCCAGGTATATAGAGTCTCTGTTTTTCTTTCACCTCAAGGAATCCGTTATCAAAGAAAAATATGACATCTCATAATGTGTCTTCACAGTCACCACACATGTAAAATCCTATCACACTTTCCTTTTTCCCCCTCCCTTTCTCAGTCATAAAGATGAATCTCATTTAGAAAGACTATGATCACCGTGTTTTTCACAGTAAAAATCCACGTCCCTGTCAACACACAGTCTTTTTCCATCCACCACACTCTAAACACAAACCATGCAAACCCACAGTTTCTCTTCAGTTCAGACCCAATACTACCAGTGCAGAGATTTGAATGTGTCAGGCAAGTGTGGGGCACTGAAAGACATTTCCCACCTTGAGTTCCAGCTTCCTGCCAAACCTTCCACACTGACCCTGGTCTTCTACCACCATGTCCTTTCTAATTTAGTTTTTTACATCCCTCAGAGAACCTCAAGTCAATGTCCACTCCCTCTGCCTCCATCAGAATTCCTGCTGTTCACCTCTTCTCCCAGGAACCAAGTTCTGCACCTTCCACATTTCACTGCCTTGGCTCATGTTTCTGTACCCTCAGCTGCTGGAGGAAAGCACTTGTGGGAAGGGGAAAACTCATGCCCCTCACCAAAACTTTTCTAAACATACTTTTACTCAGAATGAGCCTCTTCCATTTTCCAGGCATCCATGCTAACATTTGTGGAGTCTGGCAAAAAAATCTGTTAAAGTCTGTTTTTAATATAAAAGATGCTGAAAATGAAATATAAGATTCAGCTGAAGTATTCTTTCCAAATTTGGTCTTTTCAGGAAGTTTGCTTTTCTTGTACCAGGTCCTTTTTAAGTCTTCAATCAAAGCCAGCATATCAAAAGGAATGGGCTGTAGCACCAGGTGAGATCGCTTATTAGTCCTTATTCAAATTAATTAAAAATAAATCTGAAAAATTTCCGCACAGAAGAAAATGGAAATAAACAGGGTAGATAAGGAATCCTTCTCATAGCTGCTGTAACGAAACAGCAGGACTTTGATACCACAAGAATTTTTCCCCCCCAACCCAGCAGTTTGTTTTTAGCATCTCCCCAGATTTCTACAAGTATTCCAAGGCACCTTGTGGTCTTCGCAACGGTAGATTCTGTAGGACAGCGGAACAGCTAAAGCTTCTGAAAAGGCCTGATCCTTTGGGAAACAAATAATCCATGTTTGCTTTGCCTGCCTGATTTTGTATTCTTGTGAAAGATGAGACTCCAAGAAAACTGCAGACTAACACCCCCACAACACACACACACACACACACACACACTAAAACACTGCCACTGGCTTAGGGACCAGCAGAATAGGCCAGTGATTTTGGGGGCATCCCGTCCCTTAGAGCAGTTCCCACACTCAGATGCCTGTCAATGGTGGTGCCAGTGAACCGTTACGCAAAGTCCCCCAAACACTTTGTAAACTCGGATCCGGCGGGACAATGGCAAAGTTCAGTCCTGGAAAGAGATAGTGTGCTGAATGCACAATGCCAAGCTTTGTCTGCGGGGGCTTCTGTCGAGGGAGAGGGCTACTTAATCTCCCCACTTGCCCTGGGGATTCTGGCTGTTTTAATGTGTCCTTTTTGAGAGCCTGTGAACTGTAGAATATAGGCTGGTAACAACTTTCTTTAGGACGGCCTCGGCAGAACCAAAAGCTGCCAACACAGAATACCAGCACAGTGGTGTTAATGAGCACAAAGAAGACCTTTAACTGTTTTTACAGCTACCATGGCTAGAGTTTCATGTCATTCCTTGGTGAAGGAACTAATTCTTTGGCTTGTTTTATATGAGCCTAGCTTCTATCACGCTGCAGAGGATGGCCTCTTCACCCATTTTTCTTTTTCTTTCCCTCTTTTTTGAATGATAATAAAGCCTGATGCATCTTTAATGAACTGTGGAGCTTTCAGAGCTTTTTTTCGCCCCTCCTTACTATAAGGTGTAGATACACAGTGCATATTTACTGAATGATAGAAAAAAGAAAAAAATTAAAATTGTTGATTTGTTGAAGGATGAGTAGCAAATGCAAATCAAAATCACTGACATATTTAAACATTCAAGGATAAACTCCTGAAGTCACTGAAATTCCTGAAGTCAGAATAGAATAAATAGATAATCTTTACTTCAGACATGTTCTAGTATTTCTATTTTTAGAAAATATTAACGGTTCCTTTTATGCAATTTGGGCCCTTGGCTGTTTATTATCTATTGCAAATGAAACTGTGCTATGACTGAGAAAGATATTGTAAAAATGATGCTATATAGTAAGATGGATGCACAGTGCAAGCACAAAGACCCTAAAACCATAGAACAACATCAGAGCCACCTTTTAGAGGAATGAATGACCAGAGGCAATTGAAGGACTCCTATGTATAACGTACCAACCCAAGGGCTTTCCACTGTCCCACCAAAAATACTTTCTTTATTAACTGCATACCACATTACCTATATGTGGACATAAGAAGTATAAATCATTTTCACTTTAGACGCTGTGAATGGTTCTCTCTGCATCAATCTATTGGCTGCACTTGTCCATTCACCCACAACAGTCTACATGAACATTTGTGTTTGACTGCTCTCTCCTTCCCCCAGGTATCCAGACACCACGTGAAACCTGCATGTGCATATATCCATACTGGTCTCTGAATATCCTTTTGTTTCCTTTTTATCCTCCTTCACTTTCCTTTTCCTTTCTACTTCACTCTGAATTTTTTGTATTAAAAATTAAATAGATACAGTGCAACTAAGGTTGAAGTGCTAATGAGCTACCCAGGGCAAAGGACACGCTCAAAAGCTGCAGTAAGTAGCTTTCTGCAGCAGTAACATAAGACAAAGAAGTACAGTTGTTCTTTGTATGTATATTAGCACTTCACATCAAATAATAAATGGACCATAAGCAAGGGATTCTTGCATATGCAAGCCCAAAATGCAGCTGCACGTTTGGAAGCTCACTAGCTTGCTGCTGTGTCTTTGTGAATGAATACACTTTATGGTCTCATGAGAAATCACAGATACTTGCTCATATAACCAAATCAAAACCAGGCTGATCAGATTGAATCCACAAGAAATGCATGTGGCAGTTAATCTGGAAGCATTAAATTAACTTTACTTTTAGTACTTTGGGCCTTTCTCTATCTAGAATCATTTACACACTGCTAACTTCTTTTATGTGGAAAGCTCGGCTGTGAAGCAAACCTGCTTTAACATATCCTGATGCCTCCTGAGACTCGCCAGCAAGGTGAGAACTCATGCTGGGACACTGGCTTTACACCTGTATGTCACGAGCCAAATTCACAGCCTATTTTAGTAAATTGTTGCACACTTCACACATAGCGGCACAAGATGGTCAATGAGGTAAATTAAATAATGTGTTTTAAGAAGAAAAAAATGTCATGAATAGAAAGCTGTAAAAATTTTCTTCTAGTTTATACTGGAATCGTGGGATACAGATTTAGGTATTTAGCAAAAAGATAAATTATGCATGGGATTTTACAGGCGACGGAGTTTTGATTGGCAGCAAACATTTACTGAGAACCAGGTCATACAAAACCAGTAACTCAGTCCTGTTGTAGAAACTCAGATAAACTGTTTTGCTCAAGAATTTCTAGGGAACTAAACCAAGTTCTACAGGGTCAATATTCAAAGATGTCTTTATGCAGATAGCCTGACAGATTAGACTTTCCCTAGAAATTGTTGTCTCAAGTCAAGCACAAGCCAGTTGCTCTCATTTACTTTTTCCTAACGGTATTTTGAACCAAACATGTTCCTATGGAATGTTACTGACTTTCAAGGAGGACTCCAAAATACTTAGCTAAGATAGCAATAATGTTAGTGATACCAGTATTTAATTAGCCACAACCTCAAACAAAACAAAACAGAACAAAGCAAAACCAAAGTGTGTTGGTTTTTGAAGACAAGAGGAAACACGCAAACATGATCTAATGCAATAAACTACTAATGAAAAACATTACATTCATAATTAAACTTTGCAGGTGAGTGTAGGTTATCTAATCCACGCAAACAACCTATTGTTTGGCTCCACATGGGATAAAAAGTGACAAAGAACTATAAATGCAGTTAAGTGTCTTTGAAGTGCCATTATGCCACTGGGTTAGCTTATATCTGTCTGGAGAAAACGAGCACCAAAAGATGTGATAGGTGTAGAAATCATCAATGGCATGACATTTCTAAAGGCAGGTTTTATGTCAGTTGTATTCACAGGCCCTGGGGTAGCAGAGCAGAAGTAAATATTTGGTGAAAGGAGGATGAATGTGGCTGGAGCGAGGTCATGTCCATCGGCTGCCAGGACATAAAGTGGGTGGATTGATATATGTCATCATGTTTGATTACCTTGTGGAGGAGACACTGCTTTGGATAGCAAAGGCTAAAGGAAAAATCTGTTTTCCAGGCTTCAACGGTGAAAATTAATCTTTATATTAGCAATTTAATTTCTGACCTAAAAAGAAAAGTTAGTTGGCCACAAGAGATTGAGTCTGGATTCTCATGAAACAAGCAAAATAAGTGAAGAGGCAGAGAAAGGGAAATTAATTCTATGAAAGCTACATCCACATTTCCCTCTCTGAAGTCCAAACGGAAAAGCTTCTGTGGCTTTGCTTTCCATGGAGCCAATGCCTGTTACTCTCTGTGGGCACAGGGAGCCCCTAGCTGACTATAAATTGCAGATACCTGCATGAACGCAAATACAGCTACATTCACACATCTGTGTTTTATTAGATCAGAGTTGGTTGCCAAAATAAGTATTATTATTTCCACTAATAAATAAATAGCATTCTTAGGACTAGTCAAATGCAAACTCAATTTTATGACAACTCTGCTTCCATAGAAAAAAGCTAAGCCCTTGTACCCATTATTTTTATGTACAGAAAGTTATTTGATAGTGGAGTAATACAGTTTCCAGAAATTATCTGCAGCAGAATCTTAGTAATTCATCCTAATAAACAGCATTGTTATTTGTGATTTATGTCTTGTCTATATGAGGAAATGAATGCACTGTGAACTAGCATGTGAATTAAAGTATACTTGCTACTCAACACCAAGTCCTTGTATGGATATGCTAAGATCTAGATTCATCCACCTAATTTTGGGCATGTAACTGAAGAATCCAACTTAGGAGTGTAATCTTGCAGTTTCTTTCTGTTGCCAGTGAAGAATCCATTTGAAATTTCCCTTATGCTCTATAAGAATCCCTCCTTAGCTATTACCCACAGAAAGTAAATAAATAGGTGGCCTCAAATTAAATACCCACAGTTAGGTGAGATGTATCCTGGTGGGAGGGTGCTCTGAAAAAGTGAGCCAAATGTATGCAAAGAGGCATCTTATGTAGGTGTTGGGCTGGCTCTGGTATTGTTCCCTTTGTCTCCAGCTCAGCAATGAACAGGGGTTTGTTACTGTGACTGCTTATGCTGTGCTGGCTCTCTACGTGAAAAGAAGAGTTGTGTCTTTGGGGTTGTCAAATCAATACTTCTTTTACAAGCTTCAAAAGTTTGCAGATTTCTATGGAAAGAGTATAAATAAAGAAAATAAAATCCTCAGGCCCTTTCCCTCTTTCACTCCCACTCCAAAGGACATTAGTATGTTCTGTCTGGTCTCTTTCAGCATTAACATTTCCTGCTACACTCACTGAAATTTAAACAAAATCACTTTTACAAACATTTAAATGGAAAAGTATGGAGTTTTGTCATTTCCCTCCTTGTGTAGCACTAATTAACAAAGCCTTTTTGTGAAAGCAAAAAGCTTTCCTTTTTTAGAACTGGCATGCTCCTCCTTACTGGTTCCCAACTGTGGTGGCACAATCCAGTATTTTTGAACAATGATGAGAACAGAAATAGATGGAATTCAATAGAAGCATGAATAATGGCAACCAGAAACAGAGTGGTGACATAATCTGTCTTCCAAACTGCCTTGAGACATAGTCAAGAAAACACCACATTGTATCTTGTATGTTGTGATCATCTCTGATAGGTATCACCAAATACTCTTCAGGACAGATTTATCCACTCCAGTTAGCCATTTAAACACTTTTTAATGAAAGCTAGCTTACACACTTATGTCATATCTGCCTTCAGTTCCCACTTCCTAATGATTATCAGCTGTTTATTTTCCCTCTTGTGCTTGAAAAAAGTGGAGGTTCTACAGTGGTTTGCACGTAGTGGTTTCTGAAAACACACTCGGGAGGGATAAGCCGCATAAAACCCATATTGAACAAACATGTTCAAGGGGGCAAAAGAGAAGTAATGCTCAGAAAGTATAAAGATGCATGAATATACAGCAGAATACAAGGGAACAACCAGAATGTGGTAGGAGGCTGTTAAGATTTCAAAATTGAAGGAGGGGGATGAATTCATATTCAAGAGAACAAGCCCTGTTTCCAGCTGATGCTATGTTTTTGTTCCAGCACCAAGCTTTAAGCATGTTTTCTCAATACTATTTTAGGGTATCAGAAAGATGAGAATATTTTTAAAAGTGGTATCTTTTTGCAGGTCTTTTTTGTGTAATAAAAAACCACCCTAAGCCATTACTAGTAAACCAATCTAACACAGTGAAGATGCAAAGTATTTAAATACTGATTGAATTTACAGTCTTCAGAGGGATATGAACCCTTACAATTTGCCTATTATTACAGCTTTTAGGGGAACAAGAGACGCATGGCTGTTAAAGCTGTGCCACGATTTATCACAGTACCCTGTTTTCATTTGTTTGTGACTTTCTGAAAGAGTCTTTTTTTGGGCTGAGACCTCTATAATTGGTCTCAGCACAATGGAACTCCTCCTCACTCATCCCTCTTCCTTTCCCATCCCCCTGCCTTCAATCTGTTCAGCATTTTTGTGTTAGTGGTGAGTGGAAAAAAATAGCACTTATTAGAGACTTTTTTTTGGGCTTCACTATGATTCAAAAGCTGTCTAAAAAGAAACCTAGAGAATTTTTTATTTGGCACAGAGAACAGTGCAAGCTGCCCAGTTTAAAGGTGCAGTTGAAATACACTGGCAAAGTGCCCTAGGAGATGTTTTAGTTATCTTTGCCACAGACAGGTAAGATCCTTCCAGTTCCTTCCTGCTTGCTGACATAACATCATGCCCACAACTCTAGAACTTTTCTGATTTCCATTGCCAGAATCACCCCAAACTACTGGGAGCACACAAAAATCAATAAAGCAGCAAGATCAAATAGAACACAGTGGAAGGAAGGGTGTATTTGGAGCTACTGCAATGGTTTGCCAGCTCTTTAAGTAAAGACCTCTCCCCCTTCTTTCAGATGGATCTGTACACGATTTTCATCTCCATTTCCTTTACGTGCAGCAAGTGCTGTAGTTGACCCGTCCCCCACCTTTTTACCTTCCTCCCATAATTTCCTTCTGATCTTTCTTCTCCCTTTTCTTCTACCCCCTTGTGAGACTTGCTCCTTGGACTTTGGTCTTTTTCCCTTGCAAAGCCATTCCGTTTGGTGTTGTTCTACTGCCAGTGTCAGTTCATGAGGAGATACACGCAGCCCACAGTAACACACCCTCCAAAAACTGTAGGGCTCCATTACATTGATAAAAAAGGCACCTCTGAAAGAGAGTTCTAACCCCTGCCAAAGGCAGAGCTACAGTTCAACCATACAGATCTAAGACAGGACTGCACCAGAGGGCTCTATCAGAATCATAGAACTGATCGGGTTGGAGAAGGCCTCTAAGATCCTCGAGTCCAACTGTTAACCCAGCACCACCATGTTCACCACTAAACCTTCACCCCAGGTGCCAAAACCAGATGGGTTTTTTTAACACTTTCAGGGATGGAAATTCTACCACTTCCCTGGGCACCTTGTTCCAGTGCCTGCCCATCTTTCAGTGAAGAAAGTTTTCCTAATAACCAGTGTAAAGCTCCCCTGGTGCAACTTGAGGCCATTTCCTCTTCTCCTGTCACTTGCTACCTGGGAGAAGAGCCCAATCCCCACCTGGCTACACCCTCCTGTCTGGGAGTTGTAGAAAGTGATCAGGTCCCTCCTCCTTTTCTCCAGGCTAAACACCCCCAGCTCCCTCAGCTGCTCCTCACCAGACTTGTGCTCCAGACCCTTCTCCAGCTCCATTGCCCTTCTCTGGATGCTCCAGTGCCTCAATGTCTTTCTTGCAGTGAAGAGCCCTAAACTGAACATAGATTTTGAGGTGCAGCCTCACCAATGCTGAGTACAGGGGGGAAGTATATGTCCAGATTGATTGGTAACTTGTTTTGCACCCTAAAGCACACACTAATCTTTGTCTGTAATAACTGGCAACTCTTTGGAATGGTTCTTCAGCATATGGAAATGAAAGGTTTAGGACAAGAAGACATTGCTTTTATTTGGGATCCAGTGATATGATTTCCTTGCCTATAATTAATCACTGTAGTGTTTGATGTGGGTTCAAACTTAAGACTTGCTCCTCTTTTTCCTCTCTCTTAAATTTTGAGAAGTCATTTGGGCAAAGATGGGCCCTGGAGTCTCTTTTCATGCCAGGTCTGCACCAGTGGAATGGCCCAGATTTCACTCACATTTCTCCTCAGCTGGATGAGGTCAAGGGGAGAAATACTCACAGTGCTATGTTGCTTGCACTTGATTAAATACACTGACACTATCATTAATCAAAGTTATGTTTTAATGGTAACTTCACAGTGAAATATATGATTAATGCTGTTGATATCAGAAGAATAACCTTCTGTTATCTTGAAACCACTTTGTCTTCTTTAGAATGATTGGCAATTCGCATTTGAGGGTATACTTGAGTGAATGAATGCACACAGGTATTTATTAACAGCTTTTATGTGTTTATCTACAGTATCTGTAATGCAGATTTGCTTCTATGTGGCTCAGGCTGCCACATGTGATATGTGCAGAAGCAATTTTGTTATTTACATGTGTGAATCACCAGCGGGTGCTTTCAGAGCAGCTCACCACACCATTCCGTGGCTCCCAAGGAAGGTCTGGGGCAGCTGAGTCCCAGCACCCTGCAGCAGGAGCTGAGGGACATTCTGCTTCAGGGAACTCCACTTCTCCGAAGGCACAAAACAGGGGTGTAAAGGAAAGAGCATATTTGGCATGACATTGATTTATGGGGTGCAATGTACTCCTTCTGCATACCAAACACAGGGTGCAGGCTGGCGTGGAGATTAGGGGAGGTGAGGCTATACTGTACTTCCTGTCCCCTTGACAGTCTGCTGGCCCAGTCAGGATGAGGGATAAAGAACTCTCGGTAAACACCTGTTCCTCTCCTTTTCCCTTTGCTTTCTGCACTATTGTCATAACCAGGAACAATCCAGCCCATATATTAATACAATTTATTTAAAAAAAAAGAAATTGCAATCCATAAGGAACAGGTTTAGCAAGCAAACAAATTACATTCCTAGCTGTTCTCTAATGGGCCTGCTTCAAGGCTTTGTAATTCCAGTCCCTGTGTTTACTACATACACTGCTTTTCCCTAAAGGAACTGACAGAATTTGTCTTGATTACTGAAAACAGATGTTTGTAGCACATGCATCCTGTGCTACAGCTCTGTTGCATGAAAAACTGTGGAGATAAAATTCAAGTTTCATCTCATGCAGAGTTGTAGGATTCCACTAGAGGGAGATCAGTAGATAGCAGAAAAAAACATTCTCTATCCAGAAAGAATGATAGCAGCATGATCCTATTTTCCCCTAAATTGGCAGTTTTAGGTATGTTGCTCTTTTTGCATTCTTGAGTAACTAGCATCTACCTATATGTACTTTTCAAAGTGTTTTTATATTTATGCTAGTATTTATGGATTTCAGTTATTTCAAAATTGTCTTCCCTACAAAACTAAACTATGAAATGAAAATATCTACGGTGAAAACCTCATGTTTAGCTTTTTGTGCTGAAATTTTGGTTTATATGTGTCTTATAATTGAAAAATCCATATCAATACTCAAGAAATACAGCTACTGGATCACACCGATGTTCTGCTTTTGTCTGACCTCCCTACCTTTTATTGCATATACTGTAATTTGAGATTTCAGGAAATAAACATAGAAAAATACTCTATATTTATGGATTTTAGATTATCTTCCTTATGAAAAGAAGACTGTAGTCCTCTGAAAGAGAATAAATCACTTCAATCCTTTTGTCATTTAGAATATATAAACAGCAATAAGAATTTGAAATTTTTCTTAATAACTACATATCTTAGAGTTGATAAAGGGAAAAGAACACAGCACAGACATGGTGTAGGAAACTAGAGAATGCTGTATAATCATGTCCTGGAATTTACAATTTTCACTCCTTGTTGCCATTCAGTTATAGTCACATTGTTGGTGTGCTGCCCTTTAGGAGCAGAATATGTCCTAAATACTGCACTCTGTGTGTATTCACATGTTTTTCTAACATCCACGCAAGAATAACCTCCACTCTTAAAAGCAGTGGCACAGACCTCACCAAAATGACTCTGTTGGCTGTTACTTCTGACTGCTTTAGGCAATAATCTGAGTCGGGCCTGGCTTGCACCCAGAGCAGCTATAATTTTTAAGATAAAGTAACTGGAAAAAGGAAGAGTTCTTTCATGGGCATTTCCAAGCTAGGTCCTTTGCCCACACACAGGAAATAATTTCTGATGCTGTAAAAATGTAAAAGCCTCTTTTATTCTTGTCAAACACAGCCTATCTAACCCAGGAGCTGGTCTCTGGGACTGATGAGTAACAGGGAACAAAAACTAAAGTTACTCTGTACTAGACAATTTATTCAATGCTACAGAAGAAAATATGGGCAGTTAGTTCAGCTTGGGAAACATGGTCTAATATTTTCAAGAAACTGCTTCTTCTAAATCTATTATCAAAAGTTGTTTGTGTATTTTTACATTCCATCCTAAAATAAGCAATTTTTTTATGTAGTCATGCTCATTTAATTTTTATTTCTTCCAACTTCAATTGTTCTACCAGAACTGAAATGACATCAGGCTTTTGATTTTTTAAATTCTAATGTCTTAATGCCAATGTCTGTTTTATCTGAAATACATGTATTATCACACAAGTAGAAGTAATTAAGCAATCCAGTAGATCTATCTACGGTTATGTGAGTTCCTGTAGGAATAAAACAGAGTATTTCATTTGGAAAGGACCTCCAGCAATCCTCTAGGCCAGCTGCCTGACCAGTTCAAGGCTGAGCAAATGTTAAACCATATTTTTAAGGACACTGCCCAAATGCCTCTTAAATGCTGTCAGGCTGGGAGCACTGGCCACCTCTCCAGGAAGTTCCAGTGTTTGACCAACTTCTGGGTAAAGAAATGCTTCCTAATGTCCAGTCTGAACCTCCCTTGGAACAGCTTCACACCCCTCCCACACATCTATCACTGGATCCCAGGGAGGAGAGATCAGCACCTCCCTCTCCACTCTCCCTCCTCAGAAACCTGTAGAGAGCAACAAGGTTGTGCCTCAGGCTCCTTTTATCCAAACCTGACAAACCCAAAGTCCTCAGCAGCTCCTCACAGGACATTCCTTCCAGCCCTTTCCCGGCTTTGCTGCCCTACTCTGGATGCATTCCAGGACCTTTACATCCTACTTACACTGTGGGCTCAGAACTCCACAAAACACTCAGGTGGGGCCACAGCAACAGTGAATACAGTGGGATGAACACCTCTCTTGACTGACTGGTTATGCTGTGTTTGATGCATCCCAGGATGTGGTTTGCTGACAAGCACTGCCAGATCCCTTTCTGCAGAGCTGTTCTCCAGGCACCCCTGTCCCAATTTATATTTGTGCCTGATGGTACCCCATTATGGGTGAAGAACACAGGATTTGGACTTGTTAAATTTCATCCCATTAAGCATTGCCCCTTGCTCCAATCTATTTGGACCCCTCTGCAAGGTTTTTTGTCCCTCGAGAATCCACAGCATGTCTCAATTGGTATAATCAGCAAACTGTTTCATTCCTCACATTTCTGTGAGTTCTGTAAAGATGAGGGACTCATTTCCCCACACTTTGGATCATACTTTTCCCAGGATCTCCAAATTCTTTTTTCCCCTCCTTCCAATATGCTTAGTAGAGGCACCATTCTTTTTTTAGCAAGTAATATAATAAAGAGGGAAATAAAAAAGAGCTTGTTATGTGAGGGTGTAAAACTCCTCCTTTGGCAGGCATTTTGCCTCAAAGTAGAGTCAGTCAGGTAATTAATGGCAACGTGTCTGGGGAGATATTGGCTTCCCACTCAAAATTACTTGGGAACCCAGTGGCTGCCCTTGTAACCTCATAGGTACATGATCCCAACTTGCTCCTGTGGCAGGCAGCGACTCCAGCCTGTCCTAGCAGCAGACACCAGTGGCACGATTAGCACCAGGGCACTAATGATGACACATTCAGAAGTGTCCCCACTCCTCCTGTGCCTCCCAGCAGCTACAGCTGCGTGACAGGCGATGGATGCGCTTCATTGTCAATTCTTCAGAAGAGCAAAGCCACTGAGTCAGCAAGAGGAAATTTGCAGTTTGTATTGAAGCACACGAGGGACAATGCATTCTGGAAGGCAGATGGCTAAAGTTTTGTTAAACAAAGCTATGTGAGATCAATTGGGCTCACTCACTGGTAAACAGATGTATTTTTCAAAAGCTGAGATCTCTGCCTGGCTGTCTTTCCTTGTCTCACTCAAGCAATAGCACACACATGGCTAGCAGTAGATTTTGCTAATATTTATGCTACTTAGATCTGGGACAGCTGATGCTCAAGTGCTATCCTAAATCTTGATTTCTGGGAGTATAAACTTGTGTTTCCTGAAAGCTCTTCTTTGAAAAAATCTATTTTGAAACCTGTTTTGCATTTTTAGTTGCAAATTTTATGAGTTCAGAATTAGAAACTTCTTAGAATTTCCTTAAAATTCAGAAATACTAATCTGGCTGTAAGTTTAAGCTAAACAGGTATCTTAAAGACAATTTCTTCTATCATATGAAATTCTCTTTTCCAGGATACCAAAAGACAAGCTTTAAAAAGAATGCCAAGGAGAGAAATAAAATAATTTACCCATATAAAAGGTGACAGAGGTAGCCTGGAAAAATTAGCATGCAAACGACAATGTTATATATTTATACACATACACACATATATATGCACACTATATATATACACACACATATATATATATATATATACATCATAGTATATATAATGCAAATTCATTTTTGCTTCTATTTACATTCACATTTGAATAGATGATTTATCAGTTTCATTCCACCATGTAAGTTGGGAAAGTTGATATGAAAATAACCAAAGTACAGCTGAAAAAAGGTGCAGTTTTTGTGCTACCTGACGGTGGAGATGGATTTTTTTTACTCTCCTTTGGGAACTACTGTTTTCAGAAGCACAAAACGTGCATGTACTCCACTTGGCTGATTCCTGAACGTATTCATTCATAAATATGAGTATTGGCATTACTATACATTCTCATTATTTACAGCACTGTATGTATGTTATTTGTGGTACTGTAGCTTACAAACTTCATGGTGCACAAAACAGATCACCACAAGATATAGGAGGAAGAGTAAAAGTTCCACTAATTTTCTTTAGGCGAGATAGTATTAAGTCAGTTTCACTTACACAGTGATTTTCATCCAGCTTACAGTAGGTGCTTACACACAAATCTTCTTTCCTCTGAAGCTGTGTCAGCTGAAGAAGATTTATCCATGAGTCACTAACACTTCCCAGCTGGAAGTGAGGTTCCTATGCAGTTGCCCCCTAACCTGTTCAGTGAAAATAAGTGATGTGAGCTGAAGCAGTGACTTGCACATTCGCTCATTGATTTGGGAGCGTTTGCAGGAGCAGCTGAGCCAGCAGCTTGCTGGGGGCCATACCCTCCATACTTTCCAGCAAGGTGAAGCATGGAAAAAACATGGAAGACCAAAGGTGTTGGCTGAAGATGTATGAGCAAGGCCAACCGGTTCAGGTGGATTCAGATGTCACCACCAGCAGACTGTGAGAGTGATGTAAAGCTTTAGGTGCAGGTGCTCAGTGAATATCCCTGACTCTTCCACAGTACGTCTGCATGGCATCCTGCAGGAAAGCACCAGCCATGGAACATCCTGGCACAGTCTAGGTCACTGAAACTTAACAAGAGCACAGGAGCACCGGCTGTTATTTACTCCCAAAGACTCTGAAACCCTCCAAGTTATGTAACACAGGATCACAGAATCATTTTTGGTGGAAAAGGCCTCCAGTATTGTTGAGTCCAACCTCTGAGCCATCACCACCTTTTCTGCTAGACTATGGCACTGTCACGTCCAGTCATTTCTGGAACACTTCCAGGGATGGTGACTCCAGCACCTCCCTAGGCAGACTCTTCCAATGTTAAACAATCCTTTCCATGAAGAAATTCCTCCTGATGTCCTGCCTCAGCAGCTTGAGGCTGTTATCATCTTGTCCTGTCACTAGTTGCCTGGGAGAAGAGGCCAACACCCACATAAATAAAACAGCCATTTAATTTTATGCTTTTTTTCTGAAACCTGCTCTTAATAACCTGCATCACAGAATGAACTGCACGTCATATTTTAAGCATTTGAAATGTGCAATGATGAGGAATTCAGCACTTATTTGGTCATTAAGGTGAAATGTGTGGCTTCTTTCTCAATCAAATGTCTGGTTTTGACCACCAATCACTGTTCAGCGCTGTGCTGCCACATTCCACATCAAGAGCTATTTAGTGAGGATAGTAACACTCACTGACCAAATTTCTCCTTGATCTTACTTTAACAACTAAGCTAAATAAACTCATCAGATTATTAGCCTTCCAGTAAAAAACACAGAACAGACTGATGCTCTCCTGCATCCATTTTTTCAATGTCTTCTGAAAACAAATACTAGAACAACCCAAAATATAGGACTTCTTTCATCCTGTGGGTTTGTATCTAAAATCCAAAACTACATAAATTGTATCACAGACAGAGTGAGTAGACACAAAAGGACAGTTTATCAGGCTCTCTATTTGTTTCAGATTCTGAAGTACCCTTTTCAGGCTGGAGACATTTGTTTCACTCATCCACCTTCTAAAGGTGCAAGTGGGAGAGTGTGTCACATACCAGCTATAGTGATAGGCATTTTGTGGATGTATAATTATATTGTATGATATAAAATTATAATAGTCAAGCATACGGAGTGGATTGTTCTGTAGTTTGAATACACAGGTGCTGCTTAGAATGAAGAGTGGGATCCTAGACTTATTGAAAGCAATGGAAAAATCCTGTTGATTTCAGTGGGCTAAATAGTTAGCATTTCTAATTTCCCAGAGAAGGGTTAACAGCGAAATAATTAATCCTCTTCGGGGGGGCTGTGTTCTTACTGTAGTACATAAGAATGTTCACAGACTTGTCAAAAAGGGTAGACATTGAATACTGATGAAGGAAACTCACCATGCACATACAAGCCCCAATCATTTTACCTGCAGACCTTCCAAAAAAAATTTGGAATGTTAGGTGTTGCTAATAGAGAAAAGTGTTTTAGCCACAGAGGTGCTATGCAGGCTGGAGCACTGGGAATTTTATGTATTTTATCCTCTTAAGAATTCTGCTTTTATTTAGGGCAAATTTAATTCATCATAGCATTTCTCTTTTTAGCTCTTTAAAGACTGGTTATTCCTACCAGATTTTCCCATATCCATTGATTTGATAATATGTAAATTGCCAACATGAATTAGCTGAGCCACAAAGGCTTTTTGTAGTTGTTACCTTTCCATTCTGAACCAAGCCTAGAAATACATCAGATTTTTTTTTTCAGTAAGTCAATTTTTATCCTATAAGCCAATTGACCCAAATATTTTATTTTCCTTTAATGATGGTATAGTCCTGTTTTAATCTCTTAGCTACACACGACATTTCATATAAAGCTGTGGAAATTCAAAACCACTAATAATATGATGGGTCTCTTATTCTCACAACAACAAGAAAAAAAGAGCACCTGTATGACTTTTAAGCCACAACACTGAATCATTTGGCAAGAGATCAAACAGAGCAGCATTGTTTCCAATTGATATTCATTTATGTGCTGCCAAAACACATTATACTACTTTAAAAGTGTCATGCTGATTACCACTTCCAAAGAAGATTGCATTTCTACAGGTGATGAGCTCTGCTTCACTGACTCTGTCAAAAATGAACACTTGCATTGTTAATTCTCTCTCTCCCAGGTTCTAAAACACATAAAAGGGTTTACAAAGTTTGTCCAAAAAATGACTAAGATTATTTAAGTGGTAGTTTTTGTTAGTATGAAATCTAGAAATCTTAACCTAAATAGCACCTAGGCAGGTGTTGATGATGCAATTTTGTAGTATTCTAAAAGATTGTGGGTTTGAGAGAACCATGACTGACATCAACAGATAATTTAACAGTGCATTTTCAGTCAAGCCCAGAAAAATCTTTCCAAATGAGCAATATTTTTAAGTGTATGAATGGACTGATTTCATTTGTATAGTTGAAATTGTACACGGGAATTGGTGTTTCCGTGAACTACGCCTTCAGCTTTCAAATTTTATGACTAGTCACATCTTCAGAACTTCAGACACCTGTAAGTAAATTAAGATTATCCAGATGCTCATAGCTATGCACCTACATAACTTGCAATTACAATGTGCCCATGATTTTTGAACTTACAGTTGTTGAATTCCCATCACCCTCCCAAATTGCAGGGCATCTGCCTCTTGACTTAAGGGTTAATGCTAAGAAGTGTCAATTGAATAAAATTAAAATACAGCATTTCAACACTAATTTACACATTGTATCTAGGTAATTTTCATGAGTAGCACTAAGTGAATCCTATAAAGCAGGTGTAGCTTTCATGGCTAAATTGTGTTTTTTGGATCAAATTGAAGGACGAATATGTCAGTGAACAAATTGCTATGACATACAGAGCACCAGGAAGGATTTGTGATGAAGCATAAAATAGGTTAAAAAATTTAACTAGGTCCACCTTTTCAAAATAGACTTTCTGTTACTTACTTTTCAATAAAATAACAGTCCAAAAAAACCCCAAATCAAAACAAAACCGCAACAAAACAACTGTCTTCCATGGACTTATGACATAATTTTTTAGTATGAAAGAGAACAGAAAAAATACAGAGCTTCTCAGTAGTCCACAGCCAACCAAAATTCTTAGCAAGACTTTCAAAGCATAAAGAAGACATTATAAAATGACAGCCATAAAAAGCTGTCTTAGGTGTTCTACAAAATGAACAGTTACGATTCTTTCTCTACAGAATTCCTAATCTTTGAGACAACTAAGGATGAATAGCAGTGGAGGAAGAGAAAACTATTTCAAACAGAATTACCATGGGGTCTCTTTGCCACGATGTGTTTCTGGTTGCCTGAACCACGTTGTTACAACATGTGAAAAGCTTATATTTTTCAACAGGGTTTTTCCTAAGAGCCAAAAGTTGAATGTTCATCACACAAAGCTCGTAAAGCAAAGCAATCACTTAGCAAAGATTGATCAAATTGAAGTAATCTCATTTTTTTCCTACTGCAGTTACATGTCTCTGCACACTTAGAACTGATTTGCTTTCATTGTCACATCAAGTAAAAACTACATATAGTAGAGAACCAAGTGAAAAAATAACTTGAACATAGTCAAAATACATTTTTTTAAACTAAAATTTCCATGTTTTCAATAAGAAGTCAAAGACTTCTTCAAGAGACAATTTCTATGAAAAATATCTGAAAACACAATCTTCTTTAAAAAAATTCTTGCAAGAAAATTTCAGTCTGACATAATAATAGCCTAACTGTACTCATCAAAAATAGATATGCATAAATGAAGAGCACATCTGCTCAGAAAATAATCTGGTTTTGGATAAATCAAAGATTAAAAAATTTCCAAGTGCTGTATTTCCAAAATTTAGTGTTATCTACTACATTCTACAGCAAGCTCACTTACACTCATATAGGGACAACCAATACTGTTTACCCCACACAAATAATAAATGACTGTGGGGAAACTAAGTTTTGTTAACTATCCTAAGCCAAAAATTGTATCACATCACACTGTGGCGGGGGGGAGGATTTCAGATCTAATTTCCCTAGAACATAGCATTTATCTAGATGTACTCATGGGAAATGTTAAATGTCAGAATCTGCCCTAAGGATTTTTCTTCTGGGACCCGCCCAAATGGGGACACAAACTCTTGTCCTGATCTGTTTTGGCCAGCTGTTTTCAGGGTTTTCAGACTAAGATAAAAGAAAACTTAAAGGAATAAATGACCTCATGAGATTTCCACTCCTTAGGGTAGAAGCCTACTAAGAGCAGTTTATGATATTTCCCAGCTGTCAAAGTCATAAGGAAAGCCTTGCATTAACTAATTTAATATAAACAAGAACTTCCAGACTCCATTGACTTGGCTAACATCAAGTTTGCATGTAAAGATGTTCCAAAAGCCAAAAATCTGAGTTCATTTTCCACGAATATATGTGCATTGATTCCACAAAATATAAGCTTTACAGAAAACATTTGACATTTCTTTCCAGACTGTATCTGTTTTAATTAGCTGAATGTGATAATGGAACTGTGTCAGTTTTCAGGTTTCTAGCATTTAAACCAAATATTTTAGTTCACAAGGATGGGAGCTGCTCTGTGGGATATTTCTGTGGCAGGTGGCAGGCTGCTTTCTTTCAACACACACCACGCATGCATTCATTAAAAGAAAAAAAAAGAAAAAAAAGGAAAAAAAAGAGAAAGCACTGAATAAATTCCAATTTGGCATGATTATGTGATGTGTGGCCTTGTGTGCATGGAAACTCTCACCTATTGGCACTTGCAATTTTAGTATCGTGTAATTAAATTGATTTTTTTGTCAAGTCAGTTTTAAACTATGTCTTTGAGGTAAAAGGCCAGTGCATTAATCCACTGTGGTATTTATTATTTAAATACTAATCAAGAGGTCAATTAATGTTTTCATTGCTTTTGCAAATGAGTAATGGAGTACTGTTCAGAGCTCTTGGGAGAGTCTACTGTTAAATAGGAATCCAATTTCATTCCTTCTTTTCAAATGGCCCTAAACGTATTTATTATGCAGCTCTTACCTTTTTTGTGACTGGAGTGTTTCACTTGAGCTCTAATCCCTATACTGCACATCCAAAGGCTTCTCAAATATTCTAGGATTCTAGTTCCACTTTGCAAGTCCATATCTATTTTCCTATAAAAGGGTGTGATGAATATACAGATGATTTTAAATGTAAGAATGAAAGTGTCTCCCTGTGCCAGACATGAGCTAGGAAGTTTCGATTTGATTCATATTATCTATGGTATTGAACAGAAGGGAAATTAAGTCAACAAGGAATGATTAGCCCCTTTGCTAGAATTGATTTATGTGTATGGAGAAAGAGGTTTTGATATATACATCCTTGAGTTTACTAAACATCTATATAAGCTCTATTTCCCTCCCTCATTAGGGATAATGTTATTTAATGCATTTTGTGTTAAAGCCAGAATTTCAGTTCCTTTATCCTGCGGGAGTCAAGCTTGCACAGCTACTTCATCACATAATGAAACTCCACACTGCTATAAAGTGATTATGGTGTAATGTTCTTCTCCTCATGGTTATCTGTTTCACGATAAATTGGAAAAATCTTTGTCCCAAAGCATGCTGGTTATCCCAGTTTGGAGCAGATGCCAGATGCCAGCACAGGAGAGGAACAGGTTCAAGATCTTCATCCTAGCACAGTCTTCCTCACTGTCTCTATGGCATCTGTTAGTTTTTGGTCTATTTCCTTTGTTCTCTTGTGCAAAGTAGAAAAATCAGACAGGGAGACACTGATACCACTTTCTGTGAAGAATATATAGAACTTTTTAGGAAGTCATGCCTAATTTCTTCCTGCTGCTACATTTGGGAACAAGGTTGATTGACCAGCTAAAATCTGATTTCACTACTGCCTCTAATGTTATACAAACAAGGAAAAGCTATAGATATGGCCTAGAATATTTTAAATAGTTCAAATGTCTTCAAGTTTGGTCTCTTATATGATGTGGATAAATTGGGCAGTTAAACTAGATTTTTTAATCTAAATGAGTAACAATAAGTAATGACAAGCAAAATTTGCTTCTCTGTAACATTTTAGTGATTAAAACTATTTTTTAAAATCCCAAAAAATACAGTTTAGAAGCCATTGCTACTGTATTGGTAAATAAATCAAACCCAGAAGAATATACCTATAAGTGAGAGTTTGGGAAGAATTCTGAGAGTTTTAGACCCTCAGAATATAAGCTTTAGCCTGGTAGAGAAAAGAGTAGGATCCAAGCATGAGTATTAAAAAAAAAGAGATGGAAAAAAAACCCACGAGCAGTGAAGAACAGGGAACATGACTGAGCTCTGCACTTATACCAGAAGAAGACAGAAAATGTCCTTCATGTACTTTGTGTAAAACAAGCCCTTTTGCTCAATTCAAGTTGCAGACTGTCTGCCTCTTTTTTGACCTTGCTCATCCAGTCCTCATCCCTGACGTATGAAGTGTGAGGCGAGGTGCAGAAATGCAAATAGGACTCCAAATGAGGATCACGTCTGTGCGTGGGATGCTGGGACCTTCAAAGAGGCTCTAACAGCAAATCTGCCACAGAAATCCGGCATTACTGCTACTCATCAGGACAGGCATGCTCTCAAGGCAATCAAGGAGGTTGTCTATCACTTAGCAAAGGTAGTTAATTGGCAGTTCTCCACATCCACTTGAAGAAGGGTGCTCAATAATAGGATTTTCTGTCTTCGTGTAAGGGATGAAGCTTCGTCACTGTGCAACAGATTTTTTTTTTCCATTGGACTTTTATCTGGAACTGAAGCTTTGATGTCTAGAGTCCTGCTGTGAGGCTTATTTCTTCTATTGGTTCTTTCTCCCTTTCAGACTAAAGCAACACAAAAAATTGAAACTGACCATTTTTTTATTACTAATGTATTTTTCACAGTTTTTGAACTTCATATTCAAAGGTTTATTCTCACAGGAAAAGAAAATCATGTTCAATTTATATCACAGTAAAACCCAAAAGCTTACTTTCAGCCAAGTGCAATATGATGCTCTTAAAAAGACAATTTTACAATATTTCCAACAGTTCTATTTCTGAGTGTGCTGAATGCTTAGCCAAGATACAATCTGACAAATGAGGTTCAGAATATGACTACTACTAATTAGAAGCTGTTAACAACTGAAGAGAACCATGTGGTACCAATGCTTCAATGCCAACAGAGGGAAGGGCTTCCTACATGATGAGAGGTTCCTCACAGGGTTGCTCTGGTTCCCTGAGCAAGTCTATTGTTGTTGGCACCCATGCTGGAGGGACAAAGATCTTGTGGGCTGAGTGCAGGCACGAAGCCATCGCGACAGATGGCTGCTGTTGTGGGTAGAGCGTGTGTGTTGTGTGCGATGTGTCAGGGCAATGACACCCACTTAGGACAAGTGAAGTGTCTGCTTCACCTTGATTTTCCACGCTGCCATTAACTCGGTTCTCAAGTCAGTGCATTTTAAAAACCTGTTCCTAGAGAGATTTGTAATATTCCTGGACTTGGCAGAGAGCTTGAGAGGCAAGAGGGGTAACAATGACAATCTCATCAGCACCTTTCATCCTTCAGCTACAAGAATCCAGTGGTACAAGCCAAAAAATTTTTGGTAGGCCTGCCAAGGTTTGTAAATATGTCAAGAAGGGGAGGAAACTGTGTGACAGACCCTGTGCTTGAACGAAAATCACATGTGGACAATTGACTCTCTAGTGCTTTCAAGTGAGAGAGCTTTCTGTGTAAGTGATGCTGCACTGTGGCAAAGCAGTTCTAGACGCTGGAGGTATTTTAGCTACATGTGCTTACTCCCCAGTGAGAAACAATATGTACTGAAAGCATTATTCCTGATGTTTTGTCTATTTACCTGCTTCACAGCAGAGAGTAATATAATGCTCCTGGAAAAAAAAAAAAAAGTCCCTAAAACTGAGAATGGATAAATTATTTTCCTTAATATGATGATAACTTTAGCTTTCTTTCAAATTATGCAGTAATTGCCCAGTGCTATTGACCATGAATAATACATGACAGCTCATGGCATGAGAACAAATGGGTTCCTGAACAACCAGATCAATGGAGTCTGGTTTCCTAGGAATTTGCCTCTTGCCTCCTCTCCCAGTGTTCACGTTGACGCAATTTGGTGCTGGCTCTTGTGCTCTCTGCGTTGTGCACGGTGTAATGCACCCTCACCAGTTCTCCCACAGTGTTCCTTGCACATCAAAATACTCAGCTCCCTCCTGTGTCTTCCTTTTTTTTGGGGGGGGATGCTGGCTGGACAAGAGCCAGTCTGTGCTTGAAGGCAGCCTGCACCTACAGATTGGTTCTTTTGTCAAGCAATCCAAACAGAATGGGACCTGCCTTCTGCAAAAAAGGCCAGGATCTTCCTCCTTTGTCAAATTTAGTTGACATTCAAATGTGAAAAGCAAGACTGCAATCAAAGATGTTCTGTTCACGTAAAAATGCAGACAAATAAAGACTTCTTTTGGCCTTAAATCTAAAATATTTGTATTATTTTTATGTATTATCCTACCTTTGAAGACACTCTATATTCCCTTTTTTTAATGCTACTTTACATGCCATCATAAACATTTTATTGATTCCAAAATGTCTGATTATTGTGGCTTATGTTCTGTACAGAAGCAGTCCCTGACGCTTTTCCTTTGCTTTTCAACAGAGATTTACTAGAAATGGATGTCCAGTATATCATGACTCTGAGCATTTATTCCATTTTCATTACTTAACTGTGCTTTCTAAACAAACTCTCTGTCACATAACAAAGTGTAATGCGTCTTTAATAAATATTTTCCTTTCATTTAGATTCTATTTACTCCAGCGTGCAACAATTGCAACCATCACTTAAAATGAGGTTTTCTTTCAGAAGGAGGAATATAAGAGGCTCTTTCCTATTCAGTCGGGATTATACGGATCATAAAGTGAAGACAAAAAGGAAATGGAGTTAGATTGTGAAACACAACCTTCTTATGAACCCTTCTAATTCATTGCTTGTGGAGATCATTCTTATTTAACCAGAACCCAAGAGACACTATTCCAGACACAGAATGTAAAGCTCCTTACTGTACACCTTCCTATACATGATACTGAATAAAACTCAAAACATCATTAGATTGCCAGTAGCTTTTTGAAGTCAATGAGGACAGAAGATGTTTTCTGATGTTTGTTCCACTTGAGAAGCTTATTCTTGGTTTCTATTGTATGGCAGCTATATCAGGAAATGTTCTATTCTCTGAGTTCTAAACAAAGGTTACTTGGGGTACTTCATGCATTTGTCTTACCATTCTATGTGAGTATCTATGAAAATCATGTTTAATATTGTTAATATAAATAGCTAGGCATCCTCCATCCACTGTAACACGTTTAATGCTCAAACCAAATATAAATCCATTCATTCTGACATACAAAGAAAGAATATTTATTTCATCATTGATTTCTCTTTATGTTTACTGTTCATCAATGGGAATGTATTTCTGTAATGCAGTCATGTGTGAAATTCTACATGGTTTAGTCCACAGCTTCATTTGTTTAGTGTTCTGGACCAATAATATGCGTACCTGTCTTGTAATAACGTGGATGTATGAAAATTAACTACTCTAAAATCTTATTCACCTGGCACAGAGGTTATTTATCCAGGTCTTCCTAATCTGCCGTCCTTATTTCTAGTCTTTTTCCTAACCAATGCCCGTATTTTAAGAGGAGAAACCTTATTTATTCTAAGACAAAAATGTTACAGCCGAGCAGATTGCTGGGCAATCATTCCTCCCTACTCTCAGAGGTTGCTACAGGAGTAGAGAACTGGTAGAATAAATGAGATGTTCACCACTTCAGTCAGACAACTAATTACCCTTATATTTGCACACCTATTGTGGTAAAATTCCTATTGATTTAAATCCAACTTGATCTATTTCTGCTAGTTTTGCTTTAGAATATATTTGAGGAAGGGGTGTGGAGTTTGCCAGAGGTCAGATCCATAGTTAGATGGAATTTTAGTCATGGATCCATATAAATCTTTGTAAGGCTTAACCCTTCCTTTGAGCTGTGCAGAGTGAAGGACTGGTAATGAAAAGCAATACCCCCTGAATTTCTGGCCACTTGGAACTGAACCAGATCTCTATAAACAATTGTGAATTCATTTGTAACTCTCTAGGTTAGAATAATCAATATAAATGGGACAATGGCATTTAGTAACACACATGCAGCATTTTAGTGTGGAATAATTCAAGACAGCACTTGGCAAAGATCAACAGGCCCAATCTAACTAAATTTACCCATGCCAAAGGGGGTCTTTAATGAGATTTGGATGCCACGTAATAACTTTTGCCAAAATAATGCTTCATCTACTGGCATTTCATACAAGTCATAATGATTTCCCAAAGACGTAAAAAAATTATATCCTTGTGTTCAGCATTCTATTTTTTTCAACTGCTTGATAAAAAAAGAAACCCCCCAGGACTTTTATTGAGAAATCCTTGTATTCTTACTTTATAAGTGGCAGCTAATAATACCAACCCTTCAATACTCCACTCACTTGAACACAACTAAAACCTCTGGGGAGATAATTTTAAAAAATTAATGATAGGGAGCTACTACATAAAATTCTGAATATCCTGAATGGGTTTTTTGAAAGAGATTTTTTGATATATATCAGGCATTACAGTAAAATCTCTTTAGTGAATTAGAATTTTCCATCCTATCACACTGAGAGCCGTACAATGTGCAACAAAAAGGCATTATGCTTGATTTGGTAGCCGTGAGGAACTTGTATCTATCAATCACAAATGGACTGAATACAACACACACACCAGGCACCTTTGGGGAACATAAAGCTGTGAAATGTAGTTAGAGTGTAGCAGCACAGTTAATTTCTATTATTTTAGTATTATATTTCCAGGCTGTCTTTAGACTATCATTCTTTAAAGGAAATTTAATTGTTTCAAATCCCGTCTGATTCTTGCCTGTATGTGAAAGGACACATTGAAAATAAAAACAATTTCAGAATGACACAAAGCTACTGCTTACTGCTTTTATTCTGTGGCACTATTCTTGGCTTCTTATTTGAATATTATGTATTTAACTATTTTATTTCTCTGCCAAATGAGGTACTTGCATTGCCCATAGGTAACTTAAATTAGAAAGAACACACATAGTAAATAATTCTCAGATTATGTAAGCATAGAAGGCATGCTGGCCTAATTTTTTTGCACCCTTAGGTTTTGCTAAAAGACCTTTCAATGCTAAAACACTGAAGGATCAGCTTCAGTGGAAGTATTTTAAAGAATATTTATGTGGTAGGTCTGTTTATTGCATTTAAAATGAAGACCAATGAAAATGTCGTATTTTATGTACTAAATTAAATTAATAGAGTTAATGTTTTTTTAATCTATCTATATATATATTTATATATTAATAAATATTCTTTTACCCGTTCACTTAAAAACCTTGATATTGAAATGTATAAATTGTTATAATCTTAACATTATAGATAATGTACTTCGTCTTCACTCAGATTATTTTCTGAATGCTCTTAATCAAGGAATTCATTGATTTGGAAAACAAAATAAGGTGTGTTATTGTTTTCATTTAGTAGCTAATATGATAGATTAATAGATTCCATTTTAAAGAAAATGCATCAGCCGTGGAGAATTTTTTTCCCATTTCTGTCTCAGGAAAGTAGAGTTTGTTGTGCTAATAGCAGAATATTTTATGTATGTCTGTTAATCTCGTATCCTTGGATAAAGGAATATATTTGTAAAAAAAGAAATAAAATAGAGACGATCTACTACTAGATGTATCAGAGTAAGATTTCATTTCCCAAAAGAAGGTGATCTTTTCTAATTCCCTGAAAAACTATTTAAATGAGGTCTCATTAGCCTCAGTGATTGGTGCTCAAGGTGTGCTGCTAGGTTGGCTAACCTTTTGATTAAATCCCTGGAGATCCCTGACCTAGTTCTTCTGTGCTGACCATCTAAAATACGTTCTGATGCTTGCTGTTGTTAAGGTAGTCCCAGCACCAGTATAATTAGTGAGCCTTAAGCTATTTAGAGCTTGAAAAGACAAGAAACCATTCATATGGAAACTCACACCTTTGGTGTCTCTCCAAACGGAATCAACAATCATCGGGTGTG
The DNA here is from genome assembly GCA_013399875.1 of Gymnorhina tibicen. Classification (NCBI taxonomy): domain Eukaryota; kingdom Metazoa; phylum Chordata; class Aves; order Passeriformes; family Artamidae; genus Gymnorhina; species Gymnorhina tibicen. The sequence continues at coordinate 1,697,138 of VXAZ01007497.1, forward strand.
ACCCTGGGAGCTTTTAAAATACCTTCTAAGATTAATTTCCCATTTAATTCTCTTGCTTAAAAATAAAATTGAAATTTATAAATACAAAAAATTATGTAGACAAAGCAGAGTTAGATGTTATTAATAATGGTGCAAAGAAAGGACACGAGAATAGTAATTGACAGCATTTTTTCAAATGCAATTATTATTTAACTCTGTTGGGAACAAAAGATATTCAAATACTGTGAAGATATTTGAATTTTGGTAGGTTCTATGTCTGTTGGAGAGACGTAGTCATCTCTGGCTAAATAAAAAAGGAGTCCCTCTGGTCTTTTTTTTGAGCAATGTCGCTGAATGTTACAGAAAATTCAAGTCAAGTTGTAGCTTGTGTATCAGTTTGACTTATAGAAACAAACAGTCATAGAAGGGTTTGGGTTTGAAGACTCCTTAAAGATCATCAAATTCCAACCCCCTGCCATAGGCAGGGACACCTTTATTAGACTAAGTTGCTCAAAAACCCCATCCAGCCTGGCCTTGAACACTTCCAGGGATGGGGCATCCACAACTTCTTTGGGCAACCTCTTTGTTATAGACCAGTATTCTTAATATATGTATATAAAGAAACCTGTAAATCAGACGACTGCATACAATATTTGTAATTTCGTGAGTCTCACTAGCTTTTCTAATTGCACTTCTACAAAATACAAAAAAGTACAGAAAACATCCAAACTGTTCCAGTCCTCTTCAGTTTCACCCCCAGACTCTTATTTTTTTTCTATCCTTGTACCGGCACTAAGAAGCCAAACTCACTGACTCAGAAGGAAATGCTGACTAAATAATTTGTAAGGAGTCCTTTTTGCAAGGAAAAGACCAGCTAATCACTCAAGCTCTTCTCCACTGCTGCTCCATTACAGCAGAAGAGGCACAGTGGGTATTTGCAGTGCTTCACTCACTGATTTCTGTGTAAGATGTAAATAAATATAAGATTCCACTTATACGGAATATTCCACTTTATTCACAACTACAGGTTATTTTACAAGAGGCTGGATATAATCCAAGTTCTTGTCCTGACTATTTGAGTTCTCTAATATAGCTCTGAATGTTCTTTATCCCTACTGGAAAAGACAAATAAATAAGCAAACGAAAAATTCTAATTAAGAAATGCTTCATATCTCACAGGACGAGACTTTCTACCAACATGGTAAAAAAGGAAGGAAACTACATTTGAGAAGCTGCTAGAAGAATTAGGGCTCTGTGTTGTTCTAGTTGGACTTACTCTACTAACTCAGTTTTAAGTATTTTTTTTTTTAAATCTTCCCATGGATAGTATTTACTGAATCCACTGCTTGCTGAAATAATTCAACTGTAGTTAGATGGGCATTGGATCGGTCTTACCATGAACAGATGTGTTATGGCTAGAGGGAAATTAATATAAGCAGCAAGAGATTGTAGTGAATCATAATTTCTCACTATATTCGGTTCAAGCTGTGTCCTGACGGATGTACAACACTTCCTAGCACCGTGTGCTCTGCCAGCAGCACTGCAGAGCATATCACAGGGACACAGTTTGGGGAATGCTAACTCAGCCTTTTCAAACTCCATCCCTTTGATACACTTGTCTGCCTAAATACAGCAGTCCTGCTTTGATCAGGCTGCCAAAATAGCTGTGTCGTGACGCTTTATCTCGGCTCAGCTTCTGGACAGCAGATTTTAAGAGCATCTGCAGCTACAAAAAGACCTTAACCTTAATACAAGGACATTTCCCAACAAAATAAGTAGAAAATTCATAAAGATGCCATCTGGGTATTACAAAAGAATTAATTACTCAGATTTGAAAACTAGATCCATTCACTCTTCAGAGAACTTTTATAGACCTAGATAAGAAGGAGATCTCAACAGGTTTATTCTTTCTAGGTATTGTATTTCCAGTCACATGGGTTTAAAATAGAAATAAATAATTTATCGTCTTTATCCTCTGAGACCCTACTCTCTTGAAAATAATTGGGGCTTCCTTGGTTTAGATTGATATTCAGCATGTTGGCAAGCACAGAAACACAGAGACAAGCTATCCTGAGACACTTGTGTGTATACAGGTGGATAAACCTATAATTGACATATTGAATTTATATATAAATTAATTAATTTATAAGCCCATGAACTACAGAAGCATATTCTAACACACTAGCATGGCAAAAGCACATCCCTCTCGATAACACTAGGGCTCTATAACTCTAGCTTGTGCTCCTGGAAGAAAGAGCAAACAGCTCCTAATCTTGGTGATGTTTTCCATCTTTTTCTGGAGAGAAAATGCCTCTGCATTCTGGCCTTAAAGGGCAGACAACCTTGCTGTTCCTCACATCTTATAAGTTTTACTTTTTCAAGGAACATTTTTGGCCAAGAAAATAGTTATCTTCATGTAGGTTAAGGTTTACAAAGCTGCTTTTTTGTGAAAGTTTTTACATTATAGGATCACAGACTGATTGAGCTTGGTAGCGACCTACAGAGGTGATCTTGTCCAGTCCCTCTCCTCAAGCAGGGCCACCTATATCTGGGTGCCCAGGACTGTGTCCAGGTGGGGCTGTGGATTATCTCCAAGGATGGAGATTCCACAGCCTCTCTGGGCGGCCTCTGCCAGGGCTCAGCCATCCTCACAGTGAAAAAGCGTCTCCTGATGTTCACAGGGAACCTCCCATGTTTGAGTTTGTGCCCATTGCCTCTGGTTCTGTCACTGAGCACCACTAAAAGAGCCTGGCTCTGTCCTCTTTTCACCCTCTCTTTGGGTAGTTATCTACATTGATGAGATCCCCACCTGTTATTACAAACTTTAGTGAACTTTTAAGTCATTAATGTCTATTCTTAATAAGCTAAAATGGCTCTCTATGCTGCTGTGCTGAAGTGAAGCCTAGATTGTAACTACCCAGCTGTTAGTTATGTGCAACCTGTAATCTCATCTGTTAAGAAAATGCACACCTCCTTTGCCTAAACTAACATCTCCTCTGAATGTTTCTCACTTCATTATGAAGTCTTCCCTTTGGGATGATTATGCTGTTTGCGTGGCTTGTACACCCTTAAAAGATCTTGAATTTATAAGAATTTTAATCAGGAACAGTGTGGAGTCAAAACACAGTGATTACTGAGAACTTTACTATTTTTCCTCCAAATCTTCAATTTTTGCAAAGCCCTCCAAACACGTGTGTGCGTGTGTGTATGTGTGTATCAAATGCTGAGTGTAATATCTATTTTAGCTCTCCTTTAAAATTTCATTTGTTTTTTACAGAGGCTTTACTTAGTTTCTTGTTGCGTAATATCTGGTTTTTTGGTCATGTTCTGGATATAATTTTATTAATTCTTAATAAAGCCAGAAATAGAAGTACTTATATGTATGCACCTAAATTTTGCATAAAAATCCAGTCAACTCATGGGTGATGCTGTGTGCTCAAAAACTGAAAATCATTTGAGTGTGTATTGCACAACAGCATTCACAGTATTCCCACAAATTTCTACAGCATATTTCACAGATAGGCTTCCTATTTGATCCACCTGATAACAGTCTGGTAGATATAATTAAACAGCTACAATTTTGAAGGAGAAAATAACCCCAAAGCCATTTTCAGACTCCTGTGATGTACTTACTGTCCTTTAAAAATGGTTAATAAACTCTCTGTAATACTTGAACACTGCACAGTGGTTTTTCCAAGTGAAACAGGCATCTTCCTCCCCACCAGACTTTTATGCTAAATTTGCCACTTGAGGTTTTGGAAGAAATCCAGAACACTGACTTTGTAATCACTTGATCAATAAGTTCGTGTTCCTTTCACCTTCTTTTTCCTTTGTCTTGAGCTTCCTGTCAAAGCTTATAATTTCCAGTGATGGAAAGATTACAATAATATCCACTTGGTTTTAATCAAAAAATAAAGTAATCTACATATGAAATGATGAAAGGCCTCATTACACACCAGAGCACAAATAAACCACCTTGCTGAAATGGAAGAAATTATATTTTGCTATCAAAAGTTTAAATCTACTGAAAAGTGATTTGGTCTCCCTTGGGCAGTACTTACTCCTAACAGAAAAAACAAAATTTTATATTTGCTTTTGCACTACTCCAGAAACAAGGCAGAGAAGTTTATTCTGCTAAAGATTAGACAGAGATAAATACAGAAAGTAGTTTTTCAGTGTTTTTATGAGTGGGTAAGTTATGAATGTTTGAGTGGGCTGGTTACTCTATTCAAAGTTTAGCCAAAATGCAACTCTTTATCCTGATGGTAATTCAGAAACAAACCATGAAATCAGGAAAATAAAATTAAAGAAAAGGGAAGGAGGATTAAGCAACTGGAACTTATTACCTCACAGGGACCATCTGATAGGAATAAAAGGAGGAGTCCAAGGAGGGGCAGGGAGCCCAATAAAAAAAGCTAGTGATTTGGAAGATGTTATTTCAAAATACTCATAGTTAAAAAACCAGGGTTCTGCTTATATTTAGGAGAGCAAAATAGTTTGGGATTTTCTGCAATAAAGAAGCAGCAGTGAGTTTTAGTAGTAGTTTTTTCATTGCCTTTTAGGAAGTATTAGACAAAAGCCCTATAAATAATATGCTCTCTAGTAAACTGTACCACAGAAAACTGTCTCCCTTCTTGTACAAGGGTCACTGAAAATCAATACAGTTCCTTCTAAAAAGCTCTCTACAATGTTTTAACGCTTGTAGGTGATGGTTCAAGTTGTTATGGTTTATGGATAAGGAACACCCAAGAATCACATACACACACAAAGCACTGAAAATAAATGTCTGGCAGCACTTCCGTGGGGATCTGACAAAAATAACTGTGGATCTTCTGACAGATGTTAATGTATTAACTCTGGGACAAGAGTTGCAGTTAAAAACAGCGCAAACAGGGGAGATCAGTTTTGATGGGAAATGCTAAACTGAGAGACTATTTGTGTTTTTAGACTCCCATACATTGGGTTCAACACTGTCTCCCACAAAATTCCTGTATGCAAGCAGGGGTGTTATGGTCTGGATGGGTTGACCACCAGATGAGCAAAAACCTTGATGACTCACGATCTCAAAAGTGAATGACTGATGGGCTGCAGCCTACCCAGAGAACTGTAACAAAAGAGGGACCCTCCATGTCTGTCCTGGAACCTGGCCTGCTTAAGGTCCTTATCAGTCACCTGGAGGAGGGCAGTGAAGGCACTTCCCTCATGCTGACAGGCAAAACCAAGCTGGGGGAACCAGTCCACACGTCCAACAGCAGGGCTGCCACCTGCAGGGAGCCAGGCTGGAGGAACGGGCCAAGAGGAACCTAATGAAATTTAACAAGACAGGTGCAAAGTCCTGCTGCAGGAAGGAAGGCAGGAAGAAAGAACCCTTGCATCCGTACAGGCTGGGGAGCAGCTCTGCTGGGAGGGCCCTGAGGCTCTGGGCCAGCAGCAAGTTCAGCCTGGCCTGGCAGCAGGGATGGCCAGCACATCCTGGGCTGTGGGATTGCACAGGCGTAGACCAAAGAGTGGGATTATTACTCAGCACTCACCCAGAGTACTGCATCCAAATTTGGGCCTCCCAGTAAAGTCACCAACACACTGGGCTGAGTTCAACAGAGGGCCAAGCACGATGCTCAGGGCTGGAGCCGGGAGGCTGAGGAACCAGGGCTTGTTCAACCTGGGAAGAGGCAATTCCAGGGGGACTGAAGAGCCACAGTACAGCCTCCCTGCCTGTACTGACAGGGGGGCCACTGAGCAGATGGAGACCTGCTCTTCACAGTGGTCCATGGCAGGGCAAGAGACAACAGGCATAAGTCAAAGCAGGAGAGGTTCAGACTGGACAGGAGAAATTGCTTCCCTGTGAGGACAGAGAGTCAGGGGAGCAGGATGCCCAGAGATCTCTGTCCTTGGAAGTTTTCAAGACCTAACTGGGTGAAGCCCTGAGCAGACTGGTCTGACCTCATACCTGACCCTGCTTGTTTAGCAAGTTGTACTTGAGACCTCCGGTCATTGCTTCCAACCTGAATTAGCCTGTATATTCATGATCCTATACAGTAATTATTATTATAAATGACCAAAAATGGTAATACCTAAATTATAGAAAACACATTTCAATGTTTTTCTTTTCCTGTACTACTCATGGAAGTGCATTATTGTAGACACAATAAATTAATGTTGTCATCTATGCAGGGCATTTCATTGCTATGCATTTAATGTAATCATGTACATTACTAACTTCCTGCTTCTTTAAATAAAACAATTTGCCTGGCTAAAATCAAAGACTAACTTGTCTAACACCCTGATGAAGATGGTGAATGATGTCCTCTTACCTTGCTCATCCTGTGATAATTCATACTCTTTTGACCTAGTGGCAGAAATTTGCACTTCAGAACATCTTCACAAATTGCTTTGCATATTTAATTCACTGAACTGACAGCAGTGTCTGAGGGTAATTTGCTCTGTCTTTGCTCTTGCTAGGAGGCCCTCAGCAGAAAGCCTCTCATCAGCTCCAGGGGTTCCTGTCTGTGACAGCCCAAATGGAAAAGAGAAACTATAATATGCTGTGAATGCATTTTATTTTGGTATTACTTGTCTCATCATTAATTAGGAACACATGAACTCAAGATTAAAATGCTCATCCTGGGGAATCAAATCGAGCATGCTCAGCCTCTCATAGCCTATCACAAATTTAAATATTTGGAAAGGAGATTTCAAACTCCTGCCTGAGAACTGCTCTAGAATCTGCTCCTTTATCACATCCTAAATTTCTATCCTAGATTAACTAAAGCCCATTTTTTAGTTGCTTCATCTTTTGTCAAGTAGTAATATGAATAAAAATTTAGAATCCCCTATCATAAAAGCCCACATTTTGAGTACTGTTTGAAGACAGGCTCTTTGTCAATAACTAGATTTCTCCAAGTTGAATAAGCAATGTGCTTTTTTTCTATTTGTTCTCTAAAATCACAAGGCTGGCAACAAATGCCAGTCACATCTCCCTTTCATTAAGGCCTCCATCAAAATAAGCTTTCTATTCCCTAGCTATTTTAACAGCTCTTTCCTGCACCTTCTCAAGCTCAAATTAATCTTCCTAAAATATGGTTGTTTAGAGAAATTCCTAGCACCTCAACTATATAGAGGCATTAACTGCTGCTGAAGTCAGTATTAGACAAATTCTTCACACAATATTTTTTGGCTCTCACTGATTGAGAAACATGGGGCATTGTCACTGCTTCCTGTTTTAATAAAATCTCTGCCTTGAAGTAAAACACAGCATTTGGAAGAGGAGATTTACTATTAATTTTTCATAAAAATTGGCAGTGCAACATTTATGTAAGTGGGAGTACTTGTGCTCCAATATTGCTAATACGTGTTTTGATTAAATTATTATTGCCTCAGTATCAGTGTTGCCTGCTCTCATTGACAGGCAATCCTGTTGATTGGTGTTATATTTACATCTATATTTTAATACATATTAAAAACAAATCCTCAGTATCTGTGTCAGAAGAATGCTTGTAAAGAGAAGGATAAAACTGAAAGGACCTTTCTGACTGTTTAGATTGACCGGGGAACAGAGAGCTTTGCTGATAGACAAGAGCAGGGGATTTTTTTTCCTCTTTCTCTTTCTGGTTTTTTTAAATTTTTAAATAGGCGTAACAGTACCCATCTGTTCCTGGATTTAGAGTGCAGATGAACTCTAAGAAGTAACTTTGTAAAATTGGTACCATGGGGCTTTATGTCCATTCTCCCAGTGACTCAAGAGCACACTTGCTCAGTTAGCAAGTTTTAAAAAAGAGAAAAATTGGGAAAAGGGTTTTTACTGCAAGTTTTGTAGGCATCTCCTGAAATGTAAAAGTAAAGCTGAAATCTACTGTTTATTACCACTAGCAACAAGGATTCTGTAACTGCAAATAAATTAATGTTGCTGCTCTCTGATCTAGTGATTCATTCATCCCTGTCAGATGTCTGCTGGTTCTGCGGTGCAAACAAGTATTTGTTTTTCTCTACAGGTGGTTGCCATGATGAACGCAGTGCAATAGGAGAGATGTCAATAGCTCACTTGGAATTCTTGCATGGAAATAAGATTTTTGTTTTGTTCAGACATCTCTAGCTACCTGCTTCCCATTCAGAATTACAGCCTGCTCCAAATCAAAAATATCCACGCTCTGCAACCTACACCTTCATCCATCACTTTTTGCAGACCATTAGCCAAACTGGTTTTTGTCGTGTGTTTTTTCCCCAATATTGATCTTTCTTTCTAACTTAGACAGAAGATGATAATTCAGAAGGAGTACCAAATAGCAAATATTTCTTTCCAACGTTTTTATTTCTCATCCTGTTGCATATCACAGCTTTTTCTCCCTCCCCTCTTCCTCTCAGCCAAAAAATCTGTATGTACACTTTTACTACCTCTACTAATCTTAAAAAGAACAGAAAAAAAAGGTGAAACATACTCCCATTTCTCATGGCGTAACTATTAGTGTAGATTTCTGCCTTTGATTTCAAAGAAATGTTTTCTTGAACATGTTTTCTGAACTACCACTTTTCAAAACAAGCACCCTCTAATACATGGCATAGCCTATGCAAAATATCTGGACTAGAGGAAGAAATGTCTCAGACATGGCCGTGAAATGAAGATAGAGTTCCCCTTCATTTCTTAAAATGTTCTCCAAGGTCAACCTGTCCTATTTCACATGGGACAAGCAGTGATCCACTAAGAACAACTCTCCTGATGACATTACAACCTAGTTGTAAAGAAGAAAGGCAATGTGAGAAAAAAAAGAGTCTTTTGTTATACAAGAGAATATCACCACAATATTTTCATTATTAAAATCAGGGGGAAAATATTTGAAGACTAACTTTGGGTCACAGTTGGGAACCACAGGATTTCTTTGGATACTGGAAGAGTTGTCTGAGAAAACTAGGAATAAAAAAGTATTTGGAAATATCCCTTTAAAAAGTCACGACTCTACTTAATGAGGAGTGGTGATCCTTGCCTGCAAATGTTTGTCTATATAGTGTTAATTTAACAAGCCATCATTCTGGTCTCTGTAACACAAGCCATACTCTGTGATCTGTTAAATGATCCCCAATATTTATGTCACAGTTGATTTAACAGGAAATGTGCTACTTCCTGGGATATCCTGCATGCACACACTTCAATAGCACAGCACAATGCAATCTCAGAGATTACTCTGCAGCCATTGATTATGTGGAAAATAACTGAGGCTCACACTTGACACCTACTGCCTTTGCACTATTTTGGGGAGGAAATCAGAAGCCTGTGAGCCAAGAGGAAACATTTTCTTTACTGTTCAGGCTGGCACACCACATGTGATATCTGATGTAGAAATATTAATTACTTTAGTCTTTTCTTGAAAATCTGCTCTAACAGTAAATATGAAACAGAAAAATATGTTTAATAGCTTTAGTCAAGATGGTTTTATCCTATGCTCCTCAGGTTTCCATACTCCCTGCTGCAGAGTTGTGGCTCTCAAAGCTTCTCCAGGACTACAGGACATCACTCAGCACATCATCTGCTCCATTTGGTGACTAACTACAAGCCCTTCTCTTGGAAACCCTGATGGTTCTAAAGGCATTTCCTTCTGTGATGTTTGTTTCTAAATTCTCTATCCCCTGAGTTCCTCCAGTATCTCATTAAAATGATTTTCCATATTCTTCCCCTGATATACACTGGGAGCTCTGCTAGATCTTTTTCCTTGTTTCTCTTCCTCTTCTGTTTGTCCCAATTTTTTTCTCCAGGATTTAAATCAAAAAAAAGCAAGGATGGGTAACTACGGTTTCTTTTGCCTCTGAAATACCTGTCCAAACAATAGCTTGGTCTGACACCTCCACCAGCTTAACCTGACAAAGAACTGAATTCCTACCTGCATCTTCCATTCCCCTGTCTTCCTTTGGTGATCAAATTAAATTTCATTATATTCTCTGGTGCACACTCCTATCACCTGGTTGGTTCTCCTTTCTGAACTTAGGTCCAAACTGATGGGGACGTGAAATTACTTGCAATCATTTTAAAGTATCTGCATCACTGCTAGTCATCTAAAGTCCCCTTAAGCTCTGTAGAAAGAGAACCAAGCGTGCTCATGCAGAGTTTCAGAAAGCTACTTTGGGTGTCTTCCTTGGGACAAATTAAATGCAACACAAAGTATCTAACTCATATGCTTTTATCCTATTGAATCCCACTGTGATTTTGCCTATTCTTTATCCACATAGTTTAAATAGCTATTTAGATTTTTGCTGTTACACATCTTAACTATTTTCCAATCTGTCCTTGACACTGTAGAACTGATCTTTTGTGAAGATGCAGACAAGGTAATCTTCTTGCCTCATTTCTTTAAACTGACAGAGTTACAGTTAAAATTTCTTTGCTTTTTTAACCCTAAATTATTTGCTGAATCAATCCAGCTACATCTACCATCTTTAATATGCTGCCTATGGGGGTCACATCAGATTTTAGAGGGTTTTTTTTACTCTTTAGTATTTGTATTAAATATGCAAGAAAAAAACCTTCTTATAAACTCCTTCAGTCTAATATCAGTGTCACGTATGTGGAACAATCCTCAGTGGCTGAAATTCTTTCCTCAATTCTGTGATTTGTTCAGCCCCTACTTATGCACATTACAAATGCTTTTTGAGAGTGATCATCTTTAATATAGATACATATAAAGCCTCTTGAGTTGTGTCTACACTTAAAAACTATTAATAATTATTTTGATTATAAAACTCTGATAATCTATAAAAAGTGTAACATCCACTGGATGACACTTTACTATAATTATTTTTAAAAAATCTAGAGTTCAGTCCTGTAACATACCAAGATTCATGAAAAGTCAAATAAGAGTTAATCAATTCCCTGCTATAACAATCTTGAAATGCCTTAACAACTTCAAACTTATCTGAAACATTTTGGGTTTGCATGCCCTCTTACCCCCCTGAAATTGATGTTTTCTGTTTGGTACGAGGTTACTTCTCAAATCAAGTGCTCACATCCACAGTGGAGGCAACAAAACCTAATGGGATACCAAAAATTCTCCGGATTTAGTGATTTAGGAGAATAAATAATAGTGCTAAAGGGGTCTTTAGGAGAACACACTGAAACCCTCCCTATGAGTCCTGTACATCCACTCGAAAACAGTACGAAGCAGCCGCATATATTCACTGTGACAAAAGTCTAGGGGAAGGAAAAGATGTAGGAAAAAGTTATAATCTTAGAGTCCTGAAACTTCCCACAGAAGCCAATGTTTTGCTTCTATACCTCGCAGCTAAACTTACACGGAATGGGAGGAAGATGTGCCCTGCAGATGTGTCAGTGCTGTCAGTATGAGCAAACCTGTACAACCCTATGGTATGACAGCAGTTATCGGCTTGTGTGGGTTTTGTCCATTCAGGCACCACCTGAAGATAGAAACATGACCGAAAAATAAACTGCTCTTTATTTCACCCCTGGGTCCAAGCATCCTGGACTTAATCCAAGTGATTTTAGGAAAGAGTTAGAGAATGTTCTGTACAAACAAGCTTCTGGAATGGTTTTCCTTTTGGAGAATAGAATTCTAAAGTTAAGAGAGAACAAAAATGATCTAAGAATACTCCTGGAAAATCAATGAATTCCATATTAGGCCCATATGAATGAACCTACAATTAGGAAAAGAAAAAAAAGTTACTTTACCTATAAGCTTGAGTTCCAGTGAATATTATTTTAAAAGTCTCTTACTGATTACTACAGAAACCTGGTGGATTCATTTTAATAATTACCTCAGGGCTTTTCCATATAAACCAAGGTATACACACATAGTGCTACTGGTTACTGTTACATAGTGGAGAAAAAATACTGGATCGTTAAATATTTAAACATGAAAAACTTGGTCTTTCATTCAAATAGAGACACAAAATCTCCAATTAAACAAGACCAGTCACCTTCTAGGTTTTAATTTTTGTTCAGCTTGCGTTTGCCTTTAACTCAATCCTGACTTTTGTGCCTGTTTGGAAAACACCTATTAAAATATGGCCTAGAGTTAAAAACTGGAACCTCTGGGGAGCTACTAGACCAGGAGTTGGCTTTGTCAGTCCTCTCAAATGACCCCATTAGGTTAAACAGCTGCAACACCCCACAGAGAACTTTCCTGGGATGCAGTGCCCAGCTGCTCGTGTGCACATTGGTACGGGAGAAGGATCCTCAGGGGTCGGCAGATGCAGAAGGGTCTGTGTTCTGCTCGGGACATTGTCCCATGCCCCCACACTCAGAGGGGAGATATTGTCCTAAACACTGCCTTATTTGCCTTAAATACTGGAGCAGGACTGCCTGCAGCCCTTGCACCCTCTGCCTGCCATCACCCACCCAGTGCACTTGTCATGGGAGGGCGTGCATCAAGCTTCCAGCCCCTCTCCAGTGGGAAAAATTATGCAGTCTCCCTCTAAAATCTCACCCCTGTTGCTCTTGTGCCTAAGGGGGCTTTTGGAGGGAAAGTACAGGGCCCCTCTCCCACCTTGTGGGCAGGTGTGAGGCTGTCAGGTGCAGGAATCTGCCTGTCGAGCACCAGCCCCGGGCCAGGGATGGGTGAGGAGGCTGGAGGGGAACTGCTTGCTCATCTCCAGGTAAAACTAAGGCAGTTTGTTATTAAAGGAGTCTGACTCGCTGTTCCAAGTAAACTAGTGGCTGTTTAAACACAAGACCTGGGGATCACAATTCCCAGCCCTGTTTTCTGAAAGCAAAAGTCTAACTTAGAGTAAGGAAAAAAAAAACATTCTTCAAGCCTTATTTTGTCAATATGATGATCCTGTATGCATCAGAAATGTACATGTGACAAACTTGGATAGTGCGAGGGGAAGAATTTAGAACAAAATTAATAGGAATATTCAGGAGGTAGAAAAGTCTAAATAATCCACATGCAGCAGGATTCATGCTAAGTTTTCCTAAAAAAGCATCTATCTTGACTGAGGGGAAATTTGTATTGCTTTAGGTTTTTTTACTTTTTTAGAAAAAAAAAAGTATTTTAAACTGAAATAAAATTATGTGTCAAGATAATGCAGAGATGATTGTGAGGGGCAGGTGATGAAAGCTGCAATCACTGTAAGTGGCATATAACAGGACCTGAAGTTTTATGAATAGACAAGAAATTGCTGTCTGTCTCCCTTATATACCTGCCTATCCTCTTGTCTCCTGCAAGGCTGTCTCAGTTAGGAATGTCTGAGTCACACTGGACCACCAGTAGTCCATGAAAACCTGTGACTGCAGCTGAGACTGGGCTGTGGTCAGTGACTCCTGCAGCTGGGTAACATCTCAGGCTGCAGAGGAGTTACAGAATTGGGTTCGTCAGAGATCTCTGCTCTGTGGTGCTGCTTATTCTGTGGCTTTTCTTATTTGGCCTAGAGACACATTTCTGTAGTTTATGCAAAGTAGAAGTCAATGAAACACACTCTTCTCCAATCACAGTTTAGTCTCATTTGGGTTTTCTTCCCTGCTGCAAAGTATTTTACTTTTGTTTATAACAGAAACAAGGCCAAAAAATTCCCCAAATAAATATATGGAAAAATCCCCTTGGTCTTTGGAAAAATTTCTTTGAGATTATATATTGCCTCGTGCACTAATATATACAGTTCAAAGGAAAATAATGGTTGCATTGTCTCAACAAGACAAATTTAAACATTTAAATCATTGACATGTACTAACATACACACGCAAGAACAGTCATCTTGGTTAGTTAAAAGACACAATAATATTTCCCAACAGTACTAACAACGTTGAACTTCTAAAGGTGATGGTGAAAGAGAGCCAGCTAGCAGAGATGAGTAAAAGAACGTGTACAGGTGGCAATGGCAGATGTAGGTGGGAAGTGTCAGAAGGAGGCAGTCAGGAATATTTTGGAAAGGTGCACTCTACCTGTGTAGCCCAGTGAATTGTCGCCGTTATCAGAGGTGGGGAGTGGTGTCCCGCTGTCGTTCCCCCTCTCTAGGTCTTCGGAGTCTGTCGGAAACAACACCAGAGCTGCTGATGGGGTCACAGGAGTAACAGTAGTTGCCATTTTGATCACAACACGTCCAGACACAATTAAATCCACACATGACAGCAAGAGCCACAGTGCCAGCACACGGCACACCTCGTCCTTCCCCCTCCTGCGTGGCGGAGCCCGGAGAGACACGGCCGGGAGCATTGTCAGGGTCCCCAAAAAGCTGCCCGCTGTCCCCCTCTGCCCACTCCCAGTGCCGCTCCGCAGCCCGCCAGGCACGGTGGCCACCCTGCTCACCAGCCAGCGCAGGCTGCGGGGAGCATATGGGGACGGGGAGGCAGGGGAGCTGAATGCTAGCATTGCTAATTTTCCACCTTATTGTTAATCAAAGCTATTGACTGTGATCACTCCCCATCATCGCTTCATCTCCTGGCAATTACAGACCCAGGGGACTTCACCTCTTTGTGGGGAGGAGGCGGGGGGACGACTGGGGCTCGGCGAGCGCGGAGGGGGGGCTGCTCTACCTCTGCTGGGAGATGGGGCAGGGGAGAGGGGTAGAGCCCCTCCATGAAAAGGCAACAGTTTAGCACCGCGCCGGGTAAGATGCGTTTTCTGTTAAAAAGATCCTTTCAAGGAATCGCTCAATTTTAATGTCGCATTGGAACAAGGAAAAAAGGGAAGGCAGCTGGTCAGCTAAACACATAAATGAGCACGTTTTAAGACCCCAAGATAAACTGCTGACCAACACACCACAAAGCACTATGAAGATAACTCATAATAATGAACTAAATCACTCGAAGCAAGAAAGTAAAATAAAATCCCAGTTGCTCTGAAAACAAAACAACACAACCCAAAGGAATTTGTCGCCAATATTGCTAGATCTTTTTACTCTTAGTGTAAAACTGTTTATTAAACTAAAATCCTATTTTAATTTACTTTTGATAGTGCACTGTCCCACAGATAATACCTAAAAAGAAACATTCATATTTTGTTCAGAAGACAACTGCAAGAAGCAAGTGTCCACAAGAATAACACTGCCACAACAATAGGCTGCTTATTTCCTTTTTTCTCTGTTGACAGGTGTCAGATAATTTATTAATTATTGCAAAGACATGTTTTGCTCTCTCAGACATATTCTGGACTTCTATAATGACTGAAAAGATCTATTCATTTTCAACAAAATCCATATGCTGCTAAAAATTACCCTGAACTTTCACAAAACACCTAAAGCAACTGTGTATGAAACTAAACTAGAAAAAGAAAAACATGAGAGGATTTTTTTTTTCTGGATACTTCTGTTTACTAGCTCAGTCACTCTCATTTTTAAAATGCAATGCCCAACGTTCATTTTTTCCATTTGTTTTCTAAACAATCTGAGAGACAATATCTTCACAAATCAAAATCTTTTTAATGAGTTACAAAGGAAAAACTTTAAGAAAACCAAAATCCCCAAGACCAACCCACTCAAGGGGACTTATTGGAAAAAAATATTTCTTTAGAAAAGTCAATTAAAGGATTGATAGCATGCCTTTCAAAATACTGTCGTGCAAATTAAGAAAATAAAAGACCAAACAACAAAAAGCAGCCAAACACCAAGATGATGTTTCATCTTGGCAGATGAAAGAAGTGAAATATGTTCGTTTATTGGCCCATTCATCTTTGCTGGCTCACTAATGGCCAATGTCACGTACATCTTTAAAATCTGCTCTGAAAATGGCTGTAGATTGACTGGATCAACACTCTGCTTCTCCAGATTGCTCACTCATTTGCATTCAGGGGTTGATTGGGTCAAAGTTTTAAATTACTGCAGTAAAGGACAGAAGGACGGGACTTTTTATTAATTTAAGTGGCAGAGGCTGTGCCTACCTTTATTTGTGCAAAGGTTTATAATCGACTACAGAGAGCCCAGACCAAATTTAACCAATGAACCTGCTGGTCATCATTTTGAGAGATTGATTGCATTCTAGGAGATTTAACCACACACTACTCAAAATGATGGAGGAGGAAGAAGATGCACTGAAAGCTACTGGAAGTGTTCTGTGTGTCACTGTAACGTTTGGTGTCATGTGCAAAATATAATTGCACAACAACTCGGAATTTTTACCCAAGATAGCCCCTCAGAGGTGATATTCCAAGAAAGGGGCCATCCTCCCCATAGCACCTCATAACCGACCAATGCTAATGCCCCCTAGCAAAGCTCACTTAGGAGTTTTAGCAGGATCAGTCTCCAATTCAGAAATGCTGTGCATTCAATAAAGCCAACAGGCCAGGAGAGCATCAGCTTGAAAAACCAGGCTACAACTACTTGCAGCTATTTAGGCTTGCAAATCATGGCTTCAGTCACTCAGTGGAGGTAAATGAGGGAATCAGTCTCTTTTTGACACTACTGATACTTACATGATATCTGTTAGTGACAATGCACTTGTTATTTACAATCTAAAACTCTACAGACATTGTTCACTCTCTCATTCTTCGAGAAATGCTACTTTTCCACCTGATATTGAAAATGATGTTCAGCTAATGTTAAATTATGGTCTCTGGCTGGAAATGACTCACTAATGATGAATTCTACCCATTTGAACAATAAGTGCTACATTTTGGGTTGTTGCCCTCTGTGCTGGACTGAATTTAAATTCAGCTGTGTCACAAGTTCCAGGTTTGCTTGGGAGTTCCTCTAAAACCTTAACAGAGGTAAGTACTGTTGACTTAGATAACACATTTCACTGCAGGACTGCTGTGAAGGCACTCTGTTGAATGGCTGGTAAAAGTGCTGAATGTTAAGACATGATGTATTTCTCACGACTGCCATGCTGTAGGATCAGGCAATTTTCAGCTTGGCTCTCTTAAACATAATAAAAAAATTCACATCATGACACTTTTTGAACTAGTTACAATGCCAAAAAATGTGAAGCAAATGAACTATAAACCCAAGAACAATTCACCTGACGTATGGAGAATTTACAGTTCAGTCTGAGCCAAAGCAGAGGCTGAACCTGGTGCCTCATCCCTCAAAGAAATGTCCTAACCAGTCCTTGAGAGCTTTCACAGAAGTGACAGAGAGAGATGTCCCTTAAAAAAACTCTCCAATATGGCTGGACATCTTGGTTGAATTTTGTATCAGACAAGAAATATCTAAACCAAGGTTTCTATTTTTTCTTAGTTGCTCAAAAAAAAAGGAGCCCATTTTCATAGAAATAAAACCTAAGCCTTGAAAAGATGCCTAGGCAGAAATTAGTTGATTCGTTACATAAAAAAAACCCCAAACAAACCCAAAAAACCAAAACAGTGCATGCACCCCTCCTCACCCCCAAAAAATTCAACAGAAAAGATACTTTTACCTATAAATACGCAAAACTTCAGGAAGAAGTCAAAAGGAGTTCCTCTCCTTTTTTTTTTCCTTTTTTTTTTTTTAATATAATCCCAGAAGAGTTTATTTGGGAAGAGGAAGTTGAAAAGTGAAGCCTTGACTACCAATGAGGAAATAAGGATCAAGCCACCCCTTACAACTGATATTACAGTTTTTGCTCACAGGAGCATTTGAGACACTCCTCATTTGAGAGGGGGTACACTCTCATCATGATGAAAAAATGTCATTCCCTCTTTCCACAGAAATTTCCAGAGCCACCATTCATTAAGTTGGGCAAGACATTAAAAAAAACAAACAAAAAAAACAAGGAAAAAACCAACAAACATCTACTTGGACTTGACAGGAAAGTGTTTACCAGCACCGAGTGCTCCAGATTTTGGTGGAATGTTTTCAGGCTTAGTCAGCTCAAGCACACATTGGCCCTTTCAAAGCATAAAGAGGATTTTGCATAATCATACAGGTTCAGAACAATTTCAGGTGCCAATGGCAGTTGGAGAGCACAGAAGATTTACATGAATATGGTGAGCCTTTTCCAATGAAATTTCTACTGAAATATCTAAGTTATTCCATTTTATTGTATGGCTGCACCATTCATGCTTTGATTTACATACCTTTAGCTCTTCAAAATTATCAGAAAATCCAAAATATAAATATTTACTGTTGTTATTCATTCTCTTGGCTCCTAGAAGACCTCAAACCAGACAGACACACTTATTTTCACAGCTACTTACATTCAAGTGCGTTTTAAAATCCTAACCTCAAAAATTATATTAAACATGCTTTTAACCATGGCTCTGCTCTTCACAGAAAAATTACCAGTGACTTTTTTTCCCATTGGTAAGAGAAAGCGATGCCATCACTTATTGCTTCTTTTGAACCAGGAGATATATCTGGATGACACATTTTATTGATGATGCATCCTTAAAAATCCCCAGATGATTCAGTATTGAGGCCCTGGCCCAGCCTCCCAGTGGACATAAAGAAAAATTGAGAAGGCCTAAACAGACACAACTTCTTACTGCTGTAAGAATCTCACGTGTCTGACTTTCTGCACTGGTCTTTGTTTGTCTGAAATTAAAGTCACCGACTGAAAAATGTCTGACTACAAAATTAGTAACTGTTACCATATTTAATTCCAAAATTTATGACTTCATTATTTCTTCTTATGTTTCTCTAAATTTCATTAACATCATCAGCTTGGTGGCACAAAATTGGGAGGAAACAGCACGAGCAGCATTCTGCAAATGAGCATTAATAAAAGATTAGGGTGAAGCAAATGAATATAAACTACTATCAATATTAGAATTGTGTTCTACAAATTGGATCAATTCCCATTGATTCCTTTCTAGTGATCTAGACGAATTCAGGAAGAGACATCAGAAAAAAAGCCCAACTGGGACTGCATCAAACCACAGCCTAAGATGAGGAACTAAATAAGTAGCCAAGGGTTTTTTTGCAGTATTTTGATTTATTCTAGGTTTTCTTTGGACTTACAGTAGAAACACACTGTAATATGTCATAAGAAATATTTAATTTATTCCTATTTCTTCACTTGGTTACACATACTGACAAAACAGTTTATGTTATCAGGGTATAAGTGGGTAAGGATAGTACCTAAAGGAGAACTGCTGATAAAAGTCAAATCATTAAATCCATGAGAAGCAGCTTTTGTACAGGGAAGTACTATCCAATATTATATGTTTATTTAGAAAAATACAGACAAGTTTTCAAGAATGTAGACCTATTCTTCAGATCTGGAACAAAAAGGAAAAACTTCAGACTCAGTGCAGAATTAGGAACAACTAGGCCACTTTTAGGCTATCACAGCGTGGTGAACACTCACAGGTCTGTATCAGAAACCTGTACAGCACAAGGCTGGTTATTCAGGTGAATATCCTTACCAATATTTCATAACAGCTCAAAGGAAGTAGTCTTTTTTGTAAGACTTAATTCAACATCTTTCTAGAGACTTTAACATCCAGCCAGCTAACTTGTTTAAATTGGATAACTTCGGGAGTTATGACCACTTTCATCAGCTAAGAGTCTCCACAAGTAATAAGCAGGTCTTCATTAAAAATTTACACTGCTCAGCTGCCTCATTTTAGAAGTTAAGAAAGATTCAAGCTAAGGGGAAAAGGCAAGAATTTGCTCTCATAATGTCCTTAATGCGAGGATCTGGCTCAAGTAAATTATAAATAAACCCACAAGGATGCTTTTTTGTTAATAGCTTGTACAAGTGTGTTCTAGCAATTCAATAAGTATTCTAAAAATAAAATGTACACTTATGCACAGGTACGGAAATATTATTCATTATGCTCAAAACCTAGTATTCCTATGAGGAAAGAAGATTTTGTAGTGCAAAAAAACCTCTTGGAAATTGATTTTTCTAAAACAAGGAAAAATAAAGCATTTATTTAATGGTTTGAGTAATTTTTTTTTTGTGCTTGTCTTCAAAGAACAGTGCATGAGTGAAATCCTAACTAAAGCTCAGTAGTGGATGCTATTTAAAACCCTTTCCTTCCCTTTATTTTCACAATTCATTCAATAACAGCCTTTAACTCAGGAAAAAAAGGTAAATGATTGAGGACTTCTTTGTGCATAAGCATGAAACAACCTTGTTGTATCTTTGCAATCAATTTATTTATTTATGCAGTAGGTAACAAACAAAGGTGTTGAGCAGCTTCAACACAGATCCAGCAAATATATTTTACTGAGCAGCAGAACCATAAGCTGAAGTCTTAGGTGGGATCAGTCACCCTATGAATCCAATTACACAGAAACATTTCTGACCCAACACCTAAATTCTCAAAACTTGGCATTTGGCAGAGAGCACAACAAACTTTCACTGCAGGACTTTGGTGCTGCCAAACCTGCCTATTGTCCTCTCTCCACCTGCCCTTGCTCCTCGATTTCTCCTGACTTTTTCCTTGCACTTCTTGGGCTGTCCCTTGTAGCGCTCTCTCCTGTTTGGCATCTGCTCCCAATTCTTTCCCTGCCAGATAAACCCAAAGGAAACAGCCACTCAGGTTAATTAAATGGTGCTGGAAGTGAGTTAACAGGTGGTGGCCCCAGCTGCTTTAGCTGCAGAGGTAGATAAGAGACCCATCAGTAGCCTGTGGAAGGCGCTATGATTAATTAGGACAAGAAGCCTTTTTCTGGGGAGAGAGAACCGGATTTATAACAGAATTTTCTACTCCGAGGTAACAAGCAATGTTTCTTCAGAAAATGCAGAAATAAATTACTTTTTTTTAAGTGCTCACCAGTCATCTTGACTATGTTCAATACAGCACATGCATAAGACCTACTTGACATAGATTTCTTCGTATCAGTATTTTATATTTTCTCCGTACTGCAAACTATGAGTTTTAACTTGCTTCAGGAAATGTTCTCTCCCTTAGAAGACCTCTTATTTTGTTTTCTTCCAAGTAAACTTACATGTTTGTCAAGAAAGTTCTGATTGCTGTGGGAACTACTATCAAGACATTTAAATAATAGCAGCTAATACCATGTACAGCTGAAGAACTTGTTGTGCAAGCTTCCCCTGCAATCCTCCAACTCTACTGGACTTCTTGCAGTAATCCCCTAACTACTGAATTAAACTCTCTGATACTACACCCAGTCCTCCAGGCATTAACCCCTGGAGCTCCTCTTCCATGGCTTCAGCCCTGCAAGTGTGTTTTGAGGCTGAATTATGCAGCTGCTTTACAAGTAGCTGCCCCAAAATAGCAGCAGAGAGCTGGGTTCACTTGCTCTTTGCTGTAGAGCTGGAACACAGCAAGAAACCCACCATGCTTAATTACCCCTTATTTTTTTTCAGCTGAGTGGTGAACTTTGGGAAGGTGCTGAATTTCCCTCATTAATGACAGTTACAGACAAGGAAAACGCAGGAACTAATTCAGCATACCAGCAGCTTTGCAGTGACATGATTTGAAATTAAAACTACCACAGAAATGAATATTGAAGGGGATGTATGCAATCCAAGAGCTGAGAACGTCCTTTCTCGTTCCCTTGCTTTTCTCAGTATGCGAAGTCATCTTCTGAGTTGTCAGAGATATATCTGCAGCACAGCTGTGTCATTTGCATTTTGCCAGTCTATCTGCAGAGCTCAGCACGAAGAATAATATTAAATCAATGTATGTCAATGCTTGCTTAAGGAAAGAATAGACATACTTGCACTAATACACTGTCCAGCAAGGCAATACACTGGCACACCCACTCAGCCTATTAAAACAGATATTTAAGCAAGAAAGTCTCTCTGGTATCACAAGAATCACAGGTTATTTGCCTTCAGAAGACAGTCCTATCTATCTGGTTTGGTTTGTCACCCCCTCCTTTTAAAAGGGCAACTTTTTAAACAATTTTTTGTGTTTCCAACACGTTTTCTACCTTCCAACAGTGATTTTAGCCACACTGTGATTGTTGATACCCTTAGCATATGGATTTCTAAGAGGAAATATGTCCAGTTGTTGCTCTTCTGTGCTTTCCCTTCCTTTTTGCCTCCCACAATCCCAGCTCTTTGGCTATGACAAAAAAGCCAGCACACAGGACAGGCTTTAAAGGTCCCCGTCATTCCATACTTAAAGCCAGTCACATTTCATTTACCTTGACCCCTGTACAAAGCAAAAACTTGCTATAGCCTATGGAGTGATTCAAGGATTAAAGAAATGTTTAATGTTGCGGTAGGTGACAATTAAAATCATTGTGATATACCAGGAAAGTAATTTAGTAGGTAATGTACAGGGATGATTTTGAAGTGAAGTGAAAAGGTGACTTGAAAGATAAACAGATATTCACATTGATATTCACTTGTAAAAAGGCATGGAGTTGAAAAACATGCCATGTCAATCAGTACTCTTCTACAAGGATAAATTTACAGCAAGCTACAAATATCATCAAACCACTCATACATATCCATCCATACATACCCATGGTAGTCAGTCAAAACTGTCCAGAATTCCCTTTTCTATTCACCTTCCAAATGTATTAAATGAAAGTCACTTGCAACAATACCTTTTTTTTTTTTTAAATCCAAAGATTTTAAAAAAATTGTCTTTTATTCATACTAAGTAGAGGTAAGGACTTCAGGGAAGTTTTTTCCCTTTGTTATTTGATCACAAGCATTTTCTCTATAAAGCTCTTCTGAAGAGCTTCTACTTTTTGCAGCGTAATGAAATGCATTTCACAAAGAAGGTTTTTGAGTTTGTGCCTTGGAGAGAAGCCATACAACAGGTGTTCCTGCTTGCTTTGTTTACCTGAGCTGACTATTCACTGCTCAAAATCATATCCTTAAGAAAACAAATGATGGAGCATGTAAGCATTTGCCTGGAAAATTCGATATTAGGCTTGAAGCCCTTTCTTGTTAAAGCAGCAAAATGCTCCCATTGACTGTATGCAGGGTTCTGTTAGCACAGCTGTGAATACTTCAGGGAAGTGGGAGAAAGAGCCACAAATAAAGAATTAGCAATTACTATCTAGCTCATAATGGAACATACAGATATGTCCCAATCAACTTAATAATTCTCAGACTGAACAGGGAAAGATAAAATAGTGGTAAGTTAATTTAATAGTTCCTAATGGTTCTTTAGAATCTTCCAGCTGGGAATCTCATTTCTCAGTGTGATAGATGTCAGCCTCAAAAGAAAGCACAAGGTCAAAAATTACTCCCAAGTTTATGAACTTAAGCTCCAGACAAAATAGAACAATGATGAAATTAAATAGCTGAGGAGGAGAACAATCAATAACTCTTCTATCTTGTCAGAATTCAACTCTGCAAAATTAATACCAGATAAGAAATCATATAACCCAGCAAGGGGTCCTTGGGCTTACAAGGATCTACAGATTTCTCTAAATATTGTTAATTTGTAATACTGTGTACATTGAGCATAGGAATTACTAGCTAGAGGCAGTAATTCTGAAACAAAAAGGGACCTTCAATAGATCCACAGGAATCCCACAAATAATTAGAGCTGTAACTGGAAGCACAAAGCCCAAAGCAATAAAGTATGAACATTGAAGAAGGATAAGCTTTAAACTACACAAATATGGTGAGAACAATGCTAGTGTAAATAACAAAAGCAGCCACATCAAAATTTTGATGGATAAGACCATCAGGATGGTAAAGATTAACCAAATCACACATCTATGTTCAAAAACCAATCAGACCTTTGAGATAAGTAGACAGAAGGACATATCCTTATCAGAAGCTTCAGTTTGTGCATTGGGAGATACAGAACAACAACTAAATAGCAAATGGAAGGAAACAGCTATGCCCCCCTTAAAAAGCAAAACCAAAAACCCTCATAGTGCTAGAGACCAGGAAATTAGGCTTCTCATAATCAGGGACTCATTTATCACCAGTAATGAACTGAAAATGGAAGCACAGATGACTAAGAATTCATTGTGTCAGATTTACATGTAGAAAGTTTCCCAAGTATATCACTGCTGACTGGGTCACAGCTTTAATAGCGCTGACCTAAAGCACAACACTGCAAGAGTGACAGCTTGATAAAAGAAAAATTTCTTTATCAAGCCTCAACTGTTTGTTTGTCCTACCTTTATTTAATGTGTTGGTGCAGCTGCTTTCGGCAGGAAATAAAAAATACTTCTGAAGCAACATTATACATCTCATGTGTTTCTAGCATGATTGGTTCCATATTGTTGGGGCCCTCAAGCGCCTCTAGCAGAGATCCTCAGCAAATTTAAACATGTCAAACTGGATAAAATCAGAAATAGATGCTTCATTCCTACAGGCTAGGATGGCTGCTACCCAGCACTGAAATTCCAGCAGGGAAGATGATGCCCTGGCTTCATTCTGAGCGCTGTGTGCTCCCAAGGGCTGCTGATATGAACCCTGAAGTGGCCGTCAGCAGCCCCTCCCGAGCTCCTGCATGCCCTGGTGCCCGTGGGGTTCCTCTCTGGCCCTGGCTGAGACCTCAGCCCTGGGGTGCCCCAGCGGTGACACCGCTGACGGCGGGGCCAGCAGCCCCAACCCTTGCTGGGTGCCGCGGATGGACAGCAGGCTTAGAGCTCTGCAGGTGTGACACCAGACCAAGAAAATGTCCTTTGGCAACGTTTTCACTGTCTGGTCAGCAGGGAAGCTTAGAGTCTGGTTAGGCCTCCAGTGGAAAACTCTGGCTCACTAAAAAGAGCCTTTAAACCTAAACAGGTGGAACAGAGTTTAGGTATCTCACATAACAGAGTATTTCAGAAGATCAAGGCACTGATAAACACAGAGCCATTGATCCAGACCTGTATAAATTACCTATCAATCACAAAATTCTGAGGTGGCTCACAACTCAGTGATACACCACTACTGCTACTGAATTTAAACAGCTGCATGCTGCATTTAAGGGTTTGCTAGCTTGAAAATTCAGCATATTGTGATACTAAAGATTTTTAGGTATATCCAAGGTTATTCCAACTGGTATACTAAACTTCTCCTACAAAACAGAACAAAATGAAAAGGCGTTTAATATTTTTACTGGCTTCAAGTTTATTTTGTTTTGGTGGGAATATAGTATGAAAACTATGGAAAAAGGAGACAGGAGAACAATACTAAAGCACAAGAACCTTAGAGAAAGAAAAGCATATTTAGCATATTGAAGGCAATTAATCATATTTCCTTTTAGGAGGCCAGACTACAGAAAATTCCTGGAAAAGCACTGTAATTTCAGAAGGCGCTGGATATGAAAAAAAGAGAGTAACACATCGGATCAAATAACACATCCAGCTAGAGACTGATCTGACACTGAACACTAGCTAGGAAGTAAAACAACACAGAATGCTATTATTTTATATTTCAAACAGGAAAAAAAATCTCAGAATATAGTGAGAAAATTTAAACTTTAAACCAAAAGAAATTACTGAGTTTACCCCATATTCCTATTACTCAAGCTGTACAGTTTATTCAACTCTACCAAAACTTGTGTTTCTGTTCTACAACTGTAGCGTGACAAAGGAGATGTGACACAATCTTGAAAGCTTAAGATTGGAGATAAATAAGCTGTAAGTGCACATGAATGCTCAAAACTGAACAGAACATAAGCATTAAACAAGTCAGGGAGAAAGACTTCCCACCTGAAGTGAAGACTATTTCAAATGCACTTCAGGAAAGGCTTCTAAAATATTAGATGTTAATAATAATAATAATAATGTTAAATATTTTAGAACTTTTATCTTAGCTACAAAACACTAAGCAATAAAAACAGAACTTTTTTTTAGAAATAATGTAATTAAAACCAAATTAAGATGTTTTCCTTATAGTTTTTATTTTTCTAATGGTTATGATTTTGAAAATGCATTTAGTCTCAGAAAAGTGACACATAATATAAAGAAAGTTATGTTCAATGATGAAAGGAAAACTGGGTAAAAAATTGAAATAAATAAATAAAATCTCCCATAAGCATTGACTGAAATATTAACTAGTTTTACACTGATTGGCACTCATGCCTTGGAAGCCTCCCTAGGTAAGCTCCTATTTAAGCTTTTCTCCTCAGCTTGAAACTTGAACATAATTATGTTTGACTAGATTCAGGCTGAGTGTCTCAGGGTCCTGCTCCCCCAGCCATCCCAATCAAAGTCCTAAACAAAACCTTTCCCACTCCCCTTGAAGCCTCCCACCACAGGTATCTTTCTCAAGACAACTGAAAAAGAGAAGTTGGTGTATAACAAAACCTCATCTAATATGCAGAAAAAATGCAACTGCACCTCTCATCCACTGGTTCAGGCATAGCTTTGAAACTCCTTCCATCTCAAATAAAGATGTTAATTAAGATCAGCAAGTGAATTCAGAAAAGAGTAGGAGCTACAACAGATGCTGACTCTGTGATGGCAGAAACCCTATTCTGTAAAAAATCAGACTAAAGTAAAACACTTCCAAGCCCTTCCTCGTCCCATTAAGCTTATTTTAACAATATATGTTTCATAATCTGAATTTGTCACATGAATAGAAATTTCATATTTCATATTTCTTAAATATGAGTGACTAATTCCACTCTTTGGATTCTTACAATTGAAAATAAAAGACATTCATAAGTAGAAAAAAAAATGCAGTTGATGAAAAATGCTATGGGCACAGGAAGATTTTTCTGATGATATACTATCAAGGAAAATTTAGTCGAATTTAAACTGGCCCCTCATTTATCATATCCTGTGGGCAAGTCAGTTAATGGCTGTATTGATTCTCTTTTGTGTTCATTCTTATATACATCATCCAACCAAGGTGAAAGCAACCATGAGATATTATTTTCAGAGAAAAAATATTTCAATGATAAATGTTTGAAATTGCAGTTTAGGAATGATTACTGTACAATGGATTTACCGTTCTTAAATTATAGGACGTATAGATATAATCACACCAGGAAATATCACATTAATAAATACTGGGTGATCCCTGGAAGCGCTGGACTGCTAGGAGCTAAAAAGGACTTGAACAGAACTGTATCAGTTGAGGATCTGATACATGATGAGCGCCACTTTCACACAAAACTCAGGGCTACTGGATTGCCTGTGGACCTTTGCTCAAAGTGCAAAATGAAATGAGTATCTGAGACAAAATGAAATGAGTATCTGAGACCATGGTTCGTTTGGCCTGCCAGTATCTGAGGATTAGAAGAGTGAAAAATACTCCATTTCTATGCACCTCTGATTTCACAGGCAACTTAAAAGGTGTTTGTTTTTTTGCTCCCACTGAAATGCAAAGAGCAGAGCACACAACTCCACCCTAATGTTTGTCTGATTTGAAGAAGGATGATCAATGAAAGAAAGGGAAATAATCTTCTTCCAAGGGCAGAAAGGATGCACTGCACTTTGTGCAAATGGCTTCAATTTTTTTTTCTGTGAGAAAAGGTATAGAGCAGACTGAACTAGGACACAACCAAAATACAGCTCAACAAATTGAATCAACTACCCTATTAACACAATATGTCTCTTAAAAATTCTAGAAGCAGTGTAATTTTTTTTCTTTGGCCTTCTCCTTGAAAAATGTAACTATTCTTGTGCAACTGGTTTTCGTTTTTCAACTTAACAGTTCAACTAATGATCAGTCTTTCATTCCTAGACTAATTCAATCAATTATTATTTTATTCAATGTGTATTTAGAAAGTTGAATCTTTGCAAGGATCTTTTTTTGATATTTTCTTTATTTAAAAACCTCTTTCTCAACAGCAAACGTTTTTTCCCAGTCAAGACTGAACACTCCTGGCATTTTTTTCAATGTCAGGTTGTTCAGTATTCCAAGTTTTGTTAGCGGAAAATAAGACAAAGTTTAAGATGCACATGCATGAAAACTGTGTTCACACAGGCTTCCCTCAGCTGCTTCAAGGTCAAGGGAAGCTGCAAGGTGGGAGGTGAAGTTTATCTTACCATCTTATTTAATCTCTTTGGAGAAAAGAGAAAGGGAGCAGAGAGAGCACGCATTTGGTCCAGCCTGTGGCTCCTTTTAAGAAAATAATTGATTTCTTTTGTATTTTTATTACTGGAAAAAGTGAAAGCAGATATGTGAGGAAAACAGAACCAGATCTCCTGTTGCAAGGACACTTGGTGAAATCCGGCTGGTGTCTCGTGCACTGCTCAACCACAGGGAAAGCCTGGGCTTGAGAAGAGCCCCCGACTGCTGCAGCTGAGGCTGGAGCCCCAGCAGGGTCAGGGAGGTGCCTCCGGGGAGAGCTTCCAGGGGCCCTTTGGAGCTGAGCTACAGCTGCTGCTGCTGGGAGGGGAGGAGATGAAATTATAGCGTGGAAAGGGGAGGCTGGCAGGGGAGAAAAGCAGAAAGTCTGAAGGGATGAAAACACAGAGTTTCACTTTCATCCCTCTAATATTCTCAGGAATCCCTTCAGGGGGATGAAAGCCATCCCTCATAAGTCTGATTTCTCTGTATTTTTTGCAGGCATCTACAGACAATAGAAAGAAGTGATAATGAACAATTGGAAACAGTACAGACTGCTGCCTGAGTCTCATTGAAATGAGCGTAGCAAGACACAGGCTTCTTCAACAGACCTTGTGACCAGTTATTTCAGTCGACAGCAACAATTAATATGCAGTTATGATATGACACCCTCTACTACTCCCTATCAAAAACCTCTGCAAGTAAAAAACCTTCTGTGCATTCTTACAGTCGCAAAGCCACAAACTTGAAACTTAGGAAATTGTGGAAGTGAAGCTTCATGACTGATCTTACTACAGCTTCCCAAAGCACCTCTTAGTCATTAATTCCATGACCCTATCAGAATGTTCTCCCAGTCCAGAGATTAGATAACAAGTGAAGTACAAAATGCTTGAGGTGTATAGACACCGAATGATGATCAGGAATCAGACTTCTTTAAAACCACTAAATTCACAGACACCACTGCTGAACGCTCCCAGAAGGTGAACTAATACATTCTCCTGGGAAGTCTGCAAGATGGAGAAGGTAGTGTTATCACCCCATTGTAGCTGGACATCTGAGATGTCACTGTGGCTAGAGACAAGTTATCTGAAGAAAGTTGCTCTCCAGATTTCCACAACCAAGTCTTCCAGCCCTGTGTTTAGAAGCCTGTGGTGCTGGAGCTAAAGAGGGAGAAAAAGGACACTGGTGAATGTCCCAAAACCCTGATGATCTTTTGGAGCTTTCACTCTGCTGCCTGATTGTAAAAGGTTGACTAGTTTCAAAGTTTAACCTAGTAAACCCAAGGCATCAAGCAAGCTAAAGGTATTATAAAACCTGAATAGGGAAATCTCCTGGCTTCATGAACATTTCCAGGCCAATAAATAACTAGCTGATTAGCACACAAAAGAGCATTTTCAATTCTCATGAAAGGATCAGTAAGCACATAATAAATTTTTCCCTTCCACTGACTGTATTTAAATAATATAATAGTTAATCTGTAATATTCTGAATAAGACACAAGTTTAATGTCTGCTTTTTCAAAACACATTTAACTGTTGTATTCATTCTAAAAAAATCTAGGTTTATGTTTATATGACTAGCATGAAATCAAATATAAAATGCATGCTTTGATTGCTGTCTTCTATTTTTCTCTCTTCTTCCTAGTCCTTCTCCCCAGCAAAGCAAAATGTAAACCCTATTGCCATTTTGAAATGAATGCACATGAAAGAAAATTGGTTGCTGAGGCAAAGTTCTGTATGTGCTGCAGAAAATAAGGTCATGCTTACAAAAGTTCTTTTAATTTACAGGAAGCAGTTTGTGACTGATTGCTTGGGAAGAAAACAAAGGCAAATTTACTTTAGAGAATGCTCTGGCTCCTGGAATCAAGACAGCTTAAAGGAGAGGAAATCTTAAGGAGTGACAGACATTTTGAAAGAAAGACTACTAGCCTGAAAACCATCTCAGCTGCTGACTTTTGAAATCAAATATCTTAATCTGTCACTTTTTCGCTGAGTTACCACGATCAGATCAAAAGTACTCAAATCCAGACAGGTACTGAGATGCCAGAGACCTCTGTGGATCTATTCCTGAGCCTCTCCTTACCCATTCTATCAAATGGGAATAAAAGCCTGATGAATTATACAATTTGCATGTCCATGGCAAACTGAAACATGTCTTCATGTCTTTGCTGTTACTATAAATTAAATATACACAATGGTTTGGTAAAAATCTGGACGTTTGTTGAGTTATGAAGCATAAATTTATCCAAGACATTTCTTAACCACTGAAACTTTCAATACTTAAGAAGGTTAAGAATTGTGTAAGCACAGTTCTTGTCTTACTACTCTTATACTTCAAAGAAGATATTGTATTTGCATTGCAATGACATCTTCAGAAACATCAGCTGCTGTACTCTAAAAAAGAAATCGGTTTTGTGCAATTCTACTTGCCACTACTCCTGAAACCCAGTGCTTTATGAGCCTGTATAGGTATTCACTATTTTGTAAAATAATAATTTATCTCACATAACACCATTCACATCTTAGAAATGACAAGAGGGATTTTCTTTAGCAAAAAGAGAAATATATGTTATTTAAATGTTAATTAAAGAATTAGTACGTTAAGCATTCAAAATATTTTTTCTGCAATTCTCTTAAATTATTAGCAACAACTTAGTCTGCCAAACTCAACTTTTTTAGTATGAGACAACTAAGCTACAAAATAGAGCTTTGCCTACCAAATAGAAACACATCTTAACAGATTAGACTTTGTCATTACTATAAACTAGTGTCAAAATGGTTTCTGCTGTTTCTGTGATACTACAGAAGCCCCCAGAAGCATTTAAACAAGATGTTTTGCAATACCACTGTGATCCTGAAATGATACAAACTGAATATATTTTCCTTCTTCCCAGCGTCTCACTGCGCACAAACCCCACATTTGCAGAAACCTCATTAGCAGCTTCTAAGACTGTTGGCTCAGGTTCTGCCAATTATGAAATTAACTACAAAATGAGGGGGTTTTTTGTTCTCTATTATATCAAAGCAGCCCTTGTCACCCACCAAACTGATTTATGGGATCACATCTAGGTGAAGAAGCTACAACAGCTTGCTCTTTTATATTTTAAGAAGTTAGTGACATTTTAAATATAGCAAAAAGTCTAATTTGGAAAGAATAAATAATGGGGTCTAAATATTTTTGCTTCACAAAGCTGGGGTAGCTGCAGCACACCCAGGTTATTCTCAAGACAAAGAAGTCCAGACAAAAAAAATCTTGGCATCTACAACTGCCATATGGAGGGTCCATGTGTCATTGCTGTGTGTTAAACTTATTTTTCAAATTTTTTTCCCAAGTTATATATAATGTATTGACATTTTCCCAGCTCCTTTTCCTTCAAATCTGAGAGGAGGAGAATCACATTATTTTTGAGTCCAGAAGCAGAGAAAAATAAAATTAGCTTGAAAAACTCCAGCTAAAATCTGAAATGGCTTTTACACACATAAAAACAACTTCTTATTAAGGCCTAGAGCTGCGGGACTGTCTGTGGCTTGAGGCTAATGATCTTCCCAAGCAGAGCTGAGGGTCCATCCTTTCTCATGGTTTGATGCTCCTGTTTCTAACCTTCATGGTTTGTTATCCAGGTGACCTTCAACCTTCGATCCTGGGAAGACTATTAGTGGTGACACCAGATTTGCCTCAGGAGCACGGCTGCAGGGGAGCAGTCCCAGGTGCACTATAAATGCACTTTATCACATCATTCTACAATTAATCACTGGGATATCAAAATACACTCAGAACGTGCATATATAAATATATTATAAATAAATACACGTGAATATAAATAAAAGCTGGCATTTAGGGGAGATAAGCCGAGCTGCAGCCATTATACTGCTGTGACCCACTTCTATGCATGCATTCCCCACGTGTTCTAATCCAAAATAAGATTTAGGTGAGTACTTTGCTTCAAACACAATCTTAGTGCCATGACGGGGGAGTGTTCTTTAAACAAAACTGTTGAAATCGGTGACACAAACTTCTAGAGAAATTATCTATGTGTTGCAAAAGGTTTTGTTGGATTGGGGTGTAATCCCATCTCTTTTGAATACAAAGTAACATGTCAAAACTTGGGACAGGTTTGACTACACGTCAGGGAAACAATTCAACACCTGCCATATTTAGGGCATTCTTGTAACAGCAATAATAAATAACATCCCAGAGCCTAGAGCTGTTTAAAAAAATTTGTATTGAGAAACAAAAATTTTTATACCTCTTTTTCATTGTAATTCCCTCTGTTTCTTCCCTTCAAGATTTACATGGGTGTCCTCTAAAAGATTTCTTTCAGGATAAAAGACTAAAAGGAAGCTTTCCATGGTGAAAATTTTTCACTAGTTAAATTCTGCTGTGATAGATGCAGCTGTAAAATGAAAACATACTTGATGTAGGAATGCTGTATCTAGATACAAATTTGGAAAAAATCCTAGAATTACACTTTTTTTTTCTTCCATTTAAACCATAATGAAAATGAAAGTATATGCCTAAGACAGGAAGAATAATAGCTGTGACAATAAAAGGTCCAAAGAGTATGCCAAAATTCCATGATTCTTAAAGCAAGTAAGACAAAACAGCATTGTTTTACCAAGCTCATGGAATTTGAAATATATGTTTCACACACAACACACCATGATTCAAAACAGCTGACCTGTTCTGAAAGAGAGTCAAGAAAAGATTTTACTGACAATTGCAACTTAAAATGGCTCCATTGACAAAACTGTAATATGAACCAAAAGCCTCATCTTACAAAGTCTTTTGTCCTTTTTATAATGTGCTGTGGGAAGTCCCTTTGACCTCCTGGCTTCGCAGGTTAAGCAGGCAACTGCGTCTTCTCCTCTTTATGGCTGAGTTTGCCTGTGATCCAGTAAATGAAGAACTGAGAACTGCCAAGCTCAAAACTCTGCATTTTCATTTGGGGGCCAATAATTATGTGGACTCAAAGAAAGGAAATAATAGATAAAGAGAGCAGAGTCACAAGGAGATAAGAGGGAAGAAAAAAAATTGGCTGAGAAATGAGCTCCAGCTGCTGACTCATAGAAACCTTTCTCAATAAAGTTCATGAGGATGTTGCATAGAGAGAGATTCAGTATGTGTGTGTGACAGCTGAATAATCCATGGATTAAGAGTCATAGACACAGTTAACATCCTTCCTGAGCTTTTAAATTGTAATGATTATCAAGCATGAAAGTTCTTCTTTCTGTTTTTTTTATAACAAGAAAATTTATGGATTGTATTATACACACTTAGAGTCTCTAGGGACTTCCCATACCTATTTTAGCTGTATGTATTACCCTTTGGTAATATTGTTATATAAATAATCATAAAGAAAGGGGAAAAAAACCCCAAACAACCTTTTTACTGAATATTTTTGTGAACTTAATTACTTAGAAATAAATATTAAGTCTACATAAGAGATACCTTCCTTAGTACTGAGGGAAAGAAACTCTAAAAAAGTATAAAACCAGCCTCCAGCTTTCTGCTCCTCATATTCCACTATTCCCAGCAACACAAGCAAAACCTTCCTTGAAATTTCTCAATCATCATTACTAATAGGGCTGCATCCCTGACAACACCACAGTTTAAAAGCACCAGGACAGTCATCAACATCCTTTGATAGTCTCCATTTGTACCTAGTAGTATGACAAGATGCATGAAATATAACAACTTCAACAGAATTTTGGGGTTTATGCCTTAAAACAGCAGTTAAGCACATACTTTGTTCATTTCAATAGGCCTTAGCCTTGCTAAATGAGGAGGAAAGTGCTGAGAAATTAACATTGGTTCTATGTTTGAATTTCCTGGTGTCTCAAAAAAGACAGACTTTGGAAATGGTTTGTGAATACATTCACTTATTATTAAGTATTCACTAATAGACTTGTTCTGGGGAGTCCTATAATAGTACAGTGCAGATTCCTCAGATTATGCAAAAAAATCAAAATACCTATTATATGCACTGTCTTTCATGTAAAATGATACGCCAACTTCCATAATCATTTCCTATTCTCTCTTTAGAAAAATTTGATATCTTTTAAACCTCCTAATTATAATAACAAATAAAAAGACCTTTTTAGTAATAAGGAAGGAAACTGGCACAGAATCACAGTAAAGAAAAGCCAGCTGAGGAGCCTGCTAGAAAACAATACTATGTATAATTGGTGTTTAATTATGCAGAATTAACAAATGGCAGCAGCACTGGTTGTATTACTTGACCAGGGCTCTTTGCCAAGTCAACAAGCTGGTTTTAATGTAGGAAGTAACCCATTCAGTTATCTGTGCCTTTGAGCAGGGCCCTCACTGCTGTGTTCTCCGTCTGCGTTGCCAAAAACATTTAGCAGAAGAAAGAAATCTGTTGATTTGCTAAAGCAAGATAAATTTTGGTCATTGATATGGGTGAATGCCCCAATAAGATCATAAAAAAGTTTTCTAAACATTTTATTCATCTGGTGCCAGTGGTTTAGTAACACCATGAGAGCTCAAAATACTAATTAGTATGAATTTGCAGAGTTGATATATTATACAATAGAATATCGAACATGTTTATTTGAATATATTGCCTCCACTAATCCCTCCCCTCTCCATACACACATATTTGAATGTATTTAAAAACATGGTTAAATATTTGTGTTCTCTAGAGCCCCATTACATAATTTTCTCCTATGGTAAGCAGTTAATTTGCATTTTGGAATGAACGCAACTACCATGATAAGTAGGAGAAATTAATGGAAAGAATCTTTCAGTGTGCCCACACTCACAACTGACCCCTGTGACAAACGTGAGCACTGCTTCACCAGCAGCATTTACTACTAAATGCAGATGAGAAAAACCTGTGGGGGAAGGAGAAGGCAACGGAAACTCTTGGAGATCCCCAAAAGCACTGCTGCAAAAGTAGCAGTTTGCCCTTCCTTCTGAAGTTCTCTTTCATGTGTAGGTTTCTTCGGGGGTTCTCACCCTTACGACAGTGACAGTAGCAGATGTACTGACAAATGAATGAGAACCTTCAAACAGAACTGCACTGACACACATATTTATGCTGTATATTTATTCTGTGTGCAGGAAGGCACAAAAGCTATTGAAAGCCATGGAGAGAAAAGCAGTATTTGGGGTCAGAGAGAACAGAGAACGCAGATTTAAACTAAACAATTGGGAAAGTCTCTGTCACCCAAACTCCTCTACAGATTTGCATAGATTCAGGTTCACCTGGAGTTGGTATTGTTAAATCCTCACTACTGTTCTCTTAGGTCAGACCAGCATTTAGCTTCCTGCTAGATATGGTGAGCTACTCTCATCTGAAACTCTGGGAGAAAGGCTAATTTTGCCTGATCTTTCTCATGAAGAGTCATTGTCACAGATATCTGGTTGCAACTGAAGAAGAATTAAGAACAGAAGATTGGTCTTGGCTTTCAGTGCTTCTCAGAATGACAGAGTGTATGCAAACCAAGGACAGCAACCTGTGGAGCACCAAATGTGACACAGGACTAAGTGGGGTGCTCTTAAATCTTTAAAAATATTGGGCTTTAGCATTCAGTACTCCTTTTAAGCCCCACATTTACTGGCAAAGAACAGCAGTTTTCTCCTTTTTTTGTTTTGCCATACTTTTTTCAGGGACATTCAGCATCATAAAAATCAGTTCTTAAGTCCACAGCATGTTATGTTTGGAAAGAGAAAGTTAAATAAAAATGCTCTGCCGTGTGTGCACGTACATCAGTACACGACTTTACAAAGCTGAGCTATTTCCAATGCAAACACAAGTAAATCTGGACATCCTCATATATTCACTATTTTATAGGCCCAGTAAAACTCGATCAAAATCCACTTATACTTGGGTGTGTGACTTAACCTTTAGGGTAGATTAATTAGATTAACAGACCACATACTGTAGATTCCAGTACTTCCTCAATGGCTATTAAATTACACAGGAGGAATTATGTTTTAAAGTCCTGCTTCCTTAAATCAAATTCCAACCGTCACCTTTCTTTCATTTATTAGGCTGCAAAGCTCTTGTTCCTTTCTTAATAAAAATTGAACCTCTGTTAAATTCCATCCTTAGTACTTGAAGTTATTCATCATTTCTGTGCTTAGGATCAGATAACTACAGAACCTGATCTACAGATTGAGAACCTGAGAATCTACTGAGAATCTGAGTCTACGCTAAGAAAATACACTTCAAAACAGGTATTCTACCAAAGGAGTGAAAAAAGTGGCACTTAATTTGTGAAGAGACAGAGAGTAGCAGAATATTCTTACTTTTAAGTGACCAGTTTGAAAATGTTGTCCAGACAGTGAGTGAAAACTCTGTATGCTTCCCTAATATTCCCAGACACTAGGGAGCCTGGGGATGCCCATAAACCTGAGCAGAATATCCAGTATTTCTCAAAAAGCACCGGAGATACTGTACTCACAACACAACAAGGTGAGCCTTCTTGCACTTGTGTCTACCTATAGACTGTTCCCAGGGTGTTACAAACAGCACAACAATTAAGAAAATACGCCAAGCTTTAAGATCTGAGCTGAGATCTCTGTTCTGAAAAGGCTGTACAGCTGGGAGGAATATAATAATAGCAGTGCCAAGGGAAGGTCAGCCCTCTGCACTCCTTTGCTGCAAGAAGAGAGAAGAAGACAGAACCTAGAGATCTGTGGCACCAGAACATTACTATGGATACAGAATCTACTGCACACCTGCCAGTGCACACTCTTCCACCCAAATGCCAGCATGCTCCTGCTGTCAGTATTCCTAGAAACACTGAGAAGGTATGGTGGAGTGTGCCATAGTGTATTATTTTAAGCTTTCAGTATGCCAGCAGCAGCTTTGAAGCCGTGCCACGCAGTTGACCACTAAACATGCTGGTGTGTGCCCAACCTTGGTCCCCATTAGTGCTCCAGGCATCCAGGGCTGTCCCATAAAGACATCAGAAATTCTTGTTATCATCAGGACACTGCAGCCTCGTTCTTTTTCTGCAGCTCCTTTCTGGCTTGTGATTGATTTTACAGCGTACTCCCACCTTTCTCACTGCATTTGCTGCCAGTGGGGCTATTTCTGAGCTCCCCATCGTGCTGGAAGGGGGTGCTGGCAAATGCCTTTACAGGCAGTACAGTTGCTTTAGCAGCAAGGCCAATCCATTGCTCCCAAAGTCAGGCCAATCGTCTTTCAGGGTAGCAACTTAACCACAATTGTATTTCTCCAAATCCATGTAATTAAATCCATATGGCTTCAGTAAACAGCAAAGCAGTCTTGGAGAAAAAGCTTGATGAATAAAGACAAAAGAATCCTTCACCTTTCTTTACAATGCACTAAAAGCCACCTACTTGTGTGCATTTTTAAGACAGAGATTTCATTTCATTCCTAGCAAGCAGGCAGAGCCTCCAAGCAGCCTGAGACAAAGAGGGTTTGGAACAATGGATGAAAAAGCAAATCCTGACAACCCTGCACTTGTGTGATCAGGTAGCACAGCCCAGGAGGGGAGCCTGCTAAGGCAATTAAGAGCAGGTGACACTTTCCAGGAGAGACTTCAGTCTTTAGGCAATTCATGTCAAGTGAGACTTTGACAGATCCTACAGAGAAACCCAAAGCTGCCCCAAACTGCCCAAAACTTCTTCAGGATATGAATGGGGTCCCATGTCTGGCACAAAGTATGACAAGCTGTGAAGTGTTCTTACCATAATCATGGCATTGCATAAAAACATTTTTTAAATAGTGTTATTTTATTCTATTGGACTTTTATGCCTGCTGATGGTGACATCTTTGCCCTTTGCACAGCAGGAAAAGGAATTGTACATATTTTACACTATCTATCCCTACCACCCTAATTTGGATGCCACCTACGCCCTCCATAGCGATCTGAAGCACCTGAAGTAAAACTACGACTGGAAGAGCCTGTCCTCATTTATCAAGTACTTTTCAGCTAGAGATAAGCAGCTGAAATTGCACCTCTAAAACAGGTGATATGATATTACACTAAATAATGCTAGAGGGTTCCTGCCCCCAAATATTTACAGCTCTAAACCAGAAAAGAAGGAAAACAAGAGAGGCTTAATTTGCTGTATAGCACAAGTTAGCAACAGAGAGGGAAACAGTACCCAAAGTCTGTTCTTTATTCACCAGACTTCATTTGCACAGCCAAAGGTCTTTGTAGAACCAAATTTTGAAGTTTAGCAAAAAATCCCTTCCTAAAGAAAATTTTACCATCAATGTTAGGAAAAAAATCCCAAGAAAAACATCCTTCTCTTTTCCTTGAATCCATGAAAAAGAAAATTCTGTAATGCCTTCATCTTCTGACTTAAGATAGAAATCTGCATTCTGGACTCTATTTTTCTCCCATTTGATTACCATATTGAATCTGGGGGGGAAAAGGCACACAGTGAAAGATACATTCTTTGAATGAAAAAAGGAAAAATTCCTAGTGCCACAGATGGCTGTCAGGATGAAACGAAGCTTGTGTCTGCTGAGGGAATCAGACCTCAGTGTGAAATCTGAATAGAAAGGAACATAGCAGAAGGCAACATTTCAAAAGGAGTTCAGCACCAACTGGCATTGTGAGGGTTAATTTACTGCCAGGAACTGCTGGGCTTTTCATTCTCAGTAGACACACAATAGACAGCTCCCAAAAGTACCCATCATAATCACAGATGCTGGGGATTAATGCTAAAATGAAAGCTTCATGAATATTAAAAATATCAAAACTGCTAATGATGTAGCAGAGTTTGGAATAACAACCAATCTGAAAATCTAAGAGTGTGCCATGCAGACATAGTGAGACACTGTCTTTTTAAAACTGATTAAACCTACTCAATTTGTAACAGAAAGAGGCTTATGCATATTAGGAGCTGAATTGAGTGCCAAACTTTACAAATTGCACAGGCTAATTACCATAATTAAGCTTTGGATTGAAGAAGAAAATTCCATTTATCTCAGAATGACTCAGTGGAACTTCAACAAAGAAGGCAAAGTACATCAGAAGGTTTGGCCTTTTTTTTTTTTTTCCCTTTTTTTTCTCACCTAAGTGGTGTTTCAAAAGCACTTGTGAAAAAAACAGAGTGACAGAATAAAAAAACTTTCTCTTGAAAGATTGGAAAAAAATCACAGTTTAGGGATCCGATTTTAGAACTTGTTGTAAACCCTCCTCTACAAACTAGTACAGTAAAATTTGTCCTATTTTTCAAATGTAAAAGCCAAGGAGAGGACACTGGGGAGGTGTTTGACCCACTGGACTCTCCTGCTGCTATGCTGATCTCCTGTTTGCCCTCATTTGCAGAGAAGTTATCTTGAAGGATGAAATATCAGCTACATTTTGTGATAAAGATTACATGTTATTGTATTACTCTGAGCTGGATCCAAAGACTTCCACTAATCTCAGATGGGATTTGGATCTTTTCTGTAGGGAATGCTTAGTCTGCGAGCAATCATAGCACAGCTGTGAAAACTTTATTATAGGCTACAGAAAAATGTCTTACTCGATTTCCTTTCCTATCCCAATTCAGGAAAAAAAATACAACATGAAGGTCTTCCTTAAACTCACCTAGACTTTTAAGTCAAATATGTATGAAACTACACATGTACACAGAAGCATAGTGAAAATGAGAATGCTGAGATACTGAGGGAGGATTAATCATCCCACGTGCAATGAGACTGACTTTTCAGCCATCAGTTACCTCAGTGTGTTTGCATTTATCTAACTTTTGCTTCTATGATGATGTCTGTACATTTTCAGTTCTCTTTGCAGATTGAATGCAGATTGAAAAATAGTCCTGAAAATTGCATGTACAGGTTTATTTCTAGAAAATAAGCTCAAAATGAACAAAATCCCCCCATCAAAGCAAATTGAGGAGAATTGCATTTCATTCACTGTAGAATTCAGGACAGCTGTAATAGATCTACCATTCCAGACATGATGTAAATACTTGCAAAAATAAATATGGATTAAAAGCATAGGTAAGCATATGACAAAAAAACAGGCAATGTTAAAGAGATCTCCTTGTTTAAGCATAATTTTATGCATCTAGTTCAGAAGAGTCATGGGGCCATCAGAACCAACCTCTGCAAAGGGAGACTAGAAACGATTTCAAAATGCAGCTGACTAAAAGTGAGATGTGTGACACAAAAGAATCTAGTGATACTTGTGTATCAGCACAGGTGCTTGCTGGAGCACATCTGTATTAAAGAATCACTAAAACTATAAAACAACGTATTCCTATGTAGGTAAGAGAGAAGAAACTACAGCAAATTCCAGTTCAGTGTGTGCATGCATCAAGACCAATTCAAAATTTTAATGTGGTATTACTCATCTCATTTATGCAAACCACACACAGTTTACAAAGTCTAATCTCATGTAACAGCTAAGACACAGAAATTACTACCACATTTATTTACTGTGGAATCAACAGATATTATATTAAACCACCAGATTGTGGTTTCTATAAAAAAGCCTTCCATCTATGTACGCCATGCCTGTCCCTCTTTTATGTGGCTGCTCATACAACCAGTTCTGAGATAGCCATCAGCTGAAATTCCCCACTATGCAGACTCATCACCGCAGCAGAAACACGACTCTGCATTCTGAATAATCAAAAAGCATTCACTTCACATGCTCAAAATTAAGCTTGTGTTACTTTGTGTGGTGTCAGAAGAAAGAAAGACCAGTTGTGGAGACCCTCTCATCATGAGGAATTTCCAGAGCTGGGATATGCAAGTGGTTATGCTGAAGCTGCACGTGTGTGAGAAGTTTTGTCTGTTACCAATTTTGTACACAGAAATGCATCACACTCCTTGTATAAAACTGGCAGTGTATTCTTCAGACGTAGCAGGCATGCGAGTAGTAAAGGCATAAGAATCACAGATTTACACCACTCTCATGCTTTTCTTATGCTCATCATTAAAAAAGGAAAACACAAACATTAATTGTTAACGTACATCACAAGAAAGATTATCCTTTCTCTTTTTACATCATTTTAAGAATTTTCTTGTTCTTGTATGGAGCTATTCCAGAAACACAGGCAGCTGTTACCAGATGAAACAGTAACAGAAACAGTTGCAATTTAAACTGTCCTAATATGATTATGTGTGATTCTTTTTCTATCAATCTGCTATCAGAGACTCCATTTTCTGTTTTTTTTCTCAACAGCCCTGTGTCCAGTAGGAAGCTCAGTGGCCTGAAACTGCACCAGCAGCTTGTGTCAGGCAAACCACTGAAATGCCCAAGCTCTGCGTTTTGTCTTCCTCTGGCATGAGAGTTTTCTCCACAATAGAATAAATTGCTGAGTGGCTTCTAGAGACAATAATATACTGTTTCATTATCCAGAGAGTAAGACAGCTCTTGAGTGAATTGAAAATCACCAGAAGTTCAATATCTTGGTTATAAAATACCAGCACCTAAGATGTGTCCCTGCTTTACCTGATCTTTTGTTTGATGGACCATTCCTTGAGCAGTTGTGGCTAGAATTAACTGTGTATCGATAACATATTACTTAATAAAACAATCTCTGTGCTTCCTCAGAAAATTTTTCATTGCCCTCACTTTAGG
The DNA here is from genome assembly GCA_013399875.1 of Gymnorhina tibicen. Lineage (NCBI taxonomy): Eukaryota > Metazoa > Chordata > Aves > Passeriformes > Artamidae > Gymnorhina > Gymnorhina tibicen. The sequence continues at coordinate 1,738,355 of VXAZ01007497.1, forward strand.
GCCAAAGAAAAATCTTTTTTATTCATAGGTTTGTAAACAAGCTCTTAAAACATGTATTACTTGATGTTTACAACCATTCAACAAAAATACCCACATGCAAGATGCCCTACTGTAGGTACTTCCTATTGTTTATTCTTCAGATGAGAACAGGAAAGACAAGTTCTAAATTTTAAGTTTTGAGTGACTGATTGCTCAGTTAACGATTCAAGGTTTCACGTAGTCAGCTCCTTTACATTTGCCTGTTTGTTTTGAGTTTTTTTGTCTAAACTAGCAAAACCGCTTAAAATACTTTAATCCAATTTATAGTCTTGAGGAACAGCCACAGAAAAGAAAAGCTACAGTTCCATCATTTATTACCTGCAGGAAAAAAGGTCTTCAAAATATTTAAAATTAGTAAGAATACAAGAATTGTGTATTGTTGAAATGACGTTATTAAATTAATTTAATTCAAATAATTATTCTAAATTTCACACTTCTAGAACTAAAATAAAGGTGTATGTACGTGTTCTTTAGAAACTGCAAAGTTAAAAAAGAAATAACCAAAACTGCCACAAACACGGTGGAGTCCTAAATATTGATGTTTCACCAGCTTAACAAAACATAAGGATCTTTAGAGGCTGCTATATTATTACTCAAGAATAATTACAGTTTACAATATGTCTTTTATTTCTAGAATCCCTCAGGCTTTTCTTTAGTTTTCTTTACATATAGACATGTCCAGTGATGGTGGGCTAAAATCTTCAAGCTTTGCTCTGGGGTTTGGAATAAAGGTGGTGAAGAACTAACCCCTGCTCCTTCAAAGGGCTAAAAGAACCTGAAATATGCCTTCCTTAAAAACTCTCATTCTTGTGCTAGCCTAGAAGGAACACGGCAATTCTACCACCTGATGCTAACGAGGCTCTGGAAGTCTTCCAAAAATTATACCATGGAATTGAATGCTTGAATGTTAACCTGTCAGCACAGTAGAGCACAGACACAGAGGTTTGAAAATTCTTGCTTATTTTTAAAGTATTTCCAGACATAGAATTGAAAAAAAGTCACTCAAGTCACCTTGAGCCTTTAGTATGAAATAGTGTAGACATGCTCTAAAAGGTATATGCAATGATCTTTAGAGGGAGAATTTTGGGTAATACCCCCAAAGAGTAGAGTAGAGTTTGGAAGGAGACATATCTTTATATTGAACAGTGGACTATAAATATGCTGAAATGTCATTTATTCTGAATCTTGAATTATGAACAGAATAGTGGCAGGATCCAAATACTTCAAGAATTAAGGAATATATTGCCTATCACCTATGGGTTACTGGTAAAAATTCTGTCAGTTATATAGTGACAGAAAGTCAATATAAGGCAGAGGCTGTTCCATGAACAACATGTGAATCAGGTAAAGAGTCCAGCAGCAGATCCTGGTACTGTACAATTCCTGATGAGTAACAGCTGGCACTCGTAGGAAAATAGTGAAACTGAACTCTCTAACAAAGACTCATGTTATGAAAGTATGCATTTGGAAGCAGGGGCTGCACATCATTTATGCTGTACGTTCCAAAATCCTTTTACCTTCAGATGCTGTTAATGTGGCGTGAACACATACACAAAATCAATATCACCAGGCATCATATTCCAGAACTCTGCAGAGATCGCTTCTGCTGCCCAGGGAAATGCATTAACTGCACAGAAATGTTCACTTCAATGAGTGGTATTCACCAAGGCTCGTCCTTGCAAAGCAATGAATGCAAATGATCATTTCAGAAGGGCTATATTGGTGTTAGATGACTATTATAATGAAGACAACATAATGCAAAGATAACACTATTAGAGTTTTCATTCTGATACAACTCTAATTTATTAATTAACTTGAGCTTATTTATTTTAAAAATTAAAAATTTATTTAAAACTTAAAAAAATGAAAAGCTTTAAGAAGTTTTTTTGAAAGCTGAGGAAAAAAGAAGGGAAGAAAAGGCAGGAAGATGACCTTTTTTTTTTTTAAGAGCTGATTATTAGCAGCAATTTTCTGATTTTAAGTTAAGATTTTTCATCCCAGATATTAATTTCTGGTATATTTCAATGAATTACAAGTTTCAAGTTAGTTTCACTCCCAGGAACCCCAAAGTAAAACCTTTTTGGTGCTAGTGCGGCCAGAGCCTTGGGGAATATGTCACAGAAGTAAATTCACTGGTGCCATAAATCAAGCTGTTCTCTACATTTAATTTCCCATGCTGGTCAGAGTTTTTTAGAAAATAGGAAAGCCAGCTATTTACCACCTACACTGCAGATAATGCAAAGGATTCTGCTAATACCATCTGGAAGCACAGTTAAAAACTTAAATTATTTAAGTCATCAGAATTTAAAGGACATGTTTTTGGAACAGATTTAAATGTCTCCCTAAGGAAAAAAGGATTAAAATTAATAGGTGCCAAATAAAAAAAAAATAGAAAAATGAGTGATATTATCAATGCCTTTACTCATACTGCACACATCATTGTCCTCTTAATGCCGTATTTTCACTTTGAATTTCTCTCAAATTTGTATAAAATGATGTTAATTTCAGAACCTCAATCACATGACTAATGTAACACTGTTGTCCACTAACTTCAAGGCAACCACTTTTGTGATATGCATTTTTAAAAGTACCTCAGATATTTACTCAGTGAAATTCCTTGGATTTTTAAGCTGCTCCTTTTCAGTAGATCTAGCTGCTTCTTTGCAAATTGTCTACCTCTTCCCCAAGTTATATTTTCCATTAGTTCAAAGACAAAGAAATAAATCTCTTCTATATTTTTATCACTGAACTTCTTCAGGGGGGCTGAGCTGCAGTTTTACCCAAACTTCTTTGTACTACAAAGAGAGGCCAAGTAGCTTTATCTTGGTTATAGCATAGGAGAAATGCTTTGAAGGAGCTGAGGAACACTTGCAGTGTATTTAAGATGATAATGCAAAATACTTGGAATATTCAGGAAAAACCTCAAAAAAACAAAACAAAAAATTGAACAACATGTCCCTTCCACAAACACTTTGCTTTGTGGGCAAGGACAACCTAATTTGTAATACCCTGTGAATTCAATATGCACCTACTTAGCAAAAGCTCTTTTCAAACCACAAAAAATTGCAGATATCTGTACCAAGGCTGGCTATGATTCTCCAATAGTGGAGAATAATATTAAACACCTGCTTTTACAGCCTACTGGATGAATATGGCTGCTTCTGACAGACAAGTGCTGGAACTAAACCATCACATTACAAACCCAGTTAATCTCAGGAGGAACAGAAGAGAGGTAGAGAGTGGAAAAGGATACAAATGTCTATCTGGGTGTAAGCAAGTGATAAATCATGGAGCACAACATTATTTCCTGGCATCTTTTTATAATGTGGCTAGAGACTGATGAAATACAGGACCAGCCGTAGTAAATCTGATTCTGGTTCTATCAAGCCCAGATTTCTGTCTGTGCTGGCTGTTCAGAGAGCTAAAATACGCCTAATCTATTTGACAGCATTAGAGATGCAAGAAGACTTCTTATAATCCATTTACAGTCGGAAGAATGAGAATAACTTTTTTAGTTAAGAGAAAAGCATAAAAAGAAAAGAAGTTATAAAGAAACTAAACACACTGCACATGAGAGAGACACCGAACATTTCAGCAACTGTTGCTGATAGGAGTCCCAAACAACACACTTGGAGTGGAAATCACTGCCACATGTTAAATGTATTGAGGATGTGATGCAGAAGGGCAAGATTAGTACAAAAATTCTAAATATGTGTGGGGAAGGAGATAACCCCTCAGGAATTCCAGCTCCACATAATAAAGGTGCAACTGCTCTGCTCAGGTTTCTCCAGGCTGGCTGCAGCTACATCTGTGTTGCTATTCCCACCACTGGTTTCTCGTGCAGCTGCACCAAAATCTAAATGTGAGGAGAACCCAAGAACCCATCTGTGTTTAGCACAATATCGCCACAGGCACTGGAGTGGCAAACATGCAAATGAGACGATTAATCAGGAGGTAATTACGCTTGGGTTACTCTTTCTGTTACAGGATTGCTTTGATAGCAAGATTAGGTATTACACATAGGAACAGCTTGTGGGGGGAAATGTTACAGTACCCGGTGAGACAGTTTAAAACCCTTTACAAGCTCGTTTTCTGTAATATTTAGATGAATGCTCCGTTTATGAGAATAGGTTTGTATGTCATGAACTAAGGGAATCTTGACAGTGAGAAGCAAGTCTATAAAATATTGATTTCCAAAATAAAACATTAATGTGGCACCTTCCAGTTGAGGTGATTCCCTGCCATGGAGTACAATCTATTTACTAATTTCCTTCAAGGACTTTTTTCTAAAATTCAGCGATTCTCAAATCTTTCCATCTTTTAGGACTCTGCTCCTGCAAAACAAAGCAGGAGTCACTAAAGAAAGGATATCTTTTTAAAAACCCTAATAAGATGGAATGAGCATCTTCACTGACTACAAAAAACCATCTTTTGAATTCAGATGTGTTAAGTCAAAAAGCAATAAAGCTGTAGCAGTTAAGTTGCAGAGTAATAAGCAAAATTTTTTTTGCCCAGAGCATAAATATAAGGCACTGGAGGATTTCTATCTCCAATTTTGAGAAAAATTGCTCTAGAGGACCTCCACTGATAGATATCCCTGGCTGGAACTCATGGATCAGCAACTGGCTTATTGACTGCCCTACCTCCTTGGTGGCTCCTCTGCAAGCAGCAGGAGTTGCTGCACTTTGGGACTGTTATTCTGCTGTACTGTACTGAATCTAAGTACATTCTCAAGATGTGTTCTTCTTATATTACTTAGCATTCAGAGCACAGCTGACAGTTAACATCCATTTCTGCAAATTGTTTAATTCCCTGCGTGCTTACATGAACACACTTCCCACTTCTGAACTTTTATAGGATCTGGAAACAGACTTCAGGAATCAGTGGAACAACAAGTGTGTGAGAGCTAACTCATGAGACAAGGACTTCAGTGCTTAGTTGCACTGAGGACAGTAAATCTTTATGGACTCCAGCCTATGTTGTCTCTATCAGTTAAGGCCATTTTCCCCGCTGAGAAGATTTAGTGCACTTCGCTGTGAGGGCAGCATGCCCACGGAGGAAGCAGATTTTCACAGATGTCAAGCACAATAGCCTGTTCACAGGTGAGAGTTACACCATGATTAGAATCACAATAGTAGAGGTTCCTGTTTCTGGAGGGACTATTAAATGCCTCAGGATCCGTTATTTATACCAAAAATATTTATGTGTGCACAGGTATCGTGTTCAGCTTTCCCCTCCTGGAGGCTTTGCAGAGCGAACTGAGCTGAGGCACGGGGACTCCAGCACAGTCAGAGGCAGCACAGCACATCCATCTCCCACTACCCAGGCACCTGCAACCCTCCACGCTTTCAGTGGGGAGAAATCTTGAAAGATTTGTACCCAATATGAAATGCAGCAAGAAAATGGGGATGAAAAATATATTTTTCCTCTACAGGGACCTTCTCTGTCTTGACTCTGCAGTGAGATGTCTGTGAAGGGTGTTTAAGGAGGGATGTGTGATTACTGCACTCTGGCACTCACACAAAGGCAGCCTGTGCAGGTTAACTACAACATTCCTCTAAAACACTACGGTGTGCCCCTTTCCCTGTTGCCTGGCCTGCTCACTGATGTGGCCGATTGCACCTCTGGTGAAAAGCTCTGCCAGTGATTTTCCACTGGGCTTGTTCAGAGACTGGATGCTGGTTGCAAACACCAGTCAGTTTGGAACCTAGCTAACTCCAGCTGGGTTTTGGAACCCCACATTCACCTTGGACCAGGCCTTATTTAAAAGAAAAAAAAAAAGAAAAAGCTAAAATGGGTACAGCAGCAGTGGCTGCTGACAGTAAAAGACAGCCTTTCTTGTGGAGAGTCTCATGGCAGCTGTCTGGCTTAGGAGTTGTTCAGTGCCTGGAATTGCTGGATCAGCCTCTTCTGTGCCTGGGGTAAGGCTGATGATCCACTGGATCCTTGCATGCTGAATAAGCTCCTCTGAATTCAGAAACTCTTCAGTCCTTTCACCTGAGCACCTAGGCATTAGCCTGTTTCCCACAGAATGTTACGTGAATTAGGGAGGTGAAGAAACACTGAAATCATTGTAAAATTCAGAGCTTTTGTTAAGGAAGAGGATCTCCCTGCTCCCAGAGGCTTACTGGCACATTTGAAACAATACTAACTTCTGTACCAACAAACAGAAAAAGAAAAAGAGCAACCAAATCCAAAAATATTGCTTCTCCAAAATATTGTTCAGTGCTTTGTTATCAACTGCGGCATTCAAAGGTAATGGAACACTCTAATAATTCACTGCAATTCCCTAATAACCCAAACTAAATCACAACATTAGGAAAAATAAATAAACTCACACAAAACAAGTAATACTGGACAACTACTTTAATACCCTTGAGAAGACAGGCCAGGTTGTCTCACGGAAACTCAAACAACTTCATTTTGCGGAAAGACGAAAAAGCCATAAATTTGAAGTTGTGGTATTCCATCACTTGAGCTTTTCTTACACTCCTTACGTGGTGAGATGGGACAGACCTTTAGGGTGAATATGTCTGCAACCCTGTCTTACGTTGAGTACCCAAAGTGGACCAGAGAATCAAGAAAATAGGTTTTATTCAAATATAACCTTCAGTATTTAAGAGAGAAAACTCCATGGACAGAAAAGAAATGCAAAAAGTGACAGATAATTCACACTCCTCTCTTTGCCATGTCATATTTCCTTTGCCCTTTGCTTCACACACTTTTTCATAAAATCACCTCTGATCAGTCTGTGGTGATCCCTGGAAAATTATTCCTGTCCCTCTTATTGGCCATAATTGATTTTTTTTTTTTTATGATCTCCCAGTTGTATCTGTGCTGTGACTATCTGCTTTTCCTTTTCCTGTCATTCACCCGCATTTGTGAAACTCCTTTTCCTTACAATAACAAAATCGATTGACAAAACAAGTAACTTTTTTGTTCATCATAGCTGTAAATCCTCAAAGAAAAAATGTTCTCTGTGAAGACACCTGTATCATTTGAAATCTTAGGAAAGGTTTCACACAAGATGTGTTAAAAGTCATCTGAAAAAAAATAAGACGAATTAAAGAATGACAGTTAAATGATCATGCTAAGTCAGGCTTTACAAGCACAAGTTTTGCCAAGAGTGGATTCTGCATAATGGATTTGTGTGGGAAAAACCAGTAGAACACAGTATTCTATTTTGTATTATAACTTCTTTAAACAGTTTTACAGAAAACAAGAATCCCAGCACATTTAGAAGACTAAAACTAGGTGATTGTGCTGAAGCTCTACAGAGGTGAAGCCAGGGCGTTTTGTTTTTCACCAGCATAAATCAACAGGGCATTTCAAAAGATTTGGCTCAATTTCTCTGCCTGAATTCAGTAAAGGTGAGTTCACGTCTTTTCAAAGTGCCAAACCAGCCAAAAGGATAAAAGTTGTTATAGTCATAAGTAATCCCAGAAAATACAAGGCTTAAAGTTTGCCTTTCTTCTCACTGACTATGTATAAATTATACTACTTTTAAAACATGGTGCATTAAATATTCTTCCTTATCCCAAAATCTTTTCAGATTAATTCTGAATATAGTAATTCACAGCACATACATTAGGATTTTGGTTCAGCTAAAGAATAATAATGATGTGATTAAAATGACTGTAAAATAATATAATTAAAGCTTTTAGGCGATCTCTAGAAGCTGCACCAAAGCACTTTAAAAGCACTCAAGCCACAAATATGTTTCTGAAAAACATACTGAGAATATACTTATTTAAATATGTTTTAATTTAATTTCTTGGCTATTAAAGAAAACAGCATAAACCTCCCCACACCATTTATGCTTAGTTTGCTTTCAACAAATGTAGCTTTCATCAGATGTATGTGAAGCTGATACAAATATAATATAGAAATACCATAGAAATAACAAATATTGCCAACTGCCTGGTAATATTTTCCTGTGAGTGGAGGATTACAACAAAATATGGGTAGAGTTTTTAATGAAAATAGTTAAATTTGTCAGTATTGTTAGCTTAAATAGTGAAATAGTTACCAGACTGTAGAGGGTTGTTAAAGAAGTGGTAATGAGGCAGCTCCATGAACAACTGAATGCCATAATATTTGTTATTTATTCTTAACAGGCTGAAATGATGTGGAAATAGAACTGAAACCACACCAATATAACAGGCCAGGGAAGGCTGCCTTTAAGTGATTTTTTAATTTTTTTTTTTTTAATTAGCATTATAAGCAGCTTTTGATACTTTAACTAAAGCATGCTGTTGATTCGCCTGTGAATTTTAGCCAACTGGACAGAACGCTCTTTCAGTTTATTGATATCAGAGGCCCCAGAGGAAAAATTGGCGCTTTTTTTAACCTTTTTACATGGATTAGAGCTCAGGTCTTCCCAGCACAACCTGTTATGTACTATTTACAACGTGCAAATCACAAGTGGAAATCTGTGAAACAGCGGCTGGTGCTTTTCTCAGCTTGGGCAGCATCTGATGCTCAGCCATGTCCTCCACTCCCTTTCATGCAGTTCTGTTTGCTCCAGGAACTCAGCATTTAGTGGCTGAGCAGCAGCCTCTGTCCTGTGCATGGAATGGAGTACAACAGTGATCACAGTTTTGTTCTCTCTCTTATGACTGGATTTTAATAAAGGAAAACTGGAGAAAATTCTTAGGTCATCAAGTACAGCCCCTTGGTATTACAGGCAACCACTTTTTGTAATCCCTTATGTAAACTGATCAAGCTCCCTCAAATCCGCAATATTTTTATGACCTTCAGAGATGGCAGCAGAGTATTTATTTATTTCCTTTTTTTTAAACACGGCATGAACTCTTCCTAGCTTTTGCTATAGCCAAAGACTTAGCTCCCCCCTGTAGCAAATGCAACAGAATTTAAGAAAAAAGGAACAAATGTACTAAAAAGTAGGTGTCTTAAAGTTAACCAAATACTTTTGTGTGCTGAAAAAAAAAATCTAATACCATGCTATACTAATATTTCTGGTAAAGTATAAAAAAAACACACACCTGTAATCACAAAAGCATATTGAAATGTGAATTTTTGCTAAGAACTGTGCCATTCCACAATGCAGTTACCACTACAATTAAGAATGGGGCCGAACAGTCAAATTTAATTCAAAGCATTTGTGAAGCTGAAGTAGTTCAAAGATTCCAGGATTTGCCAAAAATCCAGCTTAATTTGATTTTATCTAATATGTGGAATCATCCCTACTGAAACCAGAAGAAAAAGGATAAACGATACATTGCACAGCAGAGTGATTCAGCATCAGAAGAAGAGCCTAATGAGGCAGTATTATAAGTTACATCTGGAAAATTCATCTCTCATGTAGTATTTAAATTTGAATCCATTGATGCCATATTTCAAGCCAAATCTACAAATTTAAGAACTGGGAACAGGAGTGGCAGAAGGTATTTCTGAACAAAGGCTAAATAAGAACATTAGGAGAAAAAAAAGAGGAAGGATGACTGAAACAAAACATATAATTTTTCCATGGGCAGTGAAGAACTGATAATTGTTGGCTGTAGCACGTCAGACGTTCTTTAAATAAAGTACATCAAATGGAACATGTAGTTATACTTTCAGATCACACTTTTTTGTTGTTTAGAAAGCTGTGTAAAGAAAAGCAAACACCTGCTGTACTTGTGTTCGCAGAACAACAGCTTTATTTGTGGTCTCGTGAAATACTTCATATCTTGCCGATGACAGAAAAGTGCCTGTACTTCTTGCTCAAAATCAAGCCCAAAAATCAGGACCTTGGACCAGAAAATGTGTAATAAAATGGTTGGGTTCAAATTATGACTTTAGCAAGCACATGCTCAGTTTTCAATAAGTGGAATCTGCTAAGGTTTTTCTTAGCTGTAAGGTAATTAGTTACATATTACAGCCTTCTCCAAACAGACTGGCCTGGGGACTGAGAGGGTCCCAAACCTGGCACCTGACGGCAGGGGAAGGGGTGGGAAGGGGAGCAAGACCAGCTTCAGAGACAAATTCAGAGGATCAAGCTCAATTTTTTTGCAAAGATTGTGATGTTGTGCTGGGGAGAGGAAGACATTTGACCTGGTGGCTGTTACTGTCAATCTCTGGGCTTGGAAAAAAAAACACAGCACAGCAGCAGTAGCTGCGGCATCCTTTCCTTTGCTCTCAGTTTTTTGTTGTGCTGCATCTCAGTCATTCACGTGCCTGGGAAGTGATGGAAGGGTGAACTGTGGTAACATTTACAGCCACCTTTACCCGGTGCCCTCAATCCATCCAAAAGAAATAGTCAGGAGTGCAAGAGAGCATGCTGAGCCATCTCATATGAGCCCCATTTCTCACTACTATCAAGCACTCCAGACATATTTAATAACTAGGCTATAATAGCCCTACTTCTAGGGTTCTAAACCTGTGAAAACCGCTTAAAAAAAAAAAAAAAAAGTGGTGTGAAAACAAGGGCCAACAGCCAAATTCAGGCCATTGCAGCTCTTGAAATACCAGCTTCAACTTTTATTGAGAAACACAGATATCTCACCCAGCAATCGGGCTGTATTTGTTTTGCAATTTGAGTGAGTCAGACACATAAATATTTAAGTTTTAATTCAATTGCCTCTCCTGCGGTCGATGAGTCACTACTACTCTGATATCTGAGGAGTCTCACTAGGGGAGGTCCTGGAAATGTGTTATGACTCCCAAGTGGGTTCCAGCCGGAAAGTCTGTGAGCTGTACTTTTAAAATGTATAAACTTATTTTCCTTTCAAACACTCAAAATATATGTAATGAAGTAGAATGTGTTTGCTTCCTGGACAGCAAACAATCTTGCAGCCAGAAAAAATGTTTACTTTGTAAACACTGTTTTCTTTTCAGAAAACTGTTTTAGCAAGAGGTTCCATGATGAAAAACAGTTTAGGTCATAAAAGACCTAGAAGAAATAGAAAGCGTAACACTTTTCCTTCTCTCTAGACTCCTGAAATTATCTTAGAAGAACTTACAGTCACTCTAATGTGCTAAAAACATAGAATGTACTTTATACAAATGGATGATGCAAGATAATTTCAAAAAGCCTTTGCTCAAATACAGAATATTATGAATATTTCCATACACAAGCTGCAAAGAAAGACTAATTTCAAACTAAAAAGCTACATTCCATTGGCATACACTTTACAAATCAAGTGGGGAAGTAAACTGTGGCTGTGAAGTAAAAATAATTAATGGAAAGGTATAAGAGGTGCACTCAATTTTCTATACAACACTGTAATATTCCTGTAACCTTCTTGGGCCACCTTACCACCACTTTGCATGAAATGGGCCATCATTTACCCATTTCTGATCGTACCTATTTTGACTAATACTGGACCCCACTGGACTAATACCCACTGGACTAATACTGGACCCCACTAATGTGGGGTCCATACCGAAGAAGCAGGTAAACACTGAATTCAGTTTCTGCTCTGAATTCAGGACAATCCACGTGTTTCATCCGTGGGGGTACAGGTGAGAGAAGAATAACCACGATGGAGCTCAACGAGTCCAAAGCAACGACAATGGCAAAGCAAAAGACAAATCTTCACGGCTTTCCTGGCCTTGTGAGCCTTGCAGCCCCTGAGACTCCTGATCCCAGCTGTGAACCAAGCCAGCAGATAAAAAGTGAACCTGCCGCAGATGTCCTGACACGGACCAAACCCCCCACGTCTCCAGCTGCAAGTCATGGGGCCTGTGCAAATGAGCTCCCTGTGGCCTGCCTTTGACAGCTCCCAGTCCCCTGGAAGAAGTTCTTCACACACCTCGTGGGGACGAGGCCCAAAGAAGCACAACTGTGCTGCACATCTGTTAGCGTGGAAATATTAGCTGTGAGCACGGGATTATTAAATCTTCCCCCACCAATAACCATCTGTTGTTACACCCACTAACCAAACTCTGTGTTTGTACGTGAAATGCAAGGATGTGCACATGCATCACGTACTTTGCCCCTAAAACAGGGGCAAAGCCCTTTGGTTTGCACTTCACTAACATTTTGAAACCAGGATGGATGTTCACATGAAGTCCAGGCTGTCACAGGTTTTGTGGCAGCTCAGATAGGTGTCACAATATAATGCCACATATTTATGGAAGCACTGTTTTCATTGCTCAGTAGTGATAACGCAGGAAACACCCAAACCCCCTATTTTTACAGAATGCAAAAGCCCCTTTTGCTATTTCTGTAGCAAGCCTTGCACATTCTTCTTCATTTTTCTTTTCCTCCTGCCAACCTGTATTAATGAGGTGGTAGATATAGGAAGGAAATTACATACTGCCTACACATGTTATTTCAGAACAAGGATTCCAAGAAGAACTTGGAATAAAATGTCCCCCACATGCTTCAGTTTAAACCCATCTCTCTTCTCTAATGGTTGTTTGACTGGCTTCTCTTTTTCACTTTGCAAGAGGCATATCAATTTTCTGGATGCTACAGTACTCTTACATCGTGTTTTGTTCCTAACCGTTGCATCCACCTTCCATCAATTGCATTTCTCCGAGGTACTGACAGGGAGCAGCCACTTTCCTGAACACAAGGAGAGGGAAATACATGCCATGGGTAATTTCATGGACATGGAACGACATCATGTCACTGGTGCCTGAAATTTAGTGGTTAACTGGGGGTGCTGCAGGGCTGCTTTTTATCACGGGTGTCAAATTTACAAGAATTTAACCACAGAATGCCTTTAATGTTGGCTACAGTTTTCAGTTCTGGAAAGTATCAGAGGGATGCATGGCAATGTATCCCTCCCCATGTACAGGGATTTGCCTTTCAAAGCTGGAGCTATTACGGATGATGGGCTGTAGTTCACCAACAATCAAGATGTCACAGAACTACAAAGCATTTCTTTCCTTGCATGTCACATAAGTAAGATAAAATTGAATTTTAAGCTAAATAATAAGTTTATTTTCTTTTTCTTTCACTAATTTAATGTTCAGATCTTGATGGTGACTTCTAACTGCACAGACTAAAGAAATTAAGTGACATCATTTCATCACTTGGGACCTATACAATCTTGTCTTCCATGCTCATACAAGAAAACCCAAAACATTTGAGATCGGATAACTGCAACTATGCTACAATTGCCTCCAAAAATGTACTTTTGTTCATTAGAAATACAGGTCTAGATTATCATCATGCATAAATTAACCTTTTTCCATCATTAACTGCAGGCACTGTCCAATTTAAAATAACAAAGTGACTAGTTTATTAACTAAATATCCACATTAAAATAGTCAGAAAAAAGTATCTGAGTATGACTTATTACCACTGTAGCACAAGTAGGGATTTTACATGCATTAATTTGGCAAGATTTGACATACAGTAGTTGTATTTTCCCAAAGGGAGAGCCAAAATCTGGCCAGATCTGTCATGGTTTTGTAAGTGTGCCAGATATGACACAGAATAGATGTGATTAATTATCTGAAGAATTATACGTGTGTGTATTTCCATGAAACAGCCACAATCCCCCTTATACAAATTCTACCAACAGCCATCTTGCTGGGCGATCAGAGAAATCTCACAGAAGCAATAAGGTTCTACCATGTAATAAAAACCAAAAAAAAGCAAAAAAACCCCAAACCAAAACAAAAGGAATTAAAATTTAAAAAAGAACCCAAACCAAACTTTACTGACGTTTATTTCTCATTTTAGAGTGAATTTTAAATTGCTTCCTTGTTCAGTTTCTCCTTATTTTCCCCTTGACATACAACTATACATAAGAAGGAGCTTGAATATTAAACAATCCAAGCAAAAATGTGTGTTTGAACAATTTATTACCAAGGCAACATTTTCACTGGAAACTCCTCTTTAAATGCTGTTTTTTAAATCTCTCCTTTCCTTACCAACTGCAATAATTGAAAATACTTTTTTTTCCTGTTTTTTGGTGTCTCTAGGAAAGGAATACAACAGCTTTCCAAACTAAGTCACATAAATAATTGTCATAATAAGTCACAAAGATTACAGCAAAAGTTAAATAAGTTTAAAGATTGTATTTTAGTAGATTTGACACCTAAACACTGCGTGTGTTTATATATATATATATATATACACTCTATGTATTGTTAGATGATAATTTCCAATTAAGCTTGAGTTACAGGAAAACAGTATTTTAGACATGTTACTGTGCAGCCTCAGTGTTACTGTGACTATAAAGGAATTCCAGAATTCCTTAGGCACAGTTCTGATTTTTGTGCCTTGGGGAAGACATAAAACAATTGTTTTATGGTCAATCAGTGAAGTCTTTAGAAGGCCCTGCTGGGGAAACTGCTACTGCCATCTGTAGTGAAACTGTATAGGCATAACTAAAACGGAGCACAAGATATTCTTCCTTCATAAACTCAGACCTGCTGGAGTAATTCCTGTGAACAGCCACCTGCTCCTACAAACCATTTGTTCCATTTTTAAAATGGATATTAGCTTCCATTTTAACTTCTAAATGAGAAAATCATTATGTTGGCCAACCATTCACGCAGCATTTCGCTGCGAAAATCACAAATATTCCTGCACTTCAAAATAATAACACGCCATTCAGTTGTCATCCCTCTTAGATGGTACCATAGAAACACTCAAACTGCAAGACATGAGTATGCAAGGCAAAATGGTATTAGAAAGACAGGTTTTGTTGATTTTTTTTTTTTTTAAACCACACATGTAGTAGCCCATACCCAATCTCCATGGTCATCTCACGGCCTTTGAAGCCGTAAGAGCATCCAGCAGCCACAACAGACATGAAGCTTCATTCTTAGCTATTCCAGACGGATCAACCACTCTAAAGTTCAGCATTTTCCCCCGGGGAATGACATCATCAAACTGCCTTGAGACACCACCAGTTGTTTCCATCAGACAGTGTGAGGCCACTTTGGATCTGCACTTCAGCTGTCTCCGTGCCGAGCTGCATCCCTATGGCTCCTCTCATAAAGTGCTGAAGTTGTGCTCCGAAGTGGAAAAGCAAAACACACTTGAAACAGGTCAATTGCACAAGTTACACATTTAGTTTTGCCTCCTTCTGGATATGCAACAAATGTCACAGCTCATCTGGGAATGTTAAGTGGGAATTTTCTGGCTATGTACTACAGTCAGCACGTAGAGTAAATCTACATCATGGCAGGGGAAGTACGGAGGAGAAAGGAGCAGGACAAGGTGTAGTTCATATCTGTGATGGTAATCCTTGTCTGCGGTGGAGTCTTTCTGGGATTGTGGGTCACAAGTGAAATCTAGGACTTCCAACCAATCCCAAATGCATCACAGGACCTGGAAACATTGCTGGGCCTGACAGTGCCAAGTCCTGGCACTCACTCTTTAAGCCAGCGTGGCAATGG
The DNA here is from genome assembly GCA_013399875.1 of Gymnorhina tibicen. NCBI lineage: Eukaryota > Metazoa > Chordata > Aves > Passeriformes > Artamidae > Gymnorhina > Gymnorhina tibicen. Next base: position 1,753,703 of record VXAZ01007497.1, read on the forward strand.
CACTTCAGTGCCAGCATGTAAACAAAGATCATGACCTTTTTTGTCTCTAGTTGAATGAAAGTGAAATTCCACGTTACATGATAGCCAAACCCAATAAATAGAATCTTTACCAAGGACCAACCGTAAACATGAAACTATTCCCTCACTTCATTCAGACTCTAAGATACAAATGTCCCTTTTTGTCCTGTTTCTGTTCATTTACCTTCCTCTAATGCCTAGAATTAACATTGTAAAATCACTGTTCACCTTGCAGTATGTTCCCAAACAAAAGAATACAGATCTGTTCATGAAGAATGTCCAGGTACCTTTTACTCATATGACACTGCTTTCTGAGTGGTGGAATTCAAAAAGATGGAAGGTAAAAATCAGTTTCAAAACTTTTCCTCGCCAAAACACACTTACTAAATCACAGGTATTAAGTCAACAGTACATTTTTGAGAATGTGATCTGATGCAATAGATGGATTTGATGCTAGAAATATGTCATATGTTTTTGACGTCTGTGATGTGAAATGTTCTGTTGGCTGTGTCCTTCCTATCACCTCAACAGGAAAAGAGCATTTTAAATCCTTTTTTAATTTTGCTATATTTATTGTGTGCTCTCAACAGGAGGTGAACACTCAGTCCCAGCTGGTTACCAAATCACATCCATCACATTATTTTTAAAGTAGTAACAATGTCACTTCTTTTTTTTTTGTTAAATAGTAAATAGTTTATATCTTCAGAACTAACTTTTTAAACCCTGAAATATTGTTCTTGTTTCAGTGCCTAGATGTCTGGAATTATTTCTAGGCAGTGGTCTGAATGCTTGCAAAAGCAACAGAGGTGAATTAGCAGACCATATTTAGCCAACAAGTAACAACTTCTATAAAGATATTTCTATTTTGAGACTACTTATAATGAACAGCCTTATCACTGCTGTAAAAAGACAGAAAATCAGGCCCTTTGGGGGTTTGGATCATTTGCACTTGTAAGAAACATCAGATGTACTTTCGTGTATGGTAGCACAAGTGGGAAATTTGGTGCAGCTCCTTCTGCCTTGGAAAGAGCTGGCAGGCAGCACCTCATTGGAGCTGAGTAGCTGCAGATGCCGAGACTAAAAGCAGGTTTCTAAATTGCCCCTTCTCCTTCCCGTTTTTTTAAATGTCTCTGCAATCGAAGGAAACGTGAATGTCGAAAGGATGAGCAAAAACTGAGAAAAACTCGAAGGCCACCTTTTCCTCAAAAGAAAATAGTAAAACTGTCAGGATTAGGGCCTTAGCCTGATGAAATTCAGAATTAAGACACAGATTTTCTGTCTGACCTTGAAAAAAATCACTTTGCTTCTGAATCAGGTCATAAAGTGGGAGTATTGACACACTCTCCTTCATTATCAATAGGGCCTGAAAGTCTGTCGGATATCCTGGGAACAGAAACTGTTAAAGAACATTAACACCAGTGTGACTTTTCTGAAATGGATAATTTCAAATGGATCCCCAACTTTACTCACTGGGGCTTTACTTTTAAATACATACAGAAGTACACACATGCATCTCTTTATAAAAAGTACTTTCCTCATGTTCATGTTTTTGTATTTCCCTGAAACTCTCTCTGAAGTGTATTGTTGCAAATCAAAGTATGAATTATCTCTGGTATTTTTTTTCCTCTCTACCCTTACCTTCTGAGAGGTCACATTAACTGTCACTTACTGGCACAATTCTAGTTATGTTTTGTTTATGGCTTTTCAGCAGCTCTGTAATCCTAGAGGATGAAAATATTTTCCATTTGCCACAGTGACACGTGCTGCGGAGAAAAAATACGAACAGCTGCAGACTTCCCTAGTGGTGGGATCAGATAACACACTCTTCAGGATTTTGGGTTATCTTTTTTCCTTAAAGGAAAAAGGAGGTTGTCTGGTTCAGGTATCTCCATGTGTGACTCCATCAGGACTATCATCCTCTGGATCAGAAGTAAGGGCTTCAAAATGAGACATCTCTACCCTGCATGGCTGAGGGACTCTCACTGGTACAAACTCAGCCTATTTTAACCATCTTCTCCTGACCCAAGCTTGCTGGCTTTAAATTAGCCATGTGTGCTGTATGTGAGCACTCAAGACTTCCATCCTTTGCAGTTAAACAAACCCTTCAGAAGAAAAAGCAGCCTGTAGGTCAATGAAACTGAGGTGGTGAGTTACCATTCCCTTACTGGAGAGCTTTCAGTATTTGTCAGTGATATATGAGGTTCATAAAAAATAAAATATCATTATTTAGGATGTTTACTTTAGCTTGGGTCTGAGAGGCATTTGTGACCTTACAGAAGTACTTCATTGGAGGTCATTATTTAGACGAAATTCCAGATACAGAAAACAAAGAGCTCTATTCATAATAACTAAGACAGCAAAGTATTCACAAGAGAAATAAGTAAGAATTTCAAAATGTAGACTAAATAAAAGTCCCAATCTAGGAAAGTAACCCTGTAAAGCTAATTCTTCAAGCATATAATTATTTTCATTCTAAGCAGCAGTGTATTCCACACAATTTTAAAAATACTTTAAAATAATTTCTTCAGTTGAAGGCTAGAATTCCTCTCAGGTTCCTTGATTACACATAGGATACACTTTTTTAGAAAACAAAAAGACCCACTACAGAATCAGTCACCACTGCAGCTAACAAGAACATCTTATTCATGGCTCAGACTTACAACTATTCTTACCCAGTGGCTGGAAGCACACGGGTCAGAAAGGGATGCAGCTTGCAGACAGGCAACTGGAATTCATTGAATCAACAACAAATGAGTGAGCCAAAAGAGGGAAGTTTGTATTCCCAGGATATGCTGTAGTAGGATAGTCTGTAAAACCTTGAGATCTGAATGAGCAGATCCGTTTTTAATAATTCATCTTTCTATCTTTTCAGCCATCAGCCCTACTGAAAATATCGAGCAAAAAGAACAAGCATTACTGGGGCAAGGACGCTGTTCTGTTTTGTCATGAAAGATACATCAGTCTTTCCTGAGGAATACATAAGCATCACTTAACTCAGGTTATCTCAGAAATGTTAATGTATTTCAAGGTACCTGCAAACAGTCTCCACACTAATGAGACAGGTGAGACAAAAAAATTGAGAAGAGAATTTCTAAAGGCCAGAAGGTGTACAAAGACAATGAACTTTTGACTGAATTCGCTTCCCTTTATGGAAGCCATGAAGAATGGGTCAGTGGCTGAAGAGGCCCTGGAGACTAGTTTGTCAGTGAGTATCAAGTCTACAAAAAGTTGGGTATGGGATCTGACAGTCACTTCAAGTGAAATACTCACTGATCGTCATCAACTTCCTCTTATGTGAAATGGGAATCCCTGTTAGCACTGTGTAGTCTTATACAAACTGATCTGGTTGTGAAAAAAAAGCATCTGTAAATTTCACATTTGTTCTTGAAGACATAAAAGAATAACAAAAGTTCTCACTGAGAACCAAGCTAGCTTTGGAGTAAACAAACATTGCCATTAAAATATTACCCTGCAAGACCTTCAACAAATGCCATTTTTAGTAAACACCAGTGATTTACAAATGGAATATTTTAGCTTCTTCTTAAGTTGCTTCCTTTTCCATTCCCTCCAATTTCGTATGCCTTTACAACGTGAAGGCTTGGTATGGAAATGGTTATTAAATGGTTGTTATACATCCTGCACCAAAGGGCTCACAAAGCCTTGGAGATATTTGTGGTATTGTGCTAATAATTGGTGAGACATGATACCAGGAATAAATGACTTTCTAAAGAACATCCTTGGAAACCCAACCCTCTTTCCGTCCTTGTTGAATGCAGGGGCTGAAAAGCATTACAAAGAGAGAGGAAATAGTTTTCACTTTTACAGACATGGTAAAATGAAACCTGTGTAATGCTTACGGGACCCACATTTCTGCATCTATATTTATTATTTTCAGTAGTAAAGACCATTGCTTTAACAATGTGATCTGGTCCTTCCTCCTTCCAGATTAAAGAACAAAGTTGATTCAATTTAAATGAGGTTAATTTTATTTAAAATCACAGATTTTTTTTTTTCCTGTCGCAACAGATCTAAAGACAAGAAAGTCTTCTGTTCTCCTATAGATTATACTAATATATTTCACTGTATTACTTGTAGTCATTATAGCAGATCTCCCGATCCTGCTGGATTTTTGTGTATGATCACCATTTTCACACTGGAGTGATGTCGATCCTGTAAAGAAGGAAAGAGCTCGTTTTCCAGAAGGAATGCTAACAGAAAATTGAAAACCCTCTTTTTCTTGCTTTGAAGGGAGAGAGGAAAAGCTTAGGAACAGCTGGGACGGAGCCAAGAACGTACTTTGCCCTGTGCATTCTCCACCTAATACAGAGTTGTTGTTTTGTTGTTAACAAGTCCCTTTGCCATTGTTTTGGGGACTCAGTGGTTCACATTTACCAACTGGCTTGGTCGCAGTTGAGGAAACCCTGGCTTCTCTTACAATTATCTACAAAACTGTAAATCCTCATTCTGTGCAATCATCACAGGAAACACATGTATATAGATATAAAAAAAAAATTAATCTCAAAGTTCTTCAGGAAAAAAACCACAGTCATTAATAACATGTATGCTTGCAGTGCAATATGTTGGAGTATGAGTAATAAGGAATTTAATACATTTGCAACAGAATATTTATATATTAAAATTCTATTTGAAACTTTCTGAGACACCATTAACTTTTGGATTGCTTTTGCACTGACTGGGCATTTTCTGAAAGTTTAAGATTCAGCATTCTTAAACTTAAAAATCTTTTTCCACCTTAAAATTAAATTAAAAATTCAAGCCAACCCTTAGCAATTGCACTGTTCTGATGTATGAAAACATCAAATCCAAAAGGAAAACTGCATTAAAAAAATAGACTCCTATACATACAGGAACATGAGGAGCTGAAAAGCACAGAACTCATTTAAGCACAGTTTCACTCTACAGCTAAAGCGCATTACAAGTACCTTAAAAAACTTTAATCCTAGCTGCAGTTATTCCTCTGCCCTGTGGAGTCTGAGTTAGCAAAGCACATGACATTAATTTTAACCATGTTTTACTCTCTTTTTCAAGCAGCCACAAAGATTTCAGTTTGCTGGTGCGAAGAACTACTGAATACAGATCCCAATTTCTGAACACAGATCCCGACCTCCAGATCTCACTGTATCTATTGTACAAGCTAACAGGATTAGCTAGCATTAGCCCAGCATCCACAGGAAGCGTGATGCACAGTAAGACCTGAGGAATTCTCCAGGGAGGCAAAAGGTCCAAGTTGAGGCACGCATGATTTCAAAGCAAATCTTGGCACAATTAACTGCCTGACCTGCAAGATGAACAAGCATATCATTTAATTAATTGCCCACCTTTTCTGAGCCACACTGTTCTTTTTTTTTTATAAGTGTACGATAATATACTGCTACCAGTTTTTATGGAGACAATTGAAGAAATCACACATTAAGCTGCCTGGTGATGAATTAGGACTGCATATCACATTACCCTCAGTTTCTCCCATCAACTCTGCTGGTGTGAGATAAATATTTGTGTAACTTACTATGGCTGCAAAAATGAAGCAATTCTAATAATATAGAAGTATTTCTGATTCTTACAGAGGTTCCATATTTTTTTGCCTCCTTGAAAATAAAGATAGAAAGATAAACTGAGAAAGAAAAGATTTTAAAATTCTTGATTAGGCAAGGTGTGACCCAAATAATTCTGTTCTATAAATAGTTTCCGTCACTTTTGGACTCCACCAAATATAATCTATGCTGACATCTGTACAGTCTAGATCCTGCAAGTCAGAACAAGAAACAAGCTTTTTTCTCCCTACATAAGTAAATTAGAGGATTTTTATCCCTTTTTTTCCTATAGAGACACACACATTTCTAATTATTTCTTTAACTGGTATCTGCTTAGAAGCAAAAACGTTTTCTTTGGATTAATGGCACAATGCATTTGAAAATCTATTCTTTAACTTACAGTATGCACAAGGAAGCACATATGGTTTGATAATTTTAGATAGTAGCTTATAAAATGATGGCCAAGGAACATAAACCTTATGGAAAATGACAATTTCTTGTCCAATTTCTTGTTCCTTCATGCAGTAAGTTTACAAACAGAAGACCTCCTTTACTGAGCTCTTATGATTTTCATTTTGACAAGATAGATAGATGTTTTTTAGTCTACGGGACAATTTTAGAGGACTTTTTGGCCTTGGCCTGCCCTGGTAAGATTCCATCTGGAATACTGTGTCCAGCTTGAGTCCTCAGAACAAGACAGACATAGACCTGATGGGGCAGGTCCAGAGGAGGCCACAAAAATGATCAGAGGGAAGAATCACTTCTCCTGTGATGAAAGTCTGAGACCATTTGGGCTCTTCACCCTGGAGAACACAAGGCTACAAGGAGACTTTACTGTGGCCCTCCTTCATCTTACAGCCATTCCCCCTTGTCCTGTCACTGCATGCCCTGGTGAAAAGTCCTTCTCCAGCCTTCTTGTAAGCCCCCTTTACTGGAAGGCTGCAATAATGTTTCCCCAGATCCTCATGGGATGCAGGCTGAACGACCCCTACTCTTTCAGCCTGTCTTCATGGGAGAGGGGCTCTATCCCTCTGATCACCTTGGTGGCCTCCTGTGGCCTGGCTCCAACAGGTCCCTGTGCTTCCTGTGCTGGGACCCCAGAGCTGGATGCAGCACTGCAGGTGGGGTCTCAGCAGAGCGGGGCAGAGGGGCAGAATCCCCTCCCTGCCCTGCTGCCCACGGGGCTTTGGATGAGCCCAGGATATGGAGGTAATTGTTGCCCTTTGGTCTGCAAACACACATTGTCAAGTCACGTTGAGCTTTTCATTCACAAACATGCCCGAGTCCTTCTGCCCCCAAAACCAGGTACAGGCTTTCTAGTAGGGTCTGTAGTAACAGAAGGAGTCAGATGGCAATGGTTTTAACCTAAAAGGTCAGTTCAGAGTAGATATGAGCAATTAACTTTTCACGAGGAGAGTGGTGAAACACTGGAACAGATAATTATCCCATCCCTGGAAATATTCAAGGTCAGTTTGGATGGGACTTTGAGCAACCTGGTTTACTTAAAGATGGCCCTGCTCATTGAAGGGAGGGGCTGGACTTTATGACCTTTAAAGATCTCTTCCAACCCAAACATTCTATGATACTATGACTTAAGCAAAATCATCCTAAAAATCTGCTTTATTCACAAAGCTGGGAAGATCAAGGAAAATGGTTCTGTACTACTGGGAAATAAAGTTTTAGTAATCGAAATTCTGCCTTGGAGTCTCTATAGCCATGTCAGAAGTTCTAGGCAGCCCTCGAGTACACACATTAACACTTTGTCAGGTTCTTATTAACTGCTTTTAGTTTTTCAGTCAAATTAGGTTTAAAAAAGTGAGTAGAGTCACCAACAAATGTTTTTTTAATTTCCAGCATTTCTTTTAATTCTTTTTGGACTATACTGTTTTATTGCAGTTCTTTGTCCCATCCCCAATCAATAAACATATAAAATTCCTAGTTCATATCACCTACATGAAGCCCATTATAAACACAAAATGAATGAAACAGTATTTAAATAAGTACATTAATGAATGTCTTTACATGACCAAATTTAGCAAATAAAAAATTATGGCTTCTTGATGTTTCCTTCCCTAATTCTCCTAAAAGACAAAGCAGAGACCCATCTGTATTTTGTTTCATTTATTTATTTAGAAGAGGCTACACTTTTTTCCTGGTTTTTGGGTTGGTTTTTTTTTTTTAATAACCATATATTTGTATAATTTAGACAGTAAGCAATGATTTTTTCTTTTCTTTGTAGAAATGTGTGTATTTATAGAACTGTAGAAATAACAGAACATTCACAAGAAGCCTCTAGCAATAATAATTTTTTCTAGCACCAACATTTTAGTCTAAATGATTTCTCTTTGAACAAACAGCATCAATCTGTTGCAAAACCTGTTGCTTTTAAGAGCTAGTGATAGCATAACAAGCTTTCAGGATGGCTTAAGAGTTTACTAAGGAATATACGAAGATAGCGCAAATAGCAATGACTTTAATAAAAATATGGTAGAAATTGGGCAGGGAGATAAGCTGCAGGGATGAAGGGGAGTGTGTATGTCTTTAGAGACTGAGGAAGCCAGCCTTTGGTAGCTCTTTTGGTCTCAGAACTATTCTTCCTGACAGCAAGAGATTTGCTATTAAAAGCATTTCACTCTTCTCAGTACTTATCATTTACAAAGCATTAAAGATTTTCTATGATCTTATCAAGTCTCCACTCACTCAGATTCACCTCTGCTCTAAAAAGTACCAACAAGAGTTTTCTCTTTAATTCCCTAATATAATTAAGTTAAGCTTGAAGCAACTCTTCTCTTCTGTGATTAGCTTAAAGTTTGCTGTTTCTGACCTTGGTGCCTGAGAGCCAAGGAATCTGTAGTTTCCAACTGTGTCACCTAGTATAATAAAGAACTTAAGAATCCCCAACAAGCCTTATCCCTGGAGCTAAAACTCTCACCCAATTCAAAGTGATTTATAAATATACATTACTTCTTAAAATGAAGCCCTTAACACATTCTGATGCTTTGAAACTAGCAGATTGATGATCTGAAGAGCAGCCCTTCCACAGTTAAATTATCATGGAAACTCAGAGACATCAAGATGCCAGTGAACTATACCAGGAGCACGTAAACAGCACCAGGCAACAAAATGGCAGGAAGGTTCCTGTATAATAAAGCAGGTTTCTACACAAATACATCTGAAGGAGGTAAAAGAAGGAGCACCTCCAAAAACAAAGCCCTTTTCTATGATGTCCAATTTTTTTCCTCCTCCACCCCTCTTTGTTCACATATACTTAACCACAAGACCTATTGATGTCAGAGGAGATCAGAAATTATCAGCCTGCACTGCCACTCCTTTTAGCTTACAAGCCTGATGGAGTCAAGACAGACACAAAGAAAACGCAAGCCAGAAAAGCAGCCCTGGGCTGCCTCCTGTTCTCTGATTGCTGGTGTCTTGTGGTCAAGAATATTCATTAGCAGCACAGACAAACCCACTAATGGCATGCAACCCATCCATACCCCGCTGTCGAATATTGGAAAGGCAGCCCATTGACTTGTGCAGGTCACTGATCAACTGTTTTAGCAATGCAACCTCACACAAAGAAGGATGAACAGGAACTCGGACAAATGAGCCATATATTCTGCCAAATTTGTAGAAAAGGGAGTAATAATATTTTTCTACTTCCTAGTTATCCAATAGCTTGATCTTCCTATACTTGAACCTTTTGCTAGCAGGTACAAATGCCAACATAACTGACATATATGCTGTTTACTATCAGATTTGTACATTTATTTCAGCTAGGTGCAAATAAGACAAAAGGTGATATTTACTACTTGGAAATCCTCTGTGAATATGAAATACCTTATGAATATTTCTATAAGTTTTTTACCTGCCGTAAGGTCAACGACTAAAACTCCCGCTGCAGAATTTCCACGAAGTACATCACTGTCCCCATCCCAAGAGTACAAAACATAAGCCATGAACATTCACAGGGAATGGTGTGGCACATTTTGAACAAAGCAGAAGACTCTTTGTTTCTCATTAAGGAAATAAAAGAAAGGAAAACATTTTAATTTGTTGCATGCATGCCAGATGTCTTTTGATATAAAACCCAGCAGCCTAACACTGCTTTTAAAAAGAAAAATGATTGGTGCATTTAATTAGTTAAGGTAAGGAAATTTTCTAAAGAGCACAAACATTTCTGCCCATTCTGCGATGTTCATTGCATCTTCACAGAAATAGGGGTAGACCTCCACATTTTCAACCCCCCGAAACCTGGGGGAAAGTAAAGGTAATATTTTCTTATACGACTGTTTATGCTTTTAAATTTTCAGTGGAACTACGGATATTTTGTGCCCAGTGCAGGTGCCCATGGGCTGAGATGGGAGAGGTTTCCAGGCTGTTTCTGTGGGGGGCACCTGGGGCTGCCCCATGCTGGGCACAGCCAGGTCACAGGGGCAATTACTGTAAGGACATCAAGACTGATGAATAAAAGGGACAAAAATACTGAAGTGAAAAGAAAAAAAAGAAAGAAAAAGGCAGGGCATAGGAATGAAAGGCCTACTATCTAGCCTTTGTATTTTTGTATTTAGGGTGAATTTCTTGGGACGCTTCAGCCCACCAAAAACAGTTTGGCTGCTTCTCTTCAATCTTTCAACAGCTTCCATGGAGGTCTAAAACTCAGTCCCTTAAACAACACAAAACTAACACAAACACACAAACATAAAACCCCAGAATACCAAATCAGAAATCCAGAAGTTTCTTTTTAGTTGGACCAGATTTTGTATATGGCAGAAGATGTGCCCACACAGTAGAACTAAGTGTGGTATTGGGAAAGAACCAAGCTTGCAGACCAAAGTGGAAAGAAAGATGAGTTGGATCATTTCCAGTAGTGTCTTTAAAGCGATCCCAGCTGCCTTTAAAGAGATTCCAGCTGCTTGTGACACCACATCCCCACAGAAATGTCAGGTAACATACTGAAAAGGTACAAAGGGACACATAATTGTGAAACCGTGTGTAGCTCCCAGACAGAACTGGTCAAGTTTGTCACCTGAATTCAATCTACAATACCTGGGGAGAGCTAAATTCACAATAATATTTACAACAACCAGCAGCAAGAACGGTGTTAATATTTTAAGTAAGTAATTATGAAATCCTGAAGGAGTCCTCTTCAACCCCAGACATAATCAAAACCCTAAGGGATATGGCCCTGAACAACCTGCTCTGGCTGACCCTGCTCTGAGCAGGAGGTTGGACCAGATATCATCTCCAAAAATGCCTTTCTGCCTTGACTACTCTGTGACTGTCAATGGAATTCACACCATCGAGACTCCTTTAGGAAGCTGTGCAAGGGTTGGAAATCAACATCCCACAGCCACAGAAGCTTGGGGGTTCCTATCACTTTCACCTTTAAAAATACCTTCTATCTGGTAAAAAGTAAATGCTTGTAGAGAAATTTTCAGGAATTATACATTTTGTTTTCTGAGAGGTAAGTGTACCACTCTGTTATCAGTAGTAACATTTTAACTTTATTTTTAATACTGCTCCAAAATGTTAACTGATCAGGAATACAAAAAACCAAAGCTACTTTTATCCTGACAGATATCAAACAAACAAACCAATAAAACCCACCCAACCTAATGCATTTTTAAACAAGACTGAAAACTTTCTGGCTATACATTCTTTCTCATAAAGGTGCAACGATTTACTGCTTTCATGAAACTTTTTAGTACAACTTCAATCTCAAAAGAATGCTATTTTATATTCAGTACTACTTCTGGCAGTCCTTTAAACTACTCTTTCTTTGACTTACAGAGCTATCAGTCACTGTTTAAAAGTCCTCAATAAACTAAATCGACTGCCCTGAAAGAAATCCATCAATCATATTGACTAGCACTGAGAAAGGCCAACACCACGTTAACTGCATGCAAAATTAACAGGAATTTGCAAGTGATTTTCTCAAGCAGAATCCCTCCTCTGCTTTGCGTGTCTTGAATTACTAAGTATTCTTACCATAAGAAGTAGCTCAGGAAATCACTTAATATTATCAAAACACAGAAAACACAGTTGGAGATGAAGTTTTTCTTTTAAAATCCTTAATGGCCTCAAATAATAGCTACCACGCTTCTCTGAGGTTTTAGGGTAGGGCTGCTTGCAGTGTCTGTGCCCCTTCAACATCCCCACAGCTGCTGCAGTCTCAGACATGAGGCTCACAGGAAACCTTGGCCAACTGATTGTCAGTGTTGAAAATGCAAGTAGCAGTAGTATAACACACTTAAACAAGCACGAGGCGTTCAAATTTGCTGCAAAAAAACCCTACCCCCAACCCCTGCTATTGCTGTATTTCTAAATTCCAGGAATGTCCACTTTGGTGATCACACCAAAGAAGTCTTAGTGTAATTCCTTATGAACAGCATTAAAATTGTACACACAGCTGTATCCATTTTAGTCTGACAAGCCTTTGTTCTTAGTTTCAACCCTCTACTTTTTCCACATTATAACTTGGGGGGATATTCTCATATTGATGAGTTCAATGTTTCTTCTATAACTCACTGTGCAGGAGAAGATAATTATCCTCTGACTAAGGTCTGACACCTTTCTTCCTCATTTTTTTTTAAAAAAAAAGGAGTGGGTAGATGAAAGCATGCTTTTTGAATTTTATATTGTATGTAAAATAATCATACTTCTTTCCCATTTGATCTATATAATCTTTATCTAGCATCAGTCACATAAGCTTAAAAAACAACAGGGGCAGATCACATGAAAGCATTCTAGAGGGGCAGATGTGGAGATTAACAGCTACGAGAAGGATACATTTTCACCAGCCTTCCAGACAGATCATAATGTCTTTTAAGACAGATTTTTAATCCTGCAAGTAACAGACCGATGACCTGAAACATTCTCAAAGCGTAATATTTTGTACGACATCTACACATGTTGGGGAGTTTAAATCTAAAAACATACAAAATCAAGTGTGAGTTTTGGGTGGTTTGGACTTTTGTTTGTTTTAAAAGCAGCCTGTCAGCACTTCACGGTCTGTTAAGAGAGTCATTTTGCTTTCTAGTTCAAATTCTGTTTCTTCCAGGAGACTTTTCTCAAGAACAAGATGGGCCAGATTGTGGGTCACACTCTCCTCACTGCATGTCTGCGTTGGCATAAAAAGTTTATAAAACTCAGAGCTATGGCAGGCGAGACAGCTCAGCTGACCTGAAAGGCTACTGTAAGTGACACTTCACCTACTCCTTCACTGTCTCCTGATTATCCCTCTTTCACTCCCAGACATGTGCCTGTGCCTCTCTCACACTGACTGTGGTACTGATCTGACTTCACAGCAAGCTGATATGGCTCATCACTAGTTCCCTCGACTGTTTATTACTTTTCTGTTCCCCTCTGAACTGCTTTGGTTTACCAAGGGGTCAACCAAGCATCAGCTTCATCAGCTACACCCTTGTTTTCCAGTTACATCCTAATTCACCTAATTTCGAAAGCTGAGAACCAGCAAATGGAATGTACTGGTAAAGCGAGGCACTCTAGAGAACACGGCTGGGTGCAGTCATAGGCTCACAGAATCATTTAGGCTGAAAGAGAGCTTTAAAAGTCATCTAGTTCAAGCCCCCTGCAGTGATCAGGGACATCTTCAGCTAGATCAGGTTGCTCAGCTGGAGTCCACCCTCATCATGACTCTTAGACAGAAGAATGAGCCTTACAGATGGGTCTCCCAAAAGGGGGTTGCCAGGTGTGCTGGAGTTCTTTAGAGTCAGAGGAAACAGGACACGGACAGAAAAGCTATGTGCCAAGAGAAGGTAACTCTGAAGTTCCTTTTAAACTAGCTTTCAGAAAAAGAAAACTAATTTAAACAATTCAAAACTTTGAAATTGAGTCTGAAAGTAGGCCTCAATACCTGGAAATCAAGTGATGATAAATCTTGCATTCTACCAGCTCAGCTTGTCTGAACCCAACAGTGTGGAATTCTGCATCCACCTATAGCAAGAGGCATTGATAATATTACTAAAAGATGCATCCAATTAATGAGTACACCTGGAACTCTTCAGAGGACAAGGAAAAGAAACATAATCCTTAATGGTGAAGAGCGAGAAAAGCAGTGTGTTTGGAAAAATTACAACAGTCTTTGAAAGACCAAGCTGAAGATGTGGTCTATTCAAGAATCCAGCTCAAATCAAACACATTCAGGAGGTCTGAGATCTAGGCATTATGTTTTTTATAAATCAATAAAAAGTGAGCCTCCTGAGAGGCAACTCTGCTACTCCCCCAGGTAATGTGATGATTTTCCCAGTACAAAGTTACACCACTTACGAAGATCACTCTGGTACCAGCTCGCCTGGGCAGCAGGGTGGGAACAGCTGAACGCACTGATAATATCAAAGTATTGATTTGTTGGTCCAAATAAACTCACTAGCCATCAATGACTTCCACAAAGTAGTTTCATGGGCAGAAATTCTGCCTGAAAGCTACTTTCAGACCTGTTTGCCAGGCAGCAGCAGTGCTGACTGAAAACTTCTCTGCTCCCACACTGTGTGTCCTTGGTCAGGCCAGGACCATGGTGCTGGCACCATGGGAACCACACTCGATAGCGGGACTCAGGCTCCCAGTAATGTTTTTGTGCACATCTTTTTTCTTCTTTTGGATAAATTTTCTTAGTAAGTTACTTAATCCTACAGAACTCAATATCTCTAATGTGGTTGAACTAGACCAGATTGTTCTGACAGGAAAAAAAAAAGCTGCTGGTTCAGTCCCTGTCCAAGCCCCTACCCACAGCCCTCTTGAAAAGAAAAAATGCAACAATTCGGTTTTGTTACCGCCTCACTAACTACATGTGCCCTATACACTAAGAGCTCAGAGAAGTAAACTGAACCTTAATGAAGTATTTAATTAAGGATCCTCTTTAACTTGTTGCATGTGTATTTTAACCATAGCTCTGACTACATAAGACTGACAGTTTCAGCAGCACTGGAGTCTCCTTGAAAATACTGACACCTTCAGTGAAGTACTGGAAATTAAATAAATACAGTATACTACAGGGAGACTTTCTCTGCTTTAACCCATATATGCCTGCAGTAGAGCAAGCACAGACTCAGAATAACAGACCACTGTTTTAAGATCATTAAAGGATAAAGAGATCTTAAGAAAGCAGGAGGAAGTCCAAAAGCTGAAATCACAAGAAAGATGAATGGATTAAGTACACTTGGTTAGGTTAAAACGCCACTGCAGGACTCAAAATTCTCATTATTAAATTAGCATTCTCCATTCACAAAATTAAGGAAAAAATCCACATTAACCATTAAGGCACTAAACATATGAACCCTTTCCTGTGTGCAGTCTTATTACTGGAAATGGACAACCCACTGTGCTCGATTGGTCTTCTTCCCACTGTAGTATTTGTCACTGAGTGCTGCCCTTCTCTGGCACCCATGCTGAAAGGGAACCTCCTACTTACAGACGTGGTGATATGGCACATAAACTGCAGGAATCCAGTTATCCCAGAGGATCCTCTCCTACAGCAAACAGGGGAGCTCAGTTTTGGGGAGCACAAACACAGGACTACTTAAATAAGCAAGGCAACTTTTTCTACCACCTCTTCCACGTAGGAATTCAGTGAAAAATGCACTAGGTTACTTATTGAAGTTTTCTTCCTTTAGGATAACCCCCTCAGGCTTGCTTTTGCAATAGCAAGAAATTTGAGCTTGATGAAGGGCAGAGCTGGCTGCAGTCAAATGGAATCCACATGCTTGTGCAACATGAAAAGGCAGAATAATAGAAAGAAGTTACTACATGTCATGACTGTAGAGTTTCCAGCCCAACTTCCTCCCAGTTTTCCTTACTGTCTGTCTCATTCTCATTCACATCACAACTCTCTAAAAAATAAATAAAACCAGCTGGGCTTCTTTCTGCAGCATTATATCCAGGAAAGTATAGCTAAACCCAGCGTTCAAGTTACACAAATTTAGATCATCTCAGGATGAGGTCCATAAAACTTCTGAAGTAACTCACCAGTATCATAAAAGCTCAAAACCACTGGCCAAGCCAAAAGGTCTTAAAACACTGGGAAGCAGCTGAAGCTGGCAAAATTATAAGCAATTGAAAACAGACGTGGCAACAGAAAGTGTTAAGAAACTTTAGCTGTAGACATGGCTGCCAACTCCAGCTATAAATCAGACAAGTAAAATGGGAGGGAAACCTTCAACAGTCTGTTCAGAGCTTTTTAGAATAACAGTATGTCTGTTTATACACTTTTGTACGGTGCTAGAAAAATATGGTAATTCAAATGGAAATACTACATTTTACTTTAGACGCAGAAAATTAGAGATCTTCAGGATTTACAGAAAAAGAAAAAAATCACGGAACTAAAGATTTCCTTTCAATTTTTCTGCGTTCTCTAAGGTTGCGTTAGAGTACCAAAATTTGAAACAAACTACATCTCCCATCCAGGTTTGTAGGAGGTGTCAGCAAGACATGTTCACCTTGATCTAGAACATCAGCAATTTTCTTAATGAATTTCATTCCAGTCATCAAGCCTAAGTCTTCAAGAATAGGACAATGTTTTGTACAGAACTAAGGAAGAGCTTTTGAGTATCACAGTGTTAAGAGTGAGGTGAATGAGCAAGGCCCCTCCTAATTTTGGTCTTTGTGGTTAACTTCTCTCAGATCTGGTCCAGAGTACAGAACTAAGGAAGAGCTTTTGAGTATCACAGTGTTAAGAGTGAGGTGAATGAGCAAGGCCCCTCCTAATTTTGGTCTTTGTGGTTAACTTCTCTCAGATCTGGTCCAGAATTTTCTTCTTTCCATCCTAAACCACCGACAAAATAATTCTCCTTGCCTCTTTCAGTGTTTTAATGTATCTGAGATACATTCACTCATCACAGAAATGCTGTCATTCCTCACTTCGCAGAGGAGGAACAAAAGTGATTTACACCCTGCTTCCTCAGCAACTCAACAGTTAGAGTGAACAGACGGATCAAAATAATCCAAGCAAGGGACCCACAAACACCTCCCCCTCTGCTGAGCTCTGCCACTCCCCCACACCTAAGTGGCACCACAGCCAAGCTCTGGGCACCACCCCCTTCTCCATTCCCAAAGCATCCTGGCCTTCACAGGATTGGCCTCATATTATTTCTCCTGTTGCTGGCAACCCACTTTACTTGTAGATTTTTATGACTTTTGATAATGCCAGTCCTAGATGACCACTGTGAGTGACAGTTCAGCAATGACAAGCTTTGTTCCACACCCACCACCCCTGAGCTTCTCCAACAAGCCAGAGGCAGACAGAGAAAAGCTGTGATGAGGATGACAGGAGAGAGTGGAAAGAAAGTGAAAGAGGAGGGCAGAAGCCTTGTAGTTCACTTCTTAGTACTGGTGATTCAGTGATAACGAATTATATATCAATTTTGTTATTCATGAATATAAGAGATATTTCTAAAATTTAATTTACCCTCAGCCAGGCCTTCTACCATTAAGGCTTTTATTGAAAATATAAAAAGAAAGGGGCTGTAGAAAAACATATGCAGTTAAGTTTTTATGAACTGCTTTACTCATTTTCATTAATGACTTAATAATAATAATATTTATTCTCCCCCAGATGGCTTGATAATAAAATGCAGTATTAGTTTTAAATAATTCCAGATTATCCTAAAGGTTGTTTCTGTAAAAAGTAAATCTGTCACTGACCTTGGCAGGAGATTTAAGTCAACTAAGCCTTTTATTAATTTTTCAAATTCTTATCTTATTTCCCCTAATTTATATCTCTGTGTTTGATTGGATGGCTAAATACAAAGTAAAGCTCTGCAGTCTACCTATTTGTTTCAGCCAGCTTCTCCCACGCACCTCTTACTTGGAAAGTTTCCTGCATACATTTTTAAGAATCCGGTATTTCTTGCTCAAAACTACTGGAAATACAAAACACTTGAGCAACTCGTGTGTACTGTAGTATGCAGCCAGGACAATAAATAAATGATGGTTCAATGCTTCTTGGACATGTTTGAGTTTCTGTTGGGTGCGTTTCAGTGAATTCAAGAACACATTGATATACAGCGACTAATTTTGGGTTTGCTCATCTAACACACGTACAAAAATTCTCTTACATGGAAAGTACTACCATAAGGGGCAGTTCCACTTTGATTTAATCAGAAAGATAGGATTTTTAAAATTTAGACCCGAAAAGCCTGAAATTAGTCCCATTCACTTTGAAGTAAATAAATAAACTGTAGATGGCACAGTATAGAACCCTTTAGTCCAGAAGACTAGTTTAAAAAATTTAATATCTATGTTGGAATACACGGGATTATCTAGAATAGGTATAGTTAGTAAAAAAAGTGAGATTAAATTACAGTAAGAACAGCAGAAACATTGCAGGAAGTGCACACTAATCTTATATCCCAACACAGTTTAAGATTCAGTGTGGAATAAAACTTTCCATGCTTTGGTTCACTGTAAAAGATGTGAAGTAAGGTATTCAGGAGTGAGAATATATAGAGTAAAAGAGCTCTGAATGTGTTTTATTTTTCTGCCAGTGATACAAATTAAACAGTTAAATGAGGAAAATAACAGTGTAATAATGAACTGCATTGTTTTCTTTAATTTTGAGCTTGGCAATGTTGTTAACAAGCAGCAAAGGAGAACCACTGGACCAGCATGTATTTAAACAATCAGCTTGATCAAGGTCAGCATGCTCAGCTTTTGCCAGGACTGAAAGGAATTCAGTTGCTATATAACACTGCTTTCCTTCCTAAATTCTACTCCCCAGCCAAAGTGGTGGTAAAACACAAGGCAAGGTATTATTAAACAAGAATTAATATATCATAACTTATTAATTTACCACTTATTACTGTTTAGAGGGGCAGCTGGCTCTGACCCAGTAGTGACATATGCGTGTTTTAGATAGCCATGCCTACGTCCTATATTTCCTTATACATCCCAGCTGCAGCTCTGTGTGACAATCACTCTCTCTTGGT
The DNA here is from genome assembly GCA_013399875.1 of Gymnorhina tibicen. Classification (NCBI taxonomy): domain Eukaryota; kingdom Metazoa; phylum Chordata; class Aves; order Passeriformes; family Artamidae; genus Gymnorhina; species Gymnorhina tibicen. Next base: position 1,772,214 of record VXAZ01007497.1, read on the forward strand.
ATATGAATCCAGGCTCACAGCACAAGTCTGTAGCAGCAGGGAGCTGCAGGGCAGCACCAGTACCAAACACTGAATCAGTTCAGCCCATCTCAGCCCCTGGCACCGGCTGGGCAGAGCCCAGCTTGGCCAAATTTGGCGCAAAGGGCAGGTTCACACCAGGGGGACAAGGGGACCTGGCACTGTGGTCCTGTGCTGCATCAGTGCAGAGCCAGGGGGACATCGTGCCACCCTGGGTAACCTGACCACAAGTGCAGAAGGACCCAGCTCATGGCTAGTTTAGTACATTTCCCTGTCAACCTGAAATAACTCTCCCTGGGGAAATTGGGCTTCTACCTAGCACTGCATAGCACATGCCATAGGATTCTATTATCTTGAATAAAGGAACACATAAAAAAAAAGGTTACCTTGAATGACAGGAAACTTTCTCCATCAAAAGAAGCCCCAAGAAATATTTTCTAAACTTAGGAAAGGGTAGAAGGTAATGCAAAGGAGGAGTAGAAAAGAAGGGGTCTAAAAACTATGCTTTTTTTTTATATTAATATGTTTTGCTTTTCTTTCTTAGACTAACCAGCTGCTTATACTTCTCTAGGATGTATTATCAAGCATGTTTTTGACTTGGTTAAATATCCTCCTTCTGTGCTAGAATGATTAGACTAATAGAATCCCATTACAGTTATTATTTACAGAGCACATGGGAACGGCTTAGCAAAAGTTCAGGTTGAACAAAGCTCAAAAGATGACTATTTTTGGCACTTGTCTTGTTTGCACAAGAAACAATATCTAAGGAAGTGAAGTTAATGAAAGGAGTCTGTTTAATCAGCATAAAATAAACAGCTAAAAGCAGGTTGCACAGGGAGAAGCAATAAAAGAACAAGTGACTCGCTATGGTATTGTTTTCTTTTCAAGCTCTGCTCACAACAGAAGGTTTTCAACAACTGTACTTAAATGCCTTGGTTTCAACACTGAATTCCATAAGGAAGGGAAAAAAAAGCTTTCAGTCCTTTTTACTACGGTGCTCACAAGCCACCCTGGATCTTCCGTAAGCCTCGTGACATGCTCGTCTAGTAAAAGGTAAAAGCACAAAATCGATAAAAAAAGACACAATTTGTACACCAGATGCAAGCAAAAACACTAATGGAGCATAAAGACTGATTTTTAACTGAAAAGCTATGTTCTCTGAAGAAACAAGCTCCTCCTAACACTACGTACGTAGTGAGAAGTACACACTGAATTTGGGGACGTGCTGTTCTGCTGGAAATCTTTCTGTGATCGAATCCTTTTATCTCAGTGAGAGTTACGCAATGAAACCCTAGATTTTCTTCCAATAGTAAGCAGTTATGATGCTGTTTTGATCCTAAGCTGCTACTAGAACCAGACACAAATAATGCATATAACTGTCTTTGGAATAATAAATACAAAACCCCAAACCAAAACAACAAACAACGACAAAGCCAAACTCCTTTTCCCTTGCAGCAGCCTTTCTTTTTTGAATAGATAAAAATAATCCAAAATTTACTAAGTCACCAGAAGCAGAGAAATGTAAAATTCCAGTTTTAAATAAAACTGTCTTTTACAAGTTGCTTTATTAATATAACAAGGCTTCAAATGCAACTCTTCCTAGTAAATTAAATTGAATGATATTTCCACCATTAAAAGAAGTGTGAACCATAAAAACCCCCACTTTATTAATCTGCTGAGCTCTCTCTGGAGGCATCACATGCAGGAGTCAGCAAAATCAGCTGGAGTATCCAACTGAGCTATAACAACAGGGTAGACATGAGTTTGTTCTCTTACTGTTATAATCATGCAACAATCTCAACAGCCTCTGGTTCTGTGACCTGGAGCAACAGTTTCATACTACAAATATGTGTCTAGGGTGTGTTTCACCATACTAGAAGACGTACTTCTCAGAATATTTTGGTTTTCAGCTGTAGTTTAAGCTTTTAAGTACTGGTTAAGTTTCACTTTTTAAGTGAAAACTGGTTTCGCTGGCAATTTGTCAGATAGGCAAGTAGAAAATGCAGGTAAAATTTTTCCATAAAAACTGTCCAGCAAGGTTTTGAGTAAGAAGTAGGGCCAAGGATGAAGACCATGATCATCTTTAAGAGAGATGAATAAAACGAGTCACACGTCACTCGACACCACAATGAAAAACAGTACAGGTAAAACCTCTCAGCTTTTCAGCTCATTGTATCTCAACAACACAGGAACAAGAAAACAAAGAGGAAAGCTGAGAGCAGTTGAAAGAGAACTTATTCACCACAGAAAGAGACACTGAAAATCACTGCCCAAACTGAGAGTTCACTTAGGAGACTTGGAGATAGTTTTCTCCTTTTCCTCTTAGTTTGTTAAGATGATCATATCCATTGCTAATGGTCTGTGATGCTGCAGATGATTCTTTTCCTGAGACCCACCTTGAAATTTCTTATGCTTTCATTAGTCAGGCAAAAGGTTGTTATGCCAGATATAGCTGCAGAATGAAAGCTTTCCAGATTTGTAATAACCTTCAAGAGTGTCAATGTAAGTCTATATCCTGGAGTTTAAGATGTCTGAATTTTGTTTTCCATTCCTTTCCTTAATAAAAAACAAGCAACCAAACAAGAAAAACAACAAAAAGTCACTACAATTTTTCCATCAAATCACTCATAACATTTAAATGAGTCACTGATTACAATGACATTCCATGGTCTAACGAAAGAACAAAAATAGGACAAAGGAAACTTCTGTCAGCTTAATTTTCTCAAAAATTTAAAACTGAATACTGAATACGCCTAGAAACATTTACTCCTTTTGTTTCTAAAAAATATTTTGCAAATAGGAATGAAATGAAATGAATAATATTCTATTCATATGAATAAGGAGTCTAGGATATAATCTATAATTAGCCTGAAGAGCCTGGAAGGTAGAAAAATGCTAAATACCCAACCTCCACTAGCACAGCACAGAAGAAATGAGAAAACTGTGATGTTGAAAGAGCCTTTGCTTCAAAGCACATATGTTCTGCGATGAAGCGAGGGAGGGCAACATGTGGTGACTTTTTCCTAGTAACTAAACACAGGAGAAGTACAAGTGACTGTAATTGTAGTGCTCTGTGCTGCCTGAACAGCTGCACACTCAGAGAGAGCCTGGGCTGGGGCTTGCACAGGAACTCAGCAGTTCACAGAGCAGTTGCTCTGGCGTGCAACATCTGAATTTGAAGTAGAACCTGAAATAAAGCTGTGCTGCAGATAAACCATGGTCAGTGTTCTTTGGTTCAAAATAACCACGATACCTGTTAACACCATAAGGCATTAGTGCTGTAGTGGCATATTGATGCAGTTCCACTATGTCTTGGCTTGGTTTTTTTTCCATTAGGATATGGGTTTCTGATTGCCATCTGGAATCTTTGATTTAGGGGTTATTTTATGTGCTGAGCTACTAGTAAGTTTTTCCCTTCTGTGGGAGGGAAGGAAAAGGAAGGAAAAGGAAGGGAAAAGGAAGGAAAAGGAAGGAAAAGGAAGGAAAAGGAAGGAAAAGGAAGGAATTTTGTTTAAAACAAGACATTTAAGAAAACAGCTCACTGTTGAAGAAAATTCCCATGGGTAAATATATCTTAATTTTAACATTTTGCTTTAGGAAATGAAGGTTTTCACAATTTTGTCTTGCATTTTAGCCCTTTTTTACAGTTAGAAATGTATTACCTTACATTTATTTTTGATCATGATTGGTATGTTTACATTTTAGATGTATACACATATTAACATAGAGTTCTGCCAATTTGTTTTCAGACCAAGAGACACTTGGGAGAAAAAAGGGGGAATATTTTACTTAGTAGCAGCTGTCCACAATTATTTTTAAAATGTACTAAAATTGAAATAAAAAAGAGAACATTTTGTGACATTATGACATGATAGCAATAGCAGTGATAATAGTATGACTTTATCCTATGGCTATACATAAAGAAATAGAAAAAATGTGACCTATATAGAGTGAAATGGTATTTTAAAATCTAGAATAAAATTCACAAACTTTTTTTAAAACTCTTTTCTGTCATTTCTTTTTTAAGAAAAACATAAGCATCTCTAATTCTGAAGCAAATTAAAATAGTGACAAACAAAGGATTTCTAGCCACTGAAACTACATTAGGTGTTACTAAGCCAAATTTAAATTTATGCATATAAAGATGTATAAATTTAGAGGCTTACCAAAAACCTATCTGACTGCCCTGCTTTAGAAATGAAAGTGTGATATACAGAAATGCATATTATCAATTCAGTAATTGATGGAATCTGTAATGATAAGCAACAAACTCCTCAGTAAATAACTCGGGACTAATGCAGACCAATTTAGTAGCCACATCCTTGCAAAGAGGATCCATAAGCTGCCCCTACTTTTGCAGTTTTATGCTGAAGAACAGCAAGTCAAGGAGCTAGGAAAAGTCTTTCTCTGCACCATTGCTTTGCCTTACCATCTTCAAACTCTCTCAAAACCACATGAGAGGGATGCCTGCTTCCAACATCGACTTGTGCATTTTGCTGTTAATACCAGAACACAAGAATTGTCCAGGTCCCTGTTTTTAAGGCTTGTCATCAGATACCTCTAGCTTGGCAGCCTTGACACCCAGGACATGTTACAGTAGAAGATATTAAGCAATTTATTCATTATACTTAAAAATATCAACTACGAGGAGGTCTACAGAAAGGCATATGTGTACAGAGGGCTTTGGTCTAGGTGACCTTTAAAAGGCCCCTCCTGACTCAGACTATTCTATAATTCTATATAAGGAAACAAGCCTTAAAAATACTTGCATTCACAGGTAATTCCCCAGAAGCTTCATTCCTGTTTTATCCAACTAACCAGCTCCAATAACCAATATCAGACTCACAGCTGGGATCCAGGCTACCCAACCTTCACTGGAGGCGTTTTTCCATCAGAGCACAGCTTTGCTAGGGTACACATAAACCTGTATCTTCAAAGCCTCCCCAGGATGCTCCTCAGGCGCAGACCTTTCACCCACAAATATCTCACAATTCATAACTTAATCAGGTCAATTTTATCACATTTCTAACAAAACTATCAACTGTCTTGGCCTAATTTAAGAAACATGTGTTCCTATTGGAAATGGCAAGTTGGAACCAATAAATCTGTATAATATTAAAAGATGTGAACTCTTTTTAAATTGAAATCAATCTCATACTAACATATGAATATAATATACTTCTAGTCCTGTGCAGAAAAAAATATACATAGGTTTCATTCTCTTTTATTTTGGGAGTTAAAAGCACTTATTAATTTAGGGTGAATTATCTCTTAACCAAATTTTATTTATACTACTTCCTTGTGATGTTGTGGTTTAAAGAGATACAAAATTTTCTTTCCAGAGAAAATATCCATATCATGGATTTTGTAGAATGATGCCACTTTAGGGAGTGTCAAAATTCATTACATAATTCTTTATACCTTTTTCAACTGTAAAAGCTGTTAAAGACAGAATCTGTAGCAGGAAAAAAAAGGTTAAAAATCTCAGGCTGTAATTTATAGCATGAAAGGCTACCATGAATACAAAAAAGTCTCATAATTTCATACTGTTTTGTAGAAAGAATAACTTAGGAAAGAAGGTGCTAGGGGAATTTACTAGAAATGAAGGAATATCTTTGCCTTGTAGCCATGCTTAATGAAGGTATTAAATTTTTCTCTTCTGAGGCTGTCAACTTACCTTGCTGAGGTTCACAAATTCTCTCTTAAGGGACATTTGTGTGGCATGCATATCAAGAAAATGAGCTGGAAGATGGATATGAAGAGGGCGTCTCGTGAACAGCATATGGGGAGCTGAATAAAACACTAGATTTGGCTGCTACACAATGTTGTTTTCTCTCCTTGCTTTGTTAAGATACCACCATTGCTGTTGCACAGACTTAAAAGAAAAGACCAGATGAAAGTTAGGGAAGGCTGAATGTGCCAGTGGGTAAAAAGAAAAAATTCATGAAAGAGAAGATACAGATACAAAAAAACCCTGGGAATTAATATGAGAGACTAATATAAATGAAAACAGACATGAAAACAGCAGAAGACAATGTAGCAAAAAAGTGGTGAGGGAGAGAGGAAAGAGCTAGATACAACTGGAAAAATTAAAAGAAGACAAAATTTTAAAGAATGCAAAAGTGAGTTTGGAACATAAATCACTTGAAGTGATTAGCTTAATATTTAGTTCAATGATTCTCCAAGTGAAAATGCTTCTAAGTAATTATATCTTCTGAATATGGGATTTGAGCTACTTTGAAAGTTTTATTCAAGGACAGAAATTATCTTGAGGAAAGGGAAGGGATTTTTGGAGAGAATAACAGCTTTAAACAACATGTACAGCTACAGAAAGGTTAAAATGGAAAAATGAACTAAAAAAAGGATCAAAGAGAAATTAAGATAAAAAAGTCAGCAAGAATAAGGCACTTTTTAAGCTTTTACACAAATGCAGAAGGAAGAAAGGGAACAAGAAATGAATACAAATCAGGGACTTTCTTGACACAACAGGGTTGAGCATTAAAAGCAAATCTGTCATCTCAAAAGCATGTGTTTGCACTCAGTTTTGGTACTTTAATTTTTAGACATGACATTGAAATAGAGAATTCTCATTGAATTAGTGACTTTGAGCAAAATACATCCCTTAATTCAGCATGTTACTGGGGCAAAATTGTGTTTTAACTTAGCTTGATACGTGTGCCAGCATGTCATTACATTGCTTCAAAAATCAGTCCAAGAACACGAGGGTGGCTCAGCTATATAAAACTTTCCTATTTTCTGTCTGGCATGCAGGATGAAGTACTATCATTGGCTATTTAAAAAAAAAAAATCCATTTCATTTTGTAGGGATACACAAATTCAAGTTCAAACAACCTTAGCCCACAATGGGGCAGAAGTCCTGTGTTGCTTTTTGTCCTCAGTTTTCTTCAGTATTTTCCAGAACACCAGGATAAATAAGGGAGGAGTTCCAGGCAGTGAAAGCTGACTCCTCCCTCTCCTAACCTCAGGGCGAGCAGAAAAAGAGACTGCAGGAAGGCTCTGTGGAGTCAGTGACCTTTCTAATTTCTAACATAAGGTTGCAAGAGGTAAGGTCTTGAAAGTATTTGTTGAAGTACCTTAGCTAACTAATATTTCAAAATGTCAAGATATAACAGTGAAAGTGTTTTGTACCAGGAAACATTTCAAACCATTTCTTTCACGCTATCTTACAAATAGATTTTAAAAAATTGGCTTTCATAAGGATGTTTTGTTCATCTACATTAAAGTAAAGGATTTAAGTCAGGGACCACAATCAGTGATAGCAGTCTTGGTTATAATTTGTAGGAAAATAGTCTAGAGCCAAGAATAAAAAAAAGATGGGCAGAGGCAGCTTGAAGAACAAATAGAAACCACGACCTGTGAAGGCAATGGCAACTTAACAACCTCCCAGCTCAGCAAAGGACTTCCATGACTGGAAGTGATGCAGACTCAGTAGGGTCTGCAGAGCCACGGTGCACAAACCCAATCTGTATTTATGGAGGCTGATTAGATAATCCACCACCGTAGGACATCTGCCATCCTATCAGTCAGGGCTAGGAAATGATACAGCAGTGTAGGCAAACCTTTTATGTACAGTGAGGATCCAGTCCCCCCCACCCGTCCCTTTTTTTTTTTTCTTTACCAGCTTGCGTGATTTTGATAATCACTTCCATCTGTCTTAAAACTGCTTGAAACATAAGGTTGCAAATGAAAGCACATCTAGAGTCTTGCATCTGCAATTACATTTTCAGCATATCTGAAACCAGAAGCAAAACCCTGATGACAGAATTCACAGAGCGAAATCTTAGTTTAACCTTGGCAAGATGAAAATACCTTCATTTAATATTCATTGACCCACCATCCTGGTTTTGATCAATAATTATTTCTGATGCTAATAAATCCTTACACTCTGCCAAGGACAGGGGAGTCGATAATTGCTTATTATACTTAGAAATGAAAATATAATCTGGCATTTTTATTCATTTCACACACAGCAATTATCAGGCAGCATTAAAGTTTATAAAAACATCTGTCTCAGGATCCACCAGGTAAAAACAACTTAAAACTTCACAGGCAGCCATGGTTGATTTCAACACTACAGAAAATTTGAGTTTTTGCTCAATGAGCCACCAAGTACTCCTTCATTTCATACCTGTTATGTTGCAAGGAGATTATTTCGTATGGACAATCCATAGACACGTGTCCCAAAACAGCTTCTCGTGGAGAAACTGTTTCATAGACTCGGATCTTATAAATGAACACTGTACTTAAATTTTTAGGCTAAACATTTCTTTTCAAGATTTCATTCCCTACATCCACTTAGGCATCAGGCATTCAAAGGAGTCCCTGACTATTCTTAAGGCAGTACCAAAACTCCTATTGATTTCAACTGTGACAGGGTCTCTCTTTTGGGAAATGACTGTCAGCAATATTGGGAGAAAAGTCAGAAGACTCAAGTAGCCAATAGTGAATAATTGTATTTAATTTCAAAAGTATCTTGGTTTTGCCTCTAAAAACTAATGCCTGCTCTATCAGTGTCACTTCTGCCCAGCACCAGCAAATGAATATGTTTTAATGGGATGGTGGTGTCATGATAGCAGGTCATGCAGATGAGAAGGCAATATATAATGACTTGACATATTGATGGCTTGGTTCCTCTAATTTCACTCCTAAAAGGAATTTTTAAGCCCACATGTAAGGCTATACACAAATCTTACTGCACAATTAACTTTAGCTGGCAAGTCCACATTTCCAGTTGGATTCCATATAAGTTAGTGACTTTTGACTTTGATGATTAAGCTTTTTAATGGGATGCCACACGTTCACAGGGGCAAACAATCAATCAGTGCAATATTCAAACCGTTTCATCAATGACTGCAGCAATTGCTTTTTATCACACAGTCAGCAATCTCCTGCTTTTAGCCATCAGCCACACAAGAGCAGCTTTAGTCCACTGCCATTTTTGCCTCTTTGACACATCATAGTGTGTCATTTTTACTTAACTAGAAAAGAGTCAGTTATGAATTCTCAGTTTTCTGATACTTCTCTTTTGGTAGAATCTTTGTCTTTCACTTAAAAAAAAACTGAAATTTTCATCCAATTTTACTGAAATCTAATTTATACCTATGTTAATTATGCAGCCAACGAGCCTCAAGGGATTATGTGGTACATTCTTTATCATCATAAATATTGTATTACTTCAAATGCACTTTGGAAATTCCATTCTCAGCATTTCTTAATGGTATTCAGAATTCCAGGACAGAGCAGACTCTTATCCAATATTACATGAAGTTCTACTGTTTGTGTATTATTTTTCAATTAGTGCAATATCAATCTTCTTTTATATTTCAATAATCCAGTAAAATTAATATTATTCTTGTTAATCAAAGGGTTGCTGAAATTTCTATTTAAATGCTTTTGATCAAAAAAAATGTTAACAGTTGCAAAGCTTTTATCATTGAAAGAAAAGGCCTGTACATGTCTTAATTAAAGCAAATCCACCAGCTGTGGAGAAAGATCTAGTACACAAAGTAATTTAAGTGCAGTAATTATTTTATATAGAAGGGGTTTTCAGTGGACTTCTAACCATGATTTACTATCTTTCTCAAGTTGACTTGCCATAGCTCCTTCATTTTTAGGGACGTGCTTGCTCCTGAAACTGCTAGGCTTCTTAAATACTGAAATGCTTTTAATTGCTGAGTGCTAACATTAAAAAACAAAACAAAACAAAACAACCCCCACCTTCATGCAAACACCTGAAGTGCATTCCTTTGCCTTTATGGTCATTAATCTGTAAATGCAGAAATGGAAATTGTTTCTACTATAAAGCAAATAATTCAAGTACTATAAAAGGTAAGAATAATGCAAATCACCTAGCTTCAGGCAGAACAGAAAAATCACCTGTAAATTGTATTTTCTGTTTAAAACTCACTGCTGTTCATTATGAGGGTTCACAAAAGAAAATGTGAGCTGAGAAAATAATGAAAAAGACACTGTGAGAGAGCCATATAGAATTCTACCCGAGTGTTTGGTGATGGACTGCACAGAGAACACGTGAAGCTGTGCTGTGGAAGGGTCACAGACTTGCTGTGCACTGCAGATTAATTTCATACTCCACAGTTTGCGTACCTCTCACTTATATAAATGCTGGTTTGCCTTGCCATAAACCGCATTAAAAGCCTGACCCACAGCTGTGGCTTCCTCCTTGGTTCTTCAGGGACTGGACAAGGGTTGGGAGCGGAACAGGACTTTGCCTTCGTGGCTTCCCTCTGACCCCCTCGGCACATACGTGTGGCTTCCTCTCAGCTGCACGCAGCTCTGATAAGCACAACTGGTGGGACTAATCATATCCCAAAAGCCCTGTGGAACCGGTGCTGAAAGCTTCTTAAAATTCGTGATACCTCCCCTTGCATTTCAGAAACATTGTGGGGAAGAAGAGATCACTTTATAAAGAACATCTTTTTTCTGTAGGCTGAAATGGATAGATCTGTTTCTCCAAACCCAACACAGAACTATATGGCAATTCCAAATTCAACACTGCATTACAGTGACAGCGTCTAGAAATCTTTAGGATATTGTGTCCCTGTCATAACTCCAGCTGCAAGTAGAAGCCATGTGTCTCAAAGAGGAGATGGAAAGAATGAAGGATGCGGTGTTTCTGAAATTAATTTAAGACAAAGTTCCAAATGGAGTGAGTTCTCAAGTCTCACTTGCTTATCAATTCTTACACCCACTCTATTTGTATCAGCACATTTCAGACTTCAGTGTAAACTTAACTGTATTTCATCCGAAGTGTGACAACTAATATTATTCAGGTAATTTAAAGTGCATGTTTAAGGTTTAGTTGTGCAATAGGAGATAATAAACAAGTAATAAGAAAATGAAAGCGCAATGGTAAAAGCAAACACATGATACAGAAATGAAGATTTTTTTTTCTACATTCCAAGTTTGGAAGTCGACTTTTTAAAAAGGACTTTCGTTTCTGCAGTTGAACAGAGAAGGCTGTGTTTAGGTTTTCCTTATACTTCTAGATAGAGGCTACTTCTTTACAGAATCCTATTAATCATAACAGAACCACATTCAGTATTAGTCAAATGGAGACTTCCATGACAGAGTAAGAGACAACACTGTAAAGAGGAGGAAAGAATATTTTCTTTTTAAAATGCAAAATGACTTCAATTTTGGAAGGCTCTTGTAGTGTCCTTTATTTGTTGGAATACCATATTGCATTTCTTCATCTTCAGCAACCCTAGATCTCTTCATCTCAGGACACTGTCTATCTGCACAATAGGGTCATTTGTTACTTTCATGAGCTAGTGCAGTTTTTCAGGATTTTACTCTCTAATTTATTATTTATTCTTTATTAGATATGCTTTTCTGAATCCATATGATTTTGGTGTGATGTCTATTTTGGCAGGGAAAGCTGCAAATAACCTGGGGGTTATTTGACAGGTCAGTTGGGATTGAAAGTCCTAAAAACTGCAGACGAAGACCCAAATTTTAGTGACACAATTGAAAACAGCTGAGAAATCATCAAAAAATTAGAACATAGAGACTGGGAAACGTTCCTTGTAAGAGCTGTACGACCAAAATGTGAGCTACTTATCTGTCATAGAATTGCTGATTCAACATCCTAAAGCTATCCATAAGTTCTCCGAATCTTTCTTGATTTGTGCTGACGTTGTGCTTTTTATACTGCATACCTCTTCCTTTATTATATATTGATTTTTATTCCTATTAAGCACACAATTGTTTTCATCTTTTTTATTTTCCTTTATAAGATGCTTATGTCACATTAATTCATCTGTCATAGTTGGAGGCGGTCTACTTCAATAAATTATGGTTGACTTCTAATATATAAAAACAGTAGTTTTGTCCAACATTCTGCTTGTATGAAACAATAGCAGAAGTTAAAGTAATTTTAAGTGCTTTGATGCAAACGTAAAGTTTCAAGCTGTGTTCTTTTTCACAGCTTAAGTATTGCATCAAGATACTTTAAAAAATAGTAGCCACTATTACAGGCTGCAGTAATGAAGATTGAAGAGATCGAGTCCTACTCTCTATAGACACCAAGACATGATGATTTGAATTCTGCAATTAACACCATGACTTTATTGTGTTGAGCATAACATATGTTTTTGAAAATACATAAATAACTGGCATTTAAATCACATCAAACTACAGAACGCTAAGCTCTTGAACACCTTAAAAATGTAATGCTATGGGTTGTCTCTGTCAGGCATAAATTGAAAGTGAGATGGGGTGGAAAGTTACTAAGCATAAAATATTCTGCTAATAATTCTATTTTGAGAGCATTATCCGATTGCAGATAAGGGAGATGATTTTCACAAGTGAATGGGCATGTAAGGCAGCACACAAGGAGACAGCCATGAGGAAGAGGTGTCAGTGAATGACCACTTCCCATACAACACTCCTTGCAGTAACTCCTCCCCACTGATTCTGAAATCAGCTGGGCCTTCTCTACTGCAGTTTGAACTTTGGACCCTCAACATATGCAATATACATTTCTTTTAAAAATTAGACATGAAAACCTAGATTAACATTCATGAATGAGGAAACAGAGTAATCCCTAACCCAAAAAAATGCTCTATTTCATTGCATGCTGTGTGGCATCATTGAAAAGTGAGACTATGAAATGACCTTAAATGTCTCTGATCAGCTTTGGGGTGAACACACAACATGATCTTTGCATATTTGTGATTGTTTTCTCTGTACCCTCTGAACCTGCACCAAACTGAAAACCCTGAGGGCAAGAGTGTGGCTTACTGGTTTGGGTAAGCAGGTTTTCCTCTCTTCCTTTCATCCAAGATATGCACTCAGCTATTTCCACATCCCTTACAAAGCCAGACTTGGGAAAGTGGGACTTGTGTCCCACTCCTTTAGGTGCCAGAAGACAATCCTTGTCTCTGGACAAGGGAAGTGGGTGGTCCCTTGCCCAGGCTCACCACACTGTCATTTTGCCTTCAACTGTTTGAGACCACTGATCACTAAAAGAGCAGTGTCCCAGGGTGCCTGCCAATCTAAGCTTTGTGGCATGAGAATCCTAATTTTGCTTTAAAAAATTATCCAGTGTTTCTAGGGTAATAATGAAATCTCACAAGAAAAAATATAGGCTTTAAAAAATACTGAATTGCCTGATTGGATGTATTTTATTAGCTATTTCTATAATTTCACAAATCACTCAGACTAATGCAGCTTAATTAATAATATTGCAGGAAATTAGACTTGGGTATCTAATGTTCCAGAAGAGAAGATTTTTGAAAAAAAGTGATATCCTTCTTTGAAAACAGTAAATTTTATCCTTCTTTTGTACAGTAAATTTTAGCAAATTATTTCTCCTATCTGAGAATTTTCCTATTACAACCTTCACAAGAGGATATTCTAGCAGTTCTAACCACCACCTTCAAGTGCCTTTGAGGACACTACTCCAAGTTAATGAAAATGTGAAGGAAGGCAAAGTAATCGGCTAACCAGAAATGCTGCTAGGCAATTACTGAAACATCCACAGATCCTGTCTGCTTACAGGGCTACTCTAGATAGGCACTATCCAAAACCATTGTTTGGCACCAAGAAATAAAAATGCAGACCCAGCCGTTTTCAAGTTTAGTGTCAGGAGAAAGAAGCTGTGGAACTGGAAGTGAACAGGACAGTTTGCACAGTTGTGTTTGATTATATATATATATATTTTTTTTTTCCCCCCCACCTATCTCCCCCACCCCATCACTCTGGAGAAGAAATGTAGCTCATTCAGAAACTCTGCTTACTGTGAGTCAGGGGTGGGAAAAGAACAAGGCTAGAGCCTGACTGGAGCATCGCTTCCCTGTTACAGCTATTTGAAATTGTAGATGTACTCATACCAACAACAACAAAAAACATCTATTTTTCTTCTGCAGCCTAAAGGACCATCTATGTTCTATTGGTACCTCAGGTCTGACTGACCCACCTTTAAGGTTAAGACCACTTTTGCTGTAAGTTTGTCAGCTTTCTCATTACCTGTGGTCAGGAGCTCCAATCTTGCCACTTTGATTTTGCTTTGGGAGCTTGGATAATAGAACATAAATATTTGGATTAAAATCGGTAGTCATGCAGAATAGCCCCAATCTTATTTACTAATTAGATGCCAGATGTACATTCCATGCAGGTATTTCCCAGTAATTGAAGATATTATTTAGATGAGTGCACTATTAAGAATTTCACCTAATAATTACACTCCAAATTGTTAAAAAAAAAAAAAAAAAAGAGAGAGACACCTTAGGAGATACAACTGATGACTGCATCTACATCAAAACCACTTATTTAGTGTTTGGAATTTGAAAAGTATCTTAAGCCCACTGTAACAAAAAAATAAATTACTTTAATTCAACATCATCCATCTACTAATTAGGTTGCTAAGATATTAACAGGAAAGAATTTGGTTCTATGGCTCTTAAAAGCTTGATTGTGAAATTCATAATAATATGGGACCCATCTTTCATTCAGCAGAGAAAAATGAAAACCAACAAAAACCAGATCCCTAAAATGAATATGTACAGTTGAGGAGCCTAGTTTACTGTCACTGAATTTTATTCTCCTTTTCAGTTTCAGTAATTGCAGCAAAATAGCTGCTCTTCAGGGACATATTAGGAAAAGAATAGTAATTAAGCTTAGGAAGGTATAATCTGTATAAAAATGAATTACAACTGACTCAGTCTAAAACTAATGTATTACAGATTCAAATGAAAACCTAGCTGTACCCTGTGAATAGCTTATTCAAAAACACTTCCAGATTTCTAGATGTCAGCTCTGTCACTTTGGGCACATTTATTATCCTCTTCAAAATGTGTAACCCTTCAATGTGAAAAATGACATCACTGAAGAGTCAACACTTTCCCTTCCCTAAGGAGCCATGCCTGGGAATACAAGGAAAAAATCCTAAAAACAGATAAATAGAAGCTTTCTTTATGAATGAGCCTGCATGGTTTATCAAGAGAACCACTTAAATGACCCACATTATTTTAGCAAAACACATAACCCCGCCAAAAGGAGAGAAATCAACATCCCAAGGGCTTTTAAAAGTTAGTTTTCCAGCACCAGACATTGAATTGAAGCCCTTTATCAAAAATAAATAAATGCACTGATGAATAGCTCCTATACTTGGTTTCCAGAGAGTGACCAGCAAAAGGAGGGCTAACAATCCACAGTCAGGAGCTTTTCCACAAAATGTGCTTGACAAAGCAAAGCAGTGAAACATGTACTTGGATGTATATTATGGGAACATCTCTCCCGCTCCAAAGAAACTGAACAAAAATATTTGTGGATTATTAGAATATGCATTATCTACCAAAATTTCACAAAATGGCACAAACACCATGAAAGGTACCATCACGTTCACTGGCCTTTACAGTCCTGCGAGGTCAGAAGTGGTGTACTTCCAGCTTTCTATGGCTCTGGGAGAAAGGAAGGCAACGTTCTTTCAACTCCAGTTTTAGGCCTTCCCTTTTTTATGGGATTAGAAACCCACAGCTCATTCTGTCAAGTCTAAATACTAGATTTATCATTAAAATTATTTTAGTCAATATTTGCACAGAAGAAAATAAAAGGGCTTTAAACAAACCTCTTGGATTTCTTTGCTATAAATTATGAAACCAGAAATCAAAGTAAATGGAAAGCAAAATAAAGCGTGACCCTCCCTATCCAGTAAATCATCTGTGGCAACCTGTACAGAAGGATGTATTTTGGAATGTTCCCAAAGCCAAACTGCTGAAGCTAGCTTTAAAACAAGATATGAATTAGCTTGGCATGCTCCACCCTTGACTTAATCCTCAAAGGACATGGTCAAAAATTTACCAGACAAGCAGTGAGGGAAGCAAGAGCTGTGTCACTGCGAACAACCTAATACAATTTCTTCCCTAGAATTCTACAAAGCACTGCCCTCTGTGTAGGAAATTTCAGAAACAAAGTGCATGAAATGCTCTACTACAGCCAGGAAAATATCTTGTGAGATGATATTACTGCATAGTTTTAATAAAAGTTATATTTTGGTTATTTTCATGTTACATTGCATTTCTGAGAATCATGCACTATTTTCAACTTCCATCTTCGAATAACATGTGAAAATCCTGTGCATAAAAATTGATAAATCAGTAGAGAAAACAGTCTAGAACAGCTTCTAGGATACAGCCCTAAGACTTAAAAAACACATGATATTGTGAATGAAACTATTGTAAACAAGGAGGGGTAGTAAAGGTTTACTATCAGACTTATTATACTATCAGACTATCAATACTAATTATTCTGAGAACATTTGCAGCAGGATTGTCTGAAAACAAGGAGATGTGAAAGGCTGTGCAGTAACATTCTGGTCTGTGGATACCCACACAGAACAGTTCTGGGTCGCTTAATGTGGATGGATGAGACACTGGCACAGTTCCAGCCTGACACACACGGGCATCCATTACAGCATGGCCTGGAAAACAGGCAGTTGGTTTGGAGAATGCAGGACTAGAGATCTACCTTCTGTAGGATGCAAGACAGTAAAAGAGGTTTAAAATACAATACAACAAGTAGTCCATAAAGTAGTCTTAGTTTTATTTATTAAACACTTGGCAGTGGATATCAAATGCTGGTGTATATCACAAGTGGTTTGACTGCATCATTTATTTGGAGTGCAATACAAAATGAGAAACATGCCCCAGCTCCTTATTGTATGTTAATATTAAATCATTACACATGGCAGCTGTTTTGTGTTCCATGTGGTTTTCAGTTTCTTGCTGACAGGTGTCCAAATCACAGAAACTATCCCCACATGTAGTGGCAGCTGGCCACACTCTCATCTCTGAGATACTAGAAGTGAATAAAGAAGCAGTTTGTATACTGGAATGATTAATTCAATCATTAGCTGGCTCTCTGTTTGGTTTGAAAACCAAGTAGAATTCAGAATAGTGTATTTTTAAGTGTTCAAGAAAACCAGTCTTTCTGAAATTATAAGCAGGAACTTGGTTTTGTATAGGGGGGGAAAAGAAAAACCAAAGCCCTGATAACCACTGGAAATATTTGGTCAAAAGATGATATATAATTTGCAGAGTTTTCCTTTAGCTTAGTAACCTTTCCATAACATGACTGTGCTCAAGTTGGGTAATCCTATCATTGTAAGAATTTCATTACAGTGAAATACACAAATACACCATGTCATGCCTACATATCCAAATCCAGATTGTTGTGTGCCTTTGGAGACTGTAGCCATTTTTCTGATAGTAAGTGAGAAGAGTTAGAAGAAGAAAGAGGTTTAAATTGCAAAGCAGCAGTAGGTCAAACGTGTATTGTCATGTTTTTACTTCACTTGTGCCGGGCACACAAATCAACAATATTATTTTCAGCTGCCTTTTGTAGCTTTTGTAGCAGCAGCCTATTTGCAACAAGAACCCCTGATATGCCCTAAAAGATGCAACGCAGCATTGCTTGAGCTCCCTGTAAGGCAGAAGGCGAGCCCTGGGGGCTGGTGGAGCCCCTGGCACGGCGCTGTCCTTGTGACCAAGCACTGAGATGCCGCTGCAATGAAAAGCGGGACAGACCTCGACTGGCTTTGTAGAAACAGAGCTCGGTGAAGGAACAGGAGCTGAAGAGAAAACCTCGGACTGCTTCACCGAGCAGCCCTTCCCAAACGTGATGTCTGCCCGACATGCTAAGAGCCAAGCTTTTCCAAAGCTTAAAATTAGAAAAGAGAAGTTGAAGGCCAAATGGGCTTCTAGTCACACGGACACTCCTCCGTTTTCCCTGTTAACTTCCAGGCTTTAAAGGGTTTAGCAAACTGTTAGCCATCTTGGTTGCAGTCTCAGTCCCTTAAGAAATTCTAAACCTGATATTGCAGAAAGGCATGGATATTTCATCCTCACACCTGCTAACCCTGGAGGGAAATATCTTTAAAACAATCTTCTGGGAATGTTTAAAAAAAATTAAAAAAAAAAAAAAATCCTTAGAGCACATTCCCAAGAAATTTTAGCAATCTTCAAGCAGCACTGTGCCTTTGAAAAGAAAAGGAAGCAAAAAACCCCAGCAAAAAAAGAGGCAAGTTAATTCAAAGCATATTTTGAAGTATCAGATGTGCTCAACTGTACAAACTTTTGTTTCTATCACATAAAGTTATAGTTGAGCAGTGCCATTGACATGTACATTAAAAAAAAATTCTAAGCAAAAAAAAAACTTATTTTTTATTTTAAGTGGTTACAAGAAAAATGAGTGGGTTCTTTTTAAGCACTAGTTCTAATTTTGCTAATATTCGTACGTATAAGAATTAATGAATTCTTATTATCTGTAGTACACTGTGAATGCAGTTCTGTTTAAAATTACTTTTCAAAACATACAGAAATGTCTACAACTGCAGTTCACAAAATATGCTACTTTTTACTCAGCATTAAGTTTAGAAATGATATATATATATATTATTCTGTGAAAGTTTTAATTAAAAGGTACCTACATTTATAGTCAGGACTGAGGAATCTACTAAATATGCCAGGAGCCCCAAATTACATAAATGGTACTCAGTTGCAGATTATTTACAGAGCATTTCTAGTCAGAGAAGGGAGAAGCAGGTCTCCCTTTTTTCCTGAGTAGCTGCCAAAGCAGATGGATGACACATGCAGGAAGCTCCTCAGTGGCATTATATTCCTTCCCTCAGTCCAGTGTCAGCTACAGCTACATCAGGAATCATTCCTCAATACACTATCAGCAATTTAGCACAGAAATCAGCATTTCTGCCACAAACACACACTACTGGACCTGAAGAAATCACAGTCCCACAGTGCTTGCTGTGTCTGTGCCTTATAAAAAGATAAATCATGTACCTACGTAAGACAGAAAGGAACAAGCTCGGATGGGAATTGCTCCTCAGTACTCGAAGTCACGTGCTGATAAGCAATCCAAAACTCTGGGTTTGGATCCATATGAAACCAAAGTGAACAGATGCAGAATCCACCGGTCTGGCAATAAATCTCCCCTGCCCCCCAGCACTGTGGTTTGCTTTATTGAACTGGCTTCCCTTAGAAGTTCACAGCTGCCCCCGAGCCAGACCTTCAACCTTCTGCCCGAGTTGGTGTGGCAAGTATATTAACATTTGCACTTTCAGTGTGCATCAGCAGCTCTTATATTTTGTTTTTATTTTTTGAATCTTACTCTTTTCTCTTTCAAGCAGAAACATATCTGTTGAACATGCCATAAACATTCCAGCAATTTTTGCTGCCCCACTCACGAGTGCATCCTGGAAAGGGGCACTGATGCTTGGCATGTTTAATATCATAGACCAGACTAAATGCAGTGAGAACAGCCTGTCATGCGATTACAGGAAGCCCATTCCTACGGGCCACTGAGAACAAGATGTGCAAAGACAAATCAGAATTTAAAAAAATATTCACATCAAATTAGGAAAAAAAGAATCTATTTATTTATTTATTTAAATTAAGATACCCAGAAAAGACTGCTGACTCTTCCCAGTGCCCCCACCCTCGACAATGAAAACAAATGCATAGGAAACAAGAGCACACTTTCTATCCTCACTGTTGATATAGAATCCTCACAGATATATAATTTGAGGCAGAACAGTAAATCTTGCAATCACTAGTCCCACACAGTCCAGGCAGGTTTCAGTCTACCTGACAACATCCTGTATATGATGATGTTTCAATTAAGAATTTTATTTTTTTTTTCCAGTAGTGCAACTCTGGTTTACCTGACAAAGCTGGAGAAGCTCACAGCACTACCTATCGAGGAGAGAGAGACTCCCTTCTTTGCTATTTCAAAGTTATCTTTATGCATTCATAATGGTTTTACACCTATCTGTACATATCATTAGTAACCATTTAAAAGTATTAAAGAAGAAGACATGAGTAAATAATCTATTTTACATAAATCTATGGTTCTGTTTATTTAAACTGATTGGCAATATAATCTGATTCTAAACTATAAATATTTTTTCCAATTCTGAACATAACACTCACTCTAATTTTGTTTGTAATGTAACCATTACCCATCTCTATCCCGGCATATGCTTTAAAGCACATTTGTTTCTCTGCATATGAAAATAGCTACTTAAACTTCTACTTTCCACGAATGCATAATTCAAAATTGTTTACTACATGTCTTATACTGGTTCTCTGTGACCAGGAGAAGAGATTTAAGCAACAGTACAAGGAAATTAATCTTTAGATTCAGCTTGCCATTATAAAATACACCAATATATCTCTATTAGGCCAAAGTCAAAAGTCAACAGAAGTGCAGTCTGCCTTACCTCCTTATTCCTACATTAATCAAACCTCATCCTGCTTAATTTTCTTTTTGGAATAGGAAAAAAGTGAAATAAGAGAGGAGCTAAAAAAAAGAAAAAAGAGATGATTACACAAACATACACTTCAAGGAGATAGATCCTCTGTAGCTACACTGTTGAAAAATATTCAATAAAATAAGGTAGGATAATGCTTTCTTTATGTAAAGGAAAGATCAGTCACATTAATGAAATAGCCAAATGGAACCTTCAGGCCTAATGTAGTAAATCTCCAGTAAATTCCAATTAGTATTGAAGTAATAAGCCTGAAAATGATTTTTCTCCCTTTAAGTAATGCATATACTTATAGAAAAAAAAAATGCTTGGATGACTTGGATGCCATCAAAGACCAGGTTTTTAGATAGCTAAATTCATCATTTATACATGATGCATAATTCAAGATAAGTCTTTAAAAAAAATAAACAAACCGAAACCAAACCAACAACAACAAATGCACACATCAGTAAATCAGGACCATAATGTTGGCCCTTGGAATGGTGCCATTTGATGGCCACTTTCAAGCTGGCAGTGCCTCTCACTGGCAAATTAAACATTCTAAATCCAGAAGCAGAGAAATCACTGATGTAAATGGAAGTCTTCAATGAAACAAAATAATAATACAAAACAAACAAACAAAAAACCAAAACAGAGATCATCGGCCATGCTGATGTTTTGTGAAACACTGTATAAATATGTTAAATACTAAAATTATCTCAGCTAAGGAGAGGGTTTTCAAAAAATACTTTGTGCAAAATTAATTTTTGAAAACTTTATTAAGGGTATTTTAAAATATCAAAATTTGTGACCAAATGATGCTCACATTCTAGTAGGTAAGTGCTGTAGATTTTTGACAAATACTATAATGAACATTCTTTACCACAAGTGAACCTAGGATATGATCCCAGCTGCATCAAGTGATGGTGAAACTGGAAGACAGAGATGATTACCACTCTTTCACATATTCCTACGCCATTCTCCTATGTGTAACACAAAGGTGGAGAGAAATTCTAGATTAACCTGGACTGGAGACAAAATCTTATGGAATTCATAACAATCAAGACTTCACCAGTGCCAGGTCTGGGCACGGAGTCTTAAGCTGAGGGGCTTAACTCCAGACACAACTATCCTTTTTAACTTAGTGTTCTGCACAGTTTTGCACAACACAGAACACACTCACACAACAAACACAGTAAACAACCCAACAAATCACCTAACACCTTTGATCAGTAAAATAAATAATAAAGGTTCCTTCCCTCGCCTTTGCTTTCTTTCCACATGCTGGCCAGTAAATCAGAGCTAATGCGAAGAAAAGACTGCCCAAGAAAATCTGCCCCCAGAAGGGACAAAGAAGAGTCTATACATCCTTCCCAAGACATCCCTGCAGCAGGCTTTTCACCTTTCTGTGGACTCTGCCATAAAAGCAGTCCAGTCACAGACCAGAACTAAACAGTAGCTGTTTACCTCTTCCCAGCTGCTCTAATAATTTTTAGATAATATTTATCTATTTTTTCAATTTTAGACTGAAAACCACTCACTGCACTCCTTTATCTGCTTCTATAGACATGTTTAACACTGAAAGAAAAATGGGTTTAACTCTTGCTGCTCCTCAGCACCTCGTGTTTATGCCAGCTCACTACTGCGTTCCTCCAGAGACCCGGGCACTCACAGATTGCATTTTTATGTCACTGTGATTTAGAGAGTGCAAGGAGGACAATTGCATAACTGTTTACCTAAACTCATAATTTCTTGGAAGCCCTACACAATCCTTTTGTTATCATAATCTCCAACAGGCATAAGTAGCATGGATATATCATGGCCTGAAACTGGATATAGCTGACTTTGCCTGTCTGACTGGTGACTTACGGAGTCCTGCATGTCTGAACTTCTGGGAAA
This sequence comes from Gymnorhina tibicen, assembly GCA_013399875.1. NCBI lineage: Eukaryota > Metazoa > Chordata > Aves > Passeriformes > Artamidae > Gymnorhina > Gymnorhina tibicen. Next base: position 1,794,433 of record VXAZ01007497.1, read on the forward strand.
CAGCTGCTGGTCCCACACTGAAATTAGAACATTTGAGCTCGTCTGATTTATGTTAATTCCCGTGGGAACAATGACATGAAAAATGAACACCACTTGTAAATAAAGTACCAGTTCTCTCAGCAGTGAAAAAAAATATATGAAATAATCTATTTCAGTACACACTGATCTATTTACCACCTTGCTGCACTGAAACATAGACAGTCTAATGGTTATCATTAAAAAATGGAGCCTTGGGTATACAGCCATTCAATGGTTATCTGTCCCTATCTTGCTGTTATTTGAAGAATTAGTTTGCAATAGTTATTGGTCTGGTTTTGGTTGAAGAAGAAATATTTTGATGTTGGCAGGCATGAGGGAGGTGAGAAGAAATGAAGTTTATGTAGAAAAAGACAAGGTATAGGAAATATGTTCAAGTGACCCAATTGTCAAGGAGTGCATATTGTCCAAAAACCAGAAGCCATTACAGTTTATCTAGTTCTGATTGCTCAGTCTGACAGGTCAAACATTTGAAATCTGCTTTTTTAACCTACTGGGCTCTCATGGGATACTCCACACAACGTTATATCGTCCACAGATCAAAGCTGGTATTCATACGACCAAAACCAAGGCGACTGGAAATGACTCCTTAAGGATTTCATAGTTTTCCTGTAAATGAGAAGAATAATCTCTCCAAATACTTAGTGTACTCACAAAAAGCAGTTTAAGCAAAGCAATCAGTTGTCTCTGAGACCAGACTAGATCATATGGTAGCATAGCTGAGACACTGCTCAGATAATGCACATGTAACAGTGGTGAATGTCTTCGTTTGGTGACCTTTTATTGTTCAGGATTTGTTACATCTGAAGGACTAGCAAGAAAATCTCTAGCAAAAAGTCTTTAAGTTTCACCCTATGAGCACAGACAGCCTTTAATTGACTTTGGGGATCCTGCTGCTTGAGTTGCATGAGGCAGCAGAGCACAGGCAGCATTACTTAACAAGAAATTACTCTTAATTTAAGGAGCTTCTCTTCATGACAAAATCCTTCGCTAAGCTAGCTTGGAAAAGGGGGGTCAGGGAAGGAAAGAGGAACAGTCAATGTGTTTGCAGCTACAGGCAGAGCCATTTCAAAGGAAAATGCACTAACGGACTCTTACTAGGTTTTGTTTCCTTTTGAGTTTTCCAAGTCAGGGCAAAAACTTCTTCCTGTCCCCCAGGTTTGCTGTTATCAAAATCTCATTTCAATTGTCACCTTCATGTTTGAAAAGGCCTAAGATATGCAGAAGAAACCTACAATGATACATTTATGAAAGTTGCAGATTGCTTACTTAAGGACCTCCACAAAAAGTTCTTCGTTTTCATGTCGAAAATTTGAAAGTGACAGATGACCATTCTATGGTGGTGTGTAAATGCTAATATGGAAATGACCACTGCAGCCAAAAAGCAGGAATCAACAGTGGTACCTTCATAAAATGTGCTGATATAGTGTAATGATTAACACCCCCCTCCGTCCCCCCCAAATAAATATATATAGGACTGACTGAATACCTCCACATTCTGTAGCTCTTTGGATGAGACTTCACTGCAGGCACAGAGTGACCTGAATTTAAATTTTGATGTGGTCTGGCACAGTATAATTTGAAAACCTAGTTGACTAATTTACAATGGCATTACTGCAAACAGCTCCGAAAAGGAGGAGAAGATGGCTTTGCCAAAGCAATGAGGAAACCCACAAATATCAAAGGACTGAAGCAAGGGCAAGGGAACAAGATACAGCACTTCATACAGATGTTTCATTAATGATTGCCAACCCAATTGTGTCCCTCCTCAACGTGCTAAAGGAGATTAAAGACTTCACTGCGGTCTTCAGGATTTGGAGGTAAATTAATGTGAAATAAGACTTATTGGAACTGGGAATTGGATGAAAACAAAACATAAACAGAGGGAAACTGCTATCAATAGAGGATATTAGTAACGACTGAAATTTGGATTTTTAATTTTGGTTTTAATTTTTTTTTCAATAACTGCAGCAACTGAGGAGAATAAGGAACAGAATATATATTCTGGAAAGAAAGCTAAACAGAAAGGAAGAAGAATCTACTGTCATTTTATGTCTTAGTGCCCCAATTTTCCTCAAAAATGTAGGAATGGCAAGAGGTAACACAACTGCTTGGTTATTTCAGGATGTAAACTATGGAGGAATCAGTTGGGGTACAGCATTATTTTGAAATACATAATAATAATTTGTAACATTATTTTAATATTTACATGCTTTCCTCCTCAGAACGTCCAGCAAAAGAAAGGGGAGAATGTGGGAGGCAGAACAGACACATGGGACCCATACAAACATTCAATTCACCTCTGTTTCACTACCCACACACTACTTCTTATGGTTTCTCTAAAATTACATTTCATACTTCACAATGTCGGCTTTCCAATCTCTAAAAATTGTATTAAAAGGGGTTTTGTTTTCTGCATTTTGAAAAATCTTAAAGGAATTTTTCTTAGACCATCAGTACAAGTTCTTATTCTTTCTTTTTATGGGTGCATCTACTAAAGAACTGCATAAGTGTAGAAGTACCTCACAGTCATCATGATGCTCTTCTTGGACACAGATGGCTTCCTTACTTTTATCCATAGAAAAATTCCTCAGGAACTCAGAATCACAGTATTATGAGATAAACCCCTCCAGAAACTTCATTTTGAGCCTTTGTGTCAACACCGATTTTGAGAGAATGCATTTTGTGCTTGGCTGTCACACGCAGCATCCTCTCACTGATGAAGCATTCCAGTCATCAACAAAGGAATTTAGATACTTTATACACATATTACCTGTTAAGCTAATAGTTTTCTACTTTTTTTGGTAAGTAGTAAAACAATTCTCCCTTCAATAACTAGCCCAGAAGAACAGCAATTAGAGCTTATGCTCTAATTAGTGCTTCTGCACTTCATCAAGGAAGCCGGAGTCCATTTGCTCATTGACAATGCAGGAGCTACAAATCTGAGGAGTGAGGACTAGATTTGTTTTCTTGTGTCCTAGTGCTTTGTTTTCTTCAGGAACAATGCTCAAAAAGCAAATTTCGTGGAAATTCACACATCACTTCATCAACTTTTGGAAAAGGCACAACAGAAACAATTACCCTACAGAATTCTGTCAGTTCTTATTCCTGTTGTTTCACAGGGCAGATAGATAAGGGAAATAGTTATTTTTGAGAATAGAACAACGAGATATTAAAATTTTATGTCCATAAGTCGACTTACACTTCAGAAGTAGAAATATCCAGCTCCGTTTATTTCATGGCCAGTGCATCCCTGCCATTACACGAGCACTCATGCAGACAAATCCTGTTGCTGGATGCACTGGGGCAGAGTGTAGCAGACCAGCAGCACATAGCTTTTCTAGCTTTACTTGAACTGCTGGAGTAGCTAAATAGGAGAGGGGATTAGCAAAAGGAAGAGAACCAGAGAAAGCCATCCTTGTGCTTAGCAGATAATGCCATCCTAAGGCATTCACTTTCAGAAACTGGTTACAGATTCCTGGGCTGCAACCTAACAGTTGAAAGTATGTTTACAAACATCAAGGTGCTGAACTGACCATAGAATAAGAAAATGGAAAAAAAAAGCCCCATCGCAAAAATTCTACCAAAAAAAAACCATCCCACCCCTAATATTCAGACCAAATTAAATAAACAACCTTAAATATTCCTTCTTGCACAACAGCTGTGGTGACACCTTTATCTGGGTAACACTACACAGCAACAGCACAAAGTGTTCCCCTCTCTTTTTCTCCATTTCTATTCTACAGGATATATTTCCTGTAATGCTCCAGAAAAGAAAGTTAATAGTCTATGTTTCCTTTTTTTATTAAGTACTGAAGGCAAATTCTAAGATCAAAATACTGATAGAAACATTTTTTAAAAATATTTATCCAAGTATTAGTGATTAGACTACTCAAGTATATTTCCATTATAAATTGACAGATACGTATGCTTCTATTGTGCTTGCTTTCAGAGATTATTAGTCAGTGTAGTAGAATACTGAGAATTTTCTTCTTCAAACTGCAATTAGTTCTCCATCATAACAGGGAGAACAAGTTACTAAGAACAGGACTGATTTTTTATTTTAATTCTCGTTTACCAATAAATCTTGAGACAAGATTTACTGTATATTCTGTTTTAAGTAGTTAAGGCTATGGTTAATACTGAGAGGGTAATTTTTTTTTTCAATTTCTTTTCAAATAATTTATTTTCTTCAGCTTAGATAAGACCCTTGAATTCTTCAGTATACTGCTTTGCTTTAACGAATAACACGATAGCTTTTACATGAGACCTTCTTACAAGGGATGTTTTATTTGTTAAGATGAAGCAGGCAGCCATGGTGGCGGGGCACACACCTGCATGACACACAGTCCTCCTTTCTCTTCTCTCGGCTTGGAGAACTGTTGTTTCCACGAGATGTGCCTTCCCCAAGCTCATGGGAAGCCACTCTATCATCTAATAATGCAACCAACATTCAGTTTCTCGCTTTTCCTTCAAGAAAGCCGTCCTTGTCTTTTTTTGGTTTTTTAGCATTTCCGTTTTGTAAATCTATACTAACCTTCATTTGAGGGCTAATAAGATTTCCAAGGAACTCTGATTAACCTTATTTTTCCTGTATCTTTCACATCTTAAAAGTGCTCCTGGAGCAAAAAAGCAATGGAAAGATGCGTGCCTATAACTAACACATCAATATTCCTGCTTTGTCTTGATCCATTATCCTACTATGGCTGCTGTAATTCCTGACATTTATGATGCAATTATAATCCAGTTGCTCCCAGCAGAATAATCTTTTGTTTCTACTATATCCTCTTAAATAGAGCTACTTGGATGCAGCTATAAGTAGTCCAGAAATACAGTGAGGGGGGAAAAGGATCCTGGGCTGAAAGACCAGTAATATAATTTTCACAAGCCCTGGTGAAAGACATTTCAAAGTGAAACATGTAGGATTCATCCATTCTTCTCTTTGCTTCTCAGAGTCTTGGGTTTTTGACCAAAACTAACACTTTTCCTACAGATTATAACCACTAAACCAGTTTCTGCTTGTACATCTAACAACATTCCAGGTACTGTCTTGTGAGGGAAATTATAAATAAAGTATATCCTTAACCTGATCTGTACTTTTTGCACACAGTGCTACTCAGCTGTTCCTCAGAGCCTTTCCCTTTCAAACAGACATTAATCTTGCTGCCACAGAGCAAACATCCAATATTTTTCACACTGCCTTGTTTTCAGAGTGATTCTCTTTGGCTTGGGGGTCCTCAAGATGGAGGAGATGCCCAGAAAAAAACAGGAATAGATTCCCTCCTTTAACAGAGTCCTAGTTTAAAAACAAACAAAAAGAAAACAAAAGCCTAAACCCCACAAAGCAAACATACCAGTGAAGAGCTAACACTCAGAAGTCTGCCAGATCAGCTGAAGTCCTTCACACATATTAAGTATTTTTTTCCCACTGTAACTTGCTGAGGAAAAACAAAGTCCAGCGGAAGGAAAACAGAAGAGAAAATGCTATGTCCTGCCATCCCACATGAAATATTGATGATAACTCATGTGGAAAAGACTATAATGTTGAAGTTTATCAGCATTTGACATATGATACATTCTAAATAATTAGGAATTACTGCAGGTGACAGATGACCAGACCATAGCGTCAATAGAAAGGGGCAGTGTCACAGCAGCCTTAATCTGAGCAGGGGCAGTCACAAGGAAATAGGTTACCAATGTGAATTTGCCACTGAAAAGAAAAGAGAAAAAAAAAATCCACACACAAACAGTTTTTTTTCTAAGTGAGGCTTGATTCACATGGGATACCAAAAAGAACAGGAAGACCTACAAAACTGCAAATGCCTTTACGTGGCGATCAATGTTTCAGTGGCTGCAGCTCTAAATTAATTAGAACTAATTAATTTAAGAAAATATATGGGACTGGCAAAATCTCTTAAAATCTTTTCAGCTGTGGAATCAAAGAGTATCTTCTTGCCCTCTTCTATCTTTATCTAACCTCTTTCCTAACCTCTCCTGTCTTTACAGAAGGGTTAGGAAATTAGAGCGATTCATAGACTGACTAATAATTTTAGAATGTCAAGTTTTGAAGAAAATAAGTTTTAAATCATATTAAATATATACTTTTGATATTGTTGAGTACAAAAATTTAGACTATTTTGGAAGGTGCAGAGGTGCAAAGAAGTTAGATTCATTTCTCTAATTCTGAAGTAGATTATCTGAATAAATACATATTATAGAAAAAAATTAGATGGTCATTATGGTACTTAACAAAATAAGCAGTAAGGCTGATATGCAAATTTCTAAGATATTGTTCAAATAGAACATGGGAACATCTGCCTGTGTATTTTTCACTGTGTTTTTAAAAGGAATGTTGACTCTACAAATAGCTTCCTGTGAAATGCTTTTGTTTTTTTTACAGAAATAAGTGTTCTCAATTAAAAGCCATCCTTTCTATTAGTTATATACAGCACTGACTCCCATCATTATCTGTTCCCTTCTCCATAGACTCTTGGAATCGTTAAATCTCCAAAACGCATTTGATCACTGTAGGGTATTTATAATTTAGGGACAGGAGAGGGAAAGAACAAATTCTTGGAGATCTTTTCTGAGAACAAAAGTTAGTGAAAATTGTTTGGCAACAACCAAGCAATAGGCCTGCACCTCTTATTCTAAACAATGTTATTTACAGCGTATCTTGAGTCATCAGCAAGAAAGGATAATAACCGAGTGTCAGGGATCCTTTTCAATCCTGCTGAATAAACAAGTTAGGCTTTCTTCAGAAAGTCTCAGCTTGGAGTCCCTTGACTGTGACTGTTTGTTGAAAGAATAACAAAAGAAGGACAGAGCACACACAGAACTGGCACAAGGACCTGGCAGAGTGTTAAGCAGATGGAAGTGAGCACATGTCCTGCAGGTCTGGACACAGCTCCCACTTGGGCAGGGATAAGGGAGCAGCCACATGCAGCTGCCTGCCGCTGGCTAACTTGGCCTCGCTTGGGCTGCCTTTGCCGGCCTCCTGTATCTGCTGTGGAGCTGACAGAGACTTGCACAGACCATGCAGGGCTGCAAATAGGAGCAAAGGGCCTGGTGACTAACCCCAAACAGCTGCCATTCCCAACTCTACTCCGTCCCGCTTCCAGCGCGCCCCAGCTCCCGCTGTCTGGGTGGGTGGGGATGGCTGTGCTGCTGTCGGACAGCCAGAGCTATAAATAGCCATGCTCTTGTTGTCTGGCCACACACTCAAATCTCAGCCACTCAATATTTTGAAATTTAAACCAAAACATCTAGAAAGATATATGTGATCAGTGCAGTTGTGTGCAACTCAGGGGTGGGTTTTCTTGCATTTTCATTTGGATTTTCATTTCCAGGCAGTTACAGCTATTGCTAAATCAGCACAAGAGAGGTTCAACATAATTATTTGCCATCTCTCAGGTTGTCTAATCCCCCCTGAGTGAGGGGGTAAGCCTGTTGAGCAGCCCTAGGAAGATAGGGAAGTGAGAGCCTTCTGGCAGCAGATCAGAGTTACCCTGCTTGCTTGAAATGCGTTGAAGTCAGAAGCATCCAGGGCCTTTCATTAAGACACTGAAGGTTTTTCCTGTTCTGCCTCTTAGCTGGCCATTGAGTTGACTCTGCTGATCAGCTGAGGGAGGCACAAGTCAGGAGGCAAGGAACGTATGCACAAAGAAATCTGTCTTTCCATCCATCCGAGAAAAAACCTCCAGCCAGCGACAATTTCACAAACGAGCCATTAACTGACATGAGGTTTGTACAACTCTGCATTTAGTTGGCTACTGGTACAAAAGCAAGTGACAGCATTTTGTGTTTCTGTTTTTGAAGTATGTAGTGGGTGCAGATGCCATGGGGCTGACACAGGACAGGCTGCCAGGTGGCCTCTGTGAGGAGGGGCTGGGATTGCCCTATGCCAGACACGGATGGTTCCAGACAACCCAGCACGGGGCACAGCTGAGCCCACAGCGCAGCTTTTCCCACAGGGAAAGCCTGGGTAAGGAAGGGCAGAACACAGCTCAGAGTGGGGGTAAGGGAAAAAATGTGACAAACAGGAGGGATAAAACACACCAAAGTCACTGAAGAAGGAGGTGTTCCATGGTGCCCAAGCAGAGACTCACTGCGGGCTGTAGAAAGCCCACATGGGTACACAGGGGAAATTTGCAAAAGGAAAGAAGTTTCAGGGAAATCTCTGTGCTGACTGTACCCTCCCAACGACCCCATGCAGGCTGCTCAGGGCTGGAGGCAGAGAATTTGGAAGCCAAGGACTGATGTTGAGCCTGGGAAGAAGAGGCAGTGTGGAGAGAAGCTGGTTTTGCTTTTGTCTTTGTTTCTCAACTTCTAACTCTATTTTTCATTATCAATACATCTAATTTATTTTCCCAAGCCAAAGCTATTTTGCCTGTGACAGTACCTGCTAAAACACCTTGCTGTCTTTCTCCTCCTGTGTTCTCCCTGTCCTGCTCATGATGGGGAGAGAAGCGGTGGGCATTGGGCTGCTAGCCAAGGCTAATCCAACACCACACAGATGTTATGGCCACGTTGCTCAGCACAATGAAAAAGCTTCACAGAGCTTACACAGGCTTTTCAAATTCAATTTGGGTAAAGAGCAGAATAAAGGAACTCTTTAGGAATGTTTTTGAAAAACGTACTGAAAAGTCTAGATGAAAAATATGTTACAATATTGGAATTCCCTGTAGATTGCTGACTTTTTCCCCCAATCTCCATCACTAACACATGCTAAGCAGTGCAGGTTTAGGCTCAGAACCTCTCTTATTCATACATACAAGTGCATGCTACATGCAAGAGAAACATTTTGCATTCAAAGCAGAACTCTCCACAATAGTGGCAATTTTCAATACACTTCGTGTGTGTATGAATGACTTCTCAAGGTAGAGAACTCCTGTTTCATAACAAAGAATCTCACTGCAGATATGGTCTTATAAAACAAAATTAATGAATTCAGATCCATAAATTCTGCACCAGAGAAAAAGGGAGATCAGAACTGTGCAAACTGGGCATGACACAATCCATGGTAATTTATGATAATTTATAAGACCATATGTCAAGTCATACTTAGAAATGAAGGTACCACAGTCCCTAGAATGAAAAAGCCACTCCACAGCACTTTGATTGCTTGATAGTGATAGATGAGAGCTAGAAAATATGGCCACCACATTTCATATGTCATACTGCAGATTGATGCATGCACATACTGCTCTTTGGAAAACATCCACAGTATTTTTGCCTCATGATAAAATAATCTAGGAGCCCTTTGCCTTGCTGTATATCAAGATAAGCTGTGACAAGCAAAACTAACATCAAACAAGCAAACAAACAGTTTATTTCTCTGTATGTAGCAAATCTCCATGAATCAAATCCACCAAGATATTGAAAATTCATATAGGTTTTCTTTGAGCCACATGCGACAGCCACATGCCCTTTTTTTCCTTTAAATGCACAGCTGTCTAATTGAGCATTAACAATCTAATAAGGTACACAACAGGACCTGAAATGCAACTTTTCTTTCAGGCCCAGCAGTGCACAGGTTCTGTATCGCTCCCAGCTTTTCAATTAGATCATAATTATAACATGCCTCATTTAGAGCTACAGGAACCCTGACCTTGTCAACAGTACTGGACCATAACGTGTCTGTCTTAATTAGATCTGATTAGTTCTGGGCCCAGATTTCATTGTGAATCTCAGCTCCGTTAAAAACTGCTCATCTGTTTGGCAGCTGTGGGTGTTGCTGAGCCTTTTCCATCACTCTGCACGGGTGTGCTTGGCTCTTCCTGACTCTCCTGAGACAGCAGGACACTTTTGCTGGGCCCTCAGAATAAGGCAAATTATGGAAAGTAAGGGAAAAAGAGGTAAGAGAGAAGTCTTTGCTTTATGGACAATTTCATACCTTATCACACGGAGCAATTACTACGTTAAAAAGCTTAAAATCTGTAGCAGCAAGTCATATACCGGGGAAAAAGGGAAGGATTCTTATAAAAAGTAATCACAGATATGCTGAGATGGAAGACAGATGACAATAAAAGATCACATACATCATCTATGTGTGTCAGAAAAGTGCACAAATAAGTGGTGTGGCATTTTGGTATTTTTTTGTTGTTGTTGTTCAGGGAGCTGTTGGTTTGTGGGTTTTTCCTTGGTTTTTTGCTTGTTTTTAACATCAAAGGCAATAAAAACTACCAGCATTAAAATTCTGGGGTGTATTTCTCTACTGCAGTATTTTGAGCATATTTTAATAATCTTAGAATTTATAAAACACTGTTTTCTATAACGATTTAATCTAATCTTGAATTTTTACAACACACAACTGATACAAAGAAGAGAAATCACATCCTTTTTAATACCCTTTCCCTCTTCTAAAGTGTAATGGTTGATTTTTCTTCTATATGACATTTTTGGGGAGATACTGAAAGACCAGTATGATTTTTTCCTCTTATTAAGGTAACAATTATAACAGACATTTCCTCAGAATTAGTTAGGACTCTATACCAAAAGCCCTATTTCCACAATTAATTTTCATAACCACTTGTGCTAATGAAAAATTAACAAATTACAAAAACTCAGTTTGCAAAATACCCTGCTACAATCTTGTGCTGTTAAAATGTATTCCATATCCAACCACTTTGACTGCAAATCCGCCTTTCTTAAATCCCACAGTGATTCTCATGTACTGGCTGTAATTGCAGTGGAAAGCTGAAAAGTCCTCAGCGTTATAAATACAGACTTCAAAGCTGCCACTGAGTACAATGCGCCTACAAATGCACTGGCCAGGAAAGGCATTTCCAAGAGCTTCTATTATTGTCAAAAAATACAGACTTTTATTTAAATAAAGAGACAGCTCAGGCCCCTCACAGGAGGCTTGTCTGTACTACAGACAAGCAGCATCATTTTTGGGCAAGAGCCGTAGTTTTCAAACCTCACTTTCTGCACATCTCGCGTTCCTAGGAAATGAAGAGAGAAGTCCTATGTGCTAATGGATTGTTTAAGTTTATTATGAATCACAGCAAGACTAATTTGCGTCTATCCAAATACAGCTAATTTAGTATGAATTCACAAGCTTTGTAAAAGTTAGGAGTATCTGAATAACTTCACTTATGAAAGGATAGTATAAGAAAACTTGCTGTTTTAATTACAGTTTAAGAATTAATAAAAGTCATAGTGAGGCATTTTTTAGAAGTCAGAGCTAATCAATACCTAAGTCAGCATAAGAGAGTAGATCAGAGTAAGACCAATTTGTTTTTAAAACCCCACAAATACTAGTACATGCTTCATTGTCAAGGCCATGCATGTCTGAATTTAAAAGTCTGGATTTTCTTAATTCTGTTTTCTTCATAAAGCTACTCATTCTGTTGGTGGGTTTTTTTTTGTCCTCTATACATCACAATAGGTGCTGCAGGAAGTACAAAACGCCTCCATTACAAAGCCTATGTAGCTCCCAGAAGCCCATCTTGTTTTGAATATGAAAATATTGAGCAGGAGGTAAGGAAGAGAAATATTTAGCTACCACCATAGTATCTGTGTAAAAAGAATTACGATAAAGCGTGTGAACTACAGGGGTTGTAGATATGTTAAATTGCAGTTTTGCTACTGACCCAAGTGAGTTGCAAGGGCTAATTTAGGGAACATTTTAATCTTATTTCCATTAAAGGGGTCACCGTTAAAATCTATACTAATTATTTTACAAGTAATTACACAAACATAGTATTTATTAGGTATTAAACACACAGAATTCCATGGTGATTTTGCATGTTTACCCCAGTGAATAAATATGAATCATTGTACATCTGTGCAGAGTTCTTCCTGCTCTCTATTAAGAGTGTCATAATGTTTTCAGAAAGAGAACATTTACCAGATTCCATGCATGGAACTTACTATAAATTAACACAAATCTATTTTGAATAACGAGATCACCAGTTTTGCAAAATGTTGCTGTAAACATTAAAAAGTTAAATAACTCACTATTTTAAGATAATGTGACATCACTACAGGAAGTTTCATAAAAGTAGAAAGAATTTTCCCAAGTTTTATGCAATACTTATTGCCATTAATCATAGAAAAAAATAGCTGCATGGAAAGAGCCATGTGTTTTGTTTAATAAACTGTAAATAAAAGTGATCATTATAAATCACTGGGAATTATTTTATTGAATTTATGTTAGCTAACGAAATGGAATACAAGTTCATACTCAAGTAATAAAACCCAGGACTCATGCTGTGCTGTTAGTTTATTTATCTACGTTCCTTTGGGTTCTGTTGAACCTTCAGCAGTATTGTTTTCCATGCATTCTTAACTTCAGCTGACAGTGCCATGCTCAAGAACTTAATGCTCTAAACAGTAGTTCACAATCACAGAATGGTGGGGGTTGGAAGGGACCCCTCAAGATGATCCAGTCCAACCTCCCTGTAGGTTCACCTTCAGCAGGTTGCACAGCAGTTTCCATCCAGATGGATTTTGAATGTCTCCAGAGCAGACTCTACATCATCTCTGGGCAGCCTGTCTTAGTGCTCTGTCACCCACAAACCAAAAAAACAAAAAAACAAAAAAAACAAAAAAAAAAACAACAACCACCAAACTTCAGGGAGGGAAAANAAAAAACACCACCACCAAAAAATTCTCTGTATTCAGAAGGAACTCCCTGTGTTTCAGTTTGTGCCAGTTGCACCTTGTCTCATCCCTCCTTCTTGACACCCACCTTTCAGAAACTGGCACACATTGGTGAGATCCAGGCTAAACAGCTCCGGCTCCCTGTCTCTCCTCATAAGAGATGCTCCCATTCTGTAACCACCTTCCACTGGACCCCCTCCAATAATTCTTTGTATTTCTTGGACTGAGGAGCCCAGAACTGGACACAGCACTACAAGTGAGGCCTCACCAGGGCTGAGTAGAGGGGCAGAATCAACTCCCTTGACCTGCTGGCACTGCTCTTCCTGATGCACCTCATGATAACATTGGACTTCTTGACCACAAGGACACCCTGCTGGCTCAGAGACATCTTGGTGTCCACCAGGACCACCACGTCCTTTTCCACAGAGCTGCTCTTCAGCAGATCATCCCCCAGCCTGTACTGGTGCCTGGGGTTATTCTTCCCCAGGTGCAGGACCCTGCATTTGCCTTTGTTGAATTCCATTAAGTTCCTCTCTGCCTGTGGGTCCAGCCTATCCAGGTCTTCCTCAATGGCAGCATGGTTTTCTGGTGGATCAGCCACTCCTCCCAGTTTTGTATCACCAGCAGACCTAGTGCAGGTACTCTCTGGCCCTTCATCCAGGTCTGTCCCTTCATTCCAGGTCACTGAGGAATAAGTTGAAGAGGACTGGACCCAGGAATGCCCCCCAGAGAACACTGCTAACCCCAACTGCACTCTGTGCTGCTGATCAAGCCTCTGAGCTGATAAAGAACGAGTCTGCCAGAGGTAAGAGCACAGGACTTTTGTCAGTAAAAACTTTCAGAACTGTCTTTGAAGGTAGCACACTGGGCCCATGCACGCTAAATCCAAAGTAAGGAAAGTGAATTTGGAAGTATGAATATCTTATGTCTAGAAGAGCAGGTGAGATTTATTGAGAATATGATCCATTTGTGGTGCTGTGTGGCTTCCTGGGATGAACATTCAGCCACTCCATCAGCTATTCCTACAGTACCTCATCTGCAGGTTTGGCACTGACCAGGGAAGGAGGGTGGAAGTCAGAAACTAGAACACCAGCAAAGGATAATTTAGTCCTGCAGACTCTGCCATCCCTTTTGACAGTGTAATGAACACCCCATTTGGATAAAAGTTTCACTTGATGGAGAAAAATACTAATTATAAAAGTGTCATATTTGTCCCCCAGCAATACAAATATTTGGCATGGCAAGTAGGCAGGAATGTGGGGGAAGAACTACAGAGACTAAACATATGGAATTTTTTTTCTTTTTGTTCCCTTAAAGGTAAGTCAAGACCACAGTATTGAAGTCAATAAGCTATTAAAATTGCCTATGAACTGCTGAAGCAAGAAAACATCTTGATGATAAAATAAATTAGAACAGTACTGTCAATTTCTCTCCACTGTCAGCTTAAAATATTCCAAGAATTACCATTAGGAAATGCCGAGCCTCTTTCCCTTATTACTGTTGTCATCATCTCTTCCATTCCCCCAGCATTCCCTCTCCCTTTCTTCCCTGCCTACATAAAATCACAAAACTAAAGAATCCATCTCCAGCTAAGAGCACAAAAGCCATACTGGCTAAAGCTAAATATACTTGTAAATGAAAAAAATACCTACAAGGGAGGAGAGGGCTCGCACATTGGGGTTTTCATTTGTTCTCTTTGTGGGTTTTCTGTTGTTTGCCTTGTGGTTTTGTTTATTTGTTGTTGGTTTGGGGTATTTTTTTAAACACATATGTGATCACAGAAACATGTTTTAGTCCATAACATAGTGCATAGAATAAATTCAGATGTGTTTTAAATGTTAAGGATTTGTTAGGTTTATATATTGCCACTCCCGATGTTATTCCCCCAAAATGGATGCCAGGCTTCATGTATGCAAATATAGAGCAAAAATAAAACGGATCCATCATAAGGGAAATTAAATTGTCCTCAAAATATAAGGACTTCTGGAAAAGATGAGGAAGAGAGAGTTCTGACAATCAGATAGATTAATAGTGTGATAATAAATTAAACATAAACCTCCAATCCCAGCTGCCTGTGATCTAATGGTCACTCAGGGACATTGCAGAGCTTTAACATCTGGTGCAAAGACGGCAAAATTACCACTACACTGGCCTTTCACCTTCTAAAGACACTGGGATTGCATATGGCACAGTTGCATGCGTGCCAGATGCTCACTTAAAATGTGCAACAAACCCTTCCTAGCAAACCCACACAGTTTAAGTGACTTTAGTACAAGGTAAACCACGATGATTTTTAAAGAAAGCAAAACCAGAATACTACTTTTCCCATTAGTATTTCCTACTTGGGAGATCTACGCTTAGATAGGAGAGGTACTTGTTTCCCTCCAGGTCAAATGAGAGGGCTGGTCATTAAATCCTGGGAAAAAGCTTTGGAAAGCATTGTGTAACAGTCGGGTCTCTTTAGCACATTTTCAGTATATCCCTTTCAAATGAAAATGGCTATGCTTGAAAGCACAAAGTTGCAATTTAAAAAACTAATGCCACAGCATAAAAAAAATAATGACGTCCAAACCAATAAAAATGTAAATCCTAATATAATGGGAGATTAAATACATAGGGAAATTAACATTAAAGCAACAATTTTATCTTGCATACAGTATATTATGTTTCATTATTTCTTAACATTTGGGAAAAGAAATGCATCTAGAAGATTGACTGACAATACAATGTAATATATCATTGTGCTCAGTAGTTCTGCAGCATTTAATCCTTATATAACGGCTTATTTCTGTTCACCACCCAAATTATAACTTGTATCAACATGACACTACTATATCAGACTGGAATTACTTGCTTTGAATAAGTCTGACCTTCATCAATAAGGAGGGGAATTTTACAGGCCTTTGTCTTTTTCCTTCTCTTCTTAAAACTGTGTGCTTTTTGGAATATTTAGCCAACAATTAACTGCCTTTCTAACTATTAATACTAATAACTAACTGATTCAACTTGGAAAGCAGAAATTAGTTGGACAAAAAAAGTAAATTCTTAACGATGCCTTCCCAAGGTGAACAAAAAGATCCCACCCCTACAGGCCCATGAGTGTTTCCTTCTACATGGCAACAGGACTTCATTTCAAACATGCTTCTGGATGGGCATGACTTCTGTGAAAACTTCATGCACAATTGACTTCATGGAAAAAGTAGTTTAAGACCATGTAAATCTTTCCAGAAATCCCATAAAAGCTCATTTTGTTTTCTCATTATGAGTTTTCTTCTCGTCATTTGTTGCAGTGTTTGTACAGCACCTCACATAATGAAAGTACACTGGGCCCGGGTAACCGGTTTGTAATACCACATTATAAAAAGAAACCCAAACATTTCTGTTGTTGAAGAACTGCAGACAATCACGGGAATATTTGCTTCCATGCCACAGCAGGTGTTAAGACAGGCATTTTGTTAATCATGTCAAATATCAAGCTTCTAAACTTGAAAGATTGCGAAATCACTGGAATTCAGTTGACTCCTCCAAAAGAAGAGATGGATAACCCCCTTTTTTACTCTTCCTCCCTTTTGGGGGGATGATGAGAGGAAGGGATACATGTTTTGTGG
The DNA here is from genome assembly GCA_013399875.1 of Gymnorhina tibicen. NCBI lineage: Eukaryota > Metazoa > Chordata > Aves > Passeriformes > Artamidae > Gymnorhina > Gymnorhina tibicen. The sequence continues at coordinate 1,810,686 of VXAZ01007497.1, forward strand.
GGGAGAAAAAAGGCCTTACAAAACTGTAATTGTTGAATTAGGGACCTTTTAGGAGACAGTACCCTACACTTTTATTTGGTTGGTTTTTTTTCCTTACTTGAGGTGCAAACCACAACTAGGAAGCCTTAAAAAAAAAATAGACATGCTTCAAAACCATCTTCCCCCAAAAGCCCTAATGCAGCACAGTACACATGAAGAGTGAGCCTATTAGACTCAGTAACTGAGCCAAAACCAATTTTGTTACAGATGTAGTTAATCTCTGATTCAGAACATTATCTAGCATACTTCAATACAGTACATTTCTGCATCACCATCAAAAATTAATGCAGGCATACAACTACCCCATACTGCTCAGTTGTTTACCAGGTAAATTATCACTGTGGGCCACCATTTCCTCAAAACCAAAGATGGAGACTTAAGCATTGACAAGACAGAGGTGATCATTGATCAAATGGTGATTTTACAATTATCATGCATTACCCTCTGAGATCTTGCAGCACTGTCTAAAGTGTGTTTTGCATTTAATATTTTAAAATTTGTGTGTTCAAAAGAAAGCGTCACACAATTGAAGCTGTAAGTTTGGATAATGTATTTGTCAAACTGGAAGACACTTAAACTGACTCCCAAGTTTACTCTCCATTATTTCAGATCACTCAGAATCCTACTGTACTAGTTAGGTTTTCTCAGCAAGAACATATCCTGACCTAAACTGCAAAAGAAAAGAATTTTGAATTGAAAATGGGAAGGGAAGGGGCTATGACAGCAATCAAAACCAAACAAGTTTTTACCATCTCTTGTTGGGTTTTATTTTAGGCTTGTTTTATGGTTTCTTGTGGAATCATATTGCTAACAGAATGCTTTGCATATGAGCTAAACGCATGAGACAACATCTGGATGTTACATTCACCTAATAGCATTTGCAGAAATGGGCTGTTGGGATGAATCTCCCTCATGGTGAGACTCTTCGTTTTATTTTAATATTGGGCTCCTGGATAAAATTGCCTGGGCAAACAGCACCCACATACGAGTTGAAGGATGTCCAAGAAGGTAGCAAGTTTTCTCCTTCTATATGTTTGTGTTACATTAGAAAAAAATAGATCTATACCACATTTAGTGTAGTGTAATGCACCTCAAGAGAGGTGACAAATCTTAGTGAACTTCAGTATCAAGCACTTTTGCTTAGCCCTTTGACTTCCATGTGCCTCACCAAATCTGCAGAAAATAAAAAAAAATTGAATGCTTCTAGACTCCATACCCTGAACAACATAATCCTTCAAAACAGGTAATCAAGACAGCAAAATGAGAAGATGTCCAATTAGTTACACTTTCTCACTCAGACTGCTGCAAATATTTGGTCAATTTTTATTCCATTATGGTTGTTCTACCAGACAACAACAACAGCTTTATGATTTTCTAAAAATTAGCTACCCCTTGTAGGGGGGTAAGCTTTCAGGTACAGAATGTGTTACCAAAAATTACCATAATATCAAAATTTACAGTCCCTTTTTAAAAGATTTTTCAATACAGATACTAAAGCAATATAATGCTTTAATGGGTTACTAATACTCACCTGTTTGGGTTTTTTTAATTATTATTGAGTTTACTTTAACCTCCATACATAGACATTTCCATGATGAAAAACACAGATATTTCATATTTCAGAAAAGTAAACTGGGGAGTGGGAAGTACAAATGCTAGAATAGAAAAAACAGAAATAATATCATTTGGGCTTGACAGCAGCTTCCTCCCCCACAGACCTCAAAGGCACTTGATCTTGGTGCTCCTGTTGGACCATAAGCAATTGACTAACTAGCACCTTTTCAGCCATAGTCTGAAAAGGATTGGAGGATCAGGGATCTCAAGGAAACCAAACACAAACCCACAGTGCATTATAAAATCATTTCTATCAGTCACCTGAATACAGAAGTATAACAGTGAAATATGGAGAGGTTAAGGATACAAGATGTGAACGAGACTATCTATATATGCCCTCATACCTCATATTTAGCTGCAATATGATTTTCAAAGCCATCACTTCAACCTTCCCATTTTATTGCTGCTTATATTGCCACTGGGCATCCAAATCTTTACTACAGTCAACATGGCACACCTGAACAGAGAAAGACAGCATTTGTCAAAGCTTGGGGGGAAAAAAAGGAAAAAAAGAAGAAAGAAAAGGTGCTGGGCTAGCTGAGATGCACGTAAGAGCCTGGGTGAGAACTTTAGGTACGTGCGTGAAGAGCAGTTACTACGCTTAGGTACAAACAGGCGATCACAACAAAGAGCTACCGTGGCTTCATGAGCTATTGTTTGTTAGCTGAGCAGTAATACCTGAGCACACACAAACTCCCAGCCTGCTCCCAGCACAAAGGCTGCTGTTCTCGCCACGGGACGTGCAGCAGCAGGCCTGCACTCAGCCTGACACCAGGCTCACTGCTGACCTCTCAGCTAGGAATGATCTGCCATTGACATGAAAACATCGTGTTAGAGCTTGTGCGTTCCGGCAGGCACACTTAAGTACATCCCCTTGATCTTTGAGTTACCTAACTGATTTCTGCAAGAAAAAACAAAACAAAATCACTTTAGAGGCGTCTCAGCGCCTGCCATTTGCCACACACAGGTCAATTTGCCCTGAACACAGAGTACCAATACCTTTCTCTTTGAATGGGCCCCCTCAAGATAAAGACAACAAGAACTGTCAGCTGTGTGAATGCTGAAATCACAAGGACGAAGAGAGCTGGTGAAAACAAGATATTTTACTTTGGGTGCTCCTGACTTCTTTGTAATCATAGGAAAATTAAATATTTCAAAATCAAAACTATTTCACGTGGGAAAATCAGTCTTTATTTATTGCTTTTATTTCAGCAAACAAAAAGGGTGATACTCTATCTTTTCCTTCTTACTTGCCTTCAGATTAACTGCTAGGAGTTCAGTCACAAACACTGTACGTGAATTTGGCAACTTCTGGCACAGATGAGGTAATTTTTTTGAAGAAATGAAGGAGCACTGATAAAATTCACTTATACATTCTTCTTGTACACTGTAATGCCATCAATAATAAATGCCTAGAGACTTTGGGGTTCTATTTTATGCAGTATGAATAACCACTTATTGTATATTTATTGTAATCAGGATATTTTAGAACAGAAACTTCTCATAGCTCCATTATCAATGACAAAGTAAAAGGGTTTTTTTGGGGGCGTGGTGGGGAATGTCAATACTGGACAAAGAAATAATTTCACCGAAGTGAAACAAAATGTACGGTTTTCATTATTAAAAATGGTTATCAAAGCTTTGTCAGGCAGGAGCAACATCAGTCTAGGCTGTATGAAAAACCACAGAGGGAGAGAGAAGGGCCTGGGATCCCGGCAGGGGAAAGCAGCTGACCTTGGCTGCCTGGCACCTGGAGAGAAGCATTGGGATGCAGGTGTTCCAGGAGCAGGCAGCAAGTCTGGGTGCCCACCAGGTCCAAGTATCCAGACAAGTCAACTAAAACAAGTTTGGTGAGCCAGTGAGCATGCCAAACAGCAAAGCTGTGCAAGACGCCTGGATCTTGTATTACTTTAACATTTTCTCCTTTCCATTTGACCTTTTTGTAGTTCTTCTCAGAGGCCTTTCAGCTTTTGCTGGTACAGATTGTTTCCAGCGCCCAGCCAATCCATGCTGCCCCTCAAAAAATACAGCACCATGAAAACTTAAACTTATTTGTCTTCATAGAAAAAGTAAGTGACATTAAAAACAACCACCTGGCCTTCTCAGAGGTGATGCTACTTGGAGGTCTGTGCCTTCCAGCCCTGCAGCAGCTCTTGATTAGCACAGACCTGTTCTGGCCAGTGCTTTGGTACAGGCTGAGCTCCATTTGAGCAACAGCTCCCAGAAATGTACACCTGTCTTTCACTGCAGAACTGACAGGGTGGGGAGTCTTTCACCTCCTTGATGCACACAGAAGGGAAGCACCATCATACATCAGGAATAAATACATGCATTTGAAATGTAAAGCTGTTCACCACACTGGCTGTTGGGATTGTCACTCTGCAACACTCCTTTCTTGGCAGAAACAGAAAACGAGTTAAGCTGGATCCTAGGCTTGGCCTTCGCAGTTTTGCACACCTTACAGCCACCACACAGCTTCATTTGAGTTTCTAACTTCATACAGCTCATTAGCACTAATATTTATTTAAAATGCTTTATTGGAAGCAGCTTTTCTTAGAGGTGTTTACAGTCAAGTTTATTTTCAATGCACGATATTAACTCTACTGCTGATCATTCAGATGTTAGTCACAAAATTTGTCTTAAGCCCCTTAATTCCTGGACAACTGTCTAAAGTTTGAGGTAAACAGAGAATCTGAAAGTTTGAGCATGTTTGCCTGGGGAGAAGAGCATGGCAAAATTACTTCTAGCACGTAGACCATACAATGTATTTAAAGCATCCATAAATAGTGGCTTGAAGTATTTTAATTATAATTTATTGTTCTTAATATTACTGATTTCCTGGTGCCTCCTTCAATCTTCTGCTTTGTAAAACAATACCATTTCTTCCAGTCTAAACCCTTGCTTACTAGCACTGGGACCAGTATTTGGCCATTAGGTTCTAAAACATTAAAAATACTTTATATGGGTGAATTTCCCTTCAAGAAAGAAAGAACCTTGAATCAATAACAAACCTGGAAGGAGTTACATAGCAAGCCTGTGTGTTAACCAGAAACAGACATCAGAAGTCTTGCAGCTGCTTGTATACATGGGATTACTTTATGATCAGCCGTAATTTTTATTCACAGAGGTTACTTCCCAATAGACAAATGAATTAAAGAAAATTGCATTCTATTCACTACTCTTCTTCCACTATTGAATTCAAGAAATTCCATCTTTATCTGCTGAAGTACTTCCAAAAAAAAAAAACAAAAACACCCCAAACAGTATTGACATCCAAACCTCAAAAATTTTCCTTTTCCTCATGTCCTGACCCCATATGGAGGCTGATTTAATGTAAACTAAACACGTAAGTAATAACTATAAGTCTTCAACCATCAAGTAATCTAAAAAAAAGAAACCACCAAAAATCAGGAATTAAATAATTTCATTTGATTGTTTTCATGAGAACCTAACGTGTATCATGGGAAAACCAAACCACAAATGTGCACTCTGGGAAGCATTTCCAAAGTCAGTGATAGCATAACCTAAACAACAGTGCACAGTTATTTAGGGTTGTCTTTAAGCCCCAAGAGGGAAGTTATTTAAAACTAATTTTTCCTCAGTGCACATTCTGGATCTTTTGCTCATTAAAAAAAAAAAAAAAATCTAAAAAATTTCTTCATTTCTAATGCTGGTTAAGTCTTGTACATTTAGTTTTTTGAGTTTTTAAAATATAGATGTTGTCCCTAAAAAAAAAAAGAAAAAAAAAAAACCAGCAGGAAAGTTTTATAATGAAGATTTTTTTCACTCAAAAATTTTGTTTTGCTTTCAAAATCTATATCTGATAAGAATCAAGTAATAACTTGGGTTTTTAGAAGAAATTTTTTGTATGTCTCCTTTAGCACAAATCCACAGTCAGGTACATATTGATTAGGTTTTAGCACAGCCTTTATCATGGAGTAACACTACACTTCTCCACAGATGTACAAAATTGTTTTACACATATTTTATCACATTTCAATTTCCTATACAGAAAAATAAAACCAATACCAACATTCTTAAACAATATAATTTTCTGAAGTTTAAAAGTCCTTCATCACAGACAGAAGGTGATGACCAGCAGCAGACCAGCAGAGATAAGGATGGAACATTTCTACATTTGGCAAGCAGAAAGAATGTTCAGTCTCTAGGTGTTTCATTATCGGTGTCTATAAAATTCGAGGGGAGCGTGAAAGGTAGCACAGAAAAAACAGAAAAAAGGCAAAATAAAGGTGCTTACTATGACCACTAATTTTTGCTACTTTTCTACACGTCAGACACTGCACAAGAAAATATGTACCAGGACCTACAGAAAGGGGGAAAAAAAAAAAAAAATCAGGCATATGTCTATGGGATATGAGCACTCTCAGTGCTGTACAGCTCTAGGTTGTACAAGACACCTAAACTTGGCAGTTCCTCTGCTACTGGGGAAGTTGAAAGGCTGTGATCTCCTCTGAAACAATAGATAATTGCTAAAATACATAGAGGGGGGGCTGCATTGTACAGATATTTCCTCCTGGAGAACTACTACAGCCAATTAACGTGTTAGCCAGATGCTCAAAATGGCCAGACACCCAAAACAATCTCCTAGTTGGTTTCTCAAAGGGAATGCATTCTTGGAGTGCTCCAAGAGTCTCTTCCAAACCTTGGCCTCAGTCATAGTCCCAACGTCCATTTTCCACTCATAAGCCATTTCTAACATGTGGAACATTCCCCATGGGGTTAATAGGATTTCTCTTCTGACCAACTGCAAACACAGGCTGAACGAAATAAAGTTGGGTTTTTTTTGCATAATGCCTAATCTAAAACATACTTTCACGTCAAGTCAGGAGCTGGGCTCTGTGCTACCTGCACTTTCTTAAGCCGAATTATAAACCACTTTCTGCAGCCTTATTCCATGTTATTTGGCATCAGCCTGCAGCTAAGAAAGTTTCCTGATCCTTCCCGGCAAAGCAAGACATTTTAATGAACTGATATCTCATCATCTCTAAGGGGGATATCAGAAGCTGTCTTAAGCTCTGTCTTCTTGGCTATAAGCCTACTTTTTAAGCTTGAAAACTTGGCTTCATTAAGTACAGTCCAGCATTGTCTTAACTTCCTGCTTAGTTCCTTTAAGAGATTTCTTTGAGAATAAGTTAGTAAATGAAGAAACAACTTGCAGCAAAACTTACATAATTAATACAAAAATTTCCCTTTGTTTACAATCTGCCAGGAGAAGCCCTTACATACATATTGCTTGCAAATAACTTCAAATTGAAAAACTTCCCCCTGTGAGAGCTAATTGATTATTTGAACAACTAACTGTATACATGAGAGATACATGCAGGAATAGACTGCTTTATTTAAAAGTAGTAGGTGTAGCCAACATACTTGAAATACCATGAATGTGTTTCTAATAGAAAGCAAAAAAGTAATTCTAGTTTTAAACTCTTCCTTCATCTAGACTCAGCTGTAGTAAGCAGTCATTAATAAAATGCACTGCAGAACCTATTGTTTTCTACAGTTGTTAAGAGTCTCTTTATTTTCCACAGAGAAAACGAACTGTCATAATGAGCACAAACAACATCTCCTATAAAGCAGCAACCCAGGCATTAGGCAGGAGTTATTCAGTAAACATCATTAAACCCAGAGGCTTATATCAAACACCTCTCAAGTATAAGTGCAGGAAACAATCAGTTAAAGTTAAAAACAAAGCCCTGAAGAACTCTAGCAGGGTACGGTAAAAACTGTGTTTCACTCATCGTGCATGATGAGAAAAGTCTAATTCACTTGAGATTCGGGCCAAAAAAAAGATGTATTTTTCTTTTTTGGTGGACATGAATCAGAGCTCGTTGCAAAAGCTTCTGAAGATGTTGCTCCTGGGTTCCCTCTGTAATCAGGAGAGAAACAACCCTAATTGTGTCCTAGAGAGCTTCTCTCCAACTGCTTTGAAAGAGATGAATCCTGCCCGTAGCGGCCATTAAGCACGAGCACTTCCTCGAGTGGAATGACCTCCTGAACCTCGAGCAGCCCGGCCTCCCGTTGTGAGCTGCGGGACCTGCACCACGTGGGGCATAAAGAACATACCAAACTCCTAACTCTCCTCCAAAAACAAAAGCAAGGCTGAAGTCAGTGATTAAAGCCCAGGGTGATGTATGAGGAGGAGTCGGCACCAGGTCTCTGGTCGTAGTTACTACAGTAACATAAATTGTGGCAGTGTCCAATATATACTACAGTAGTCTTGCAAATAATTTTTTGTGCTAGGACAAGGAATTCGGGCACATTAAAGCCTGTTCGGTGATATAATAAATATCTTCCTTATTATACAATATTTGAATGGAAAAGCAGTAATATAACATGCAGTCCCACATAACATGATTTACTGTCCTGCCACGCAGAAATCCCCATTACCAGCACCACATGGAAGACCATCAGAGCAGTTCCTTAAAATCCTTATTTTTTATTTTGTACAGCGGCCATCACCATGGACTGATGGGGATTGACAAGACAGGTTCCCAAATCCCAGTCTGTCTCTGCTGTTGGAGTTACTGCTGTGAGGACTGATGGCAGTACAAGACTGCATTTTGCCCTCTTTTCTACCACGTGTATATAGACTACCTCCATCTGGTACAGAAATTAGAGTATAAATGTTATTAACTGAAGTGCAGCAAGGTGACTGTGAACAAGACTCCAGTGGTTTAAGTATCAAAGTCTGCCACTGCTGAATGTGATCTGACCCTATGATAAAAGAGGCCTTGGTTCCTTCTAGGGTATGGAGTTCAGCAGTTTTTCATATCACAGTTTCTACTCTTTCCCAGAGCACTGATTTTAAACAAAGGAAACATTACATCTGCTATTATGCTTATCACTCTAGTAACATCCCTTTGATAAGCACACTGCCCTTGAAAAGAATAACATCAAGTAAAAAGTTGAATGTCATAGAATTTATAACATTGTCTGGCTATAACACAACATTCTAAATCATAGAAGTATGGTTTAAAAAATAGGAAGGAACTTTACTTAGGCAAAGCTCATAACTGCTTCATTTTCCTTGAAATATCATACAAAGTTCAAGTAGAATTGAATTTAGAGCTATAAGAGAACTCTCAATGGAAACCAGCAAGAGCCAAACAGAAACAAGAAAATTACTGTGCATACTCCAGCTTGTTGCACAGATGCCCATGAAAAACACCCTTTTATGGCAGTTGTTACATAAAAGTAGTGCTACTTCAAGATGTTACAATTGGTTTTGTTAGAGTGCACTCTTGCACTTTGGAAAGTACATATCAAGACAATTTATCAGTATGTCCTCCTATATTCCACTGTTCTAACAAAATCTTCAGCATTTTGACTAAAAAAAACAGCAGGAATGAAAAAGCCAAACACCACTGCATATGGATCTATGGAAAAAAATATAACCAGGATATTCTAGAGAGATTGAGACATTCAGGGTCACGTGGTAAAAATCCACAGCTATCCAAGCTGGGTGTAATTGAGCTTATCCAAATCAGCTCTGGAGAAAAACTAAAAGTCAAACAGGACTCCAAAAAAGCCCTGTTTAAAAAAGAAATGCCTACAGCATACATTATGTTAATCCTTCACACAATGTGTGATCTTCTGTTCTCCTATCAGATACAGAGGATAATTGTTTATTCAGACAAGGAACACTGCACAATTGCAAAAAAAGGACAAATATTTAAGTTCTCAGCCCCTTACATATAAACCTGCCTATCAGGTGGTATCCTTGATTTAGAACAAGATCAACTTGCTTTAGGTTCTGCTCAACCCACGCTAAAATTACTTGATAATAAGGTGGTAATTTGTTTGCCTGTTCAGCATTTTAAGAGAGATTAATCTGCTAGTGACATTTAATGGAAATTAAATCACAGGCATATTACAGGATAATTGGGAACCATCAAAGGAATAGCTCAACTATAGTCATGCACATCCTGTTCTTCAAAATTACGGTACCAGAGACTTGTCAGAGTTTCTCTGAGTTTCTCTGTGAGGAGGATGCAGTAGAATTTAGTGCCTAAAGGTTATAACAGTAAGTGACTATTCAAGACCAAAATGCAGAACACAGCTTGCAGTTGGCTGCTCCAGGAAGCAGCAGGACAACTGCTGAGGGAAGTGGGCAATGTGTCCACCCTCCTGCTGGACCGGGGTGGGGAGAAGGGCCAGCTCCCAGCAGAGCCAAGGACAGGCATAATCTGCACGGACACCACGTTGTTGTTGAACCTTTGGAGTTTTCATTCTCTCTCAGCATGGACATTCCAGTTTTTTGAGTTATTTAAATGGTTAAATGGTTTAGTTTATGTTGTAATAAAACTTGATCTGCTAGTGTTTGAAAGCATTTTGGTCAATCTCAGGGCTGCTTGACTAAAAAAATCTAACACAGGCTTCTGCACAGTTGTTAACTCTTTCACAACAAGAAGTCTGCCTCTGCAAACCCAAAGTCTATGTAATACAGACTACTGATACTTTTATCGCCTTGATATCTTGAGATAAACAGAGCCTTCTGAAATTTCAGCTGAAAAGGACACAAAAGTCTATGTATTTAATTACCCACCTCCTGAAAATGATTTGCAGTCTTCTCAAAACACAGAAACTTGATACAGCCCTCTTTGATACCCTTGATTATTAGCAGAGAACAGTTTTCAATCCTGATTAAATAATGAAGCAAATCTGAGACAAGCCTGAGACAAACTTAAAAACATAGTGAATCTCAGGTACATGAAAAACTTTCAGTCACTATTTTGGCCCCATGTTCCATCTATACATCATTGTTTTAATACCGCTATAATAAAAAAAATAATGAGAAAAAAGAACAATTATTTTGAAGTAGAACTAGCTGACTTGCAGTCAAGACAGAATGATGACAGCCTGAAGGGACAATGATGATTGGCTGTACACGGTAAAGAATATTGCAAAATTTTGGATGCAAGTTTGATATTTGGGAGGAGAGAGGCGTGGCAGGAGGCAGGACTACTCTTCTGCATGTGTTGGGCCTGACTGAAGGCAGAAACAGCTGCTATTTGGGTACAGCCTCCTTTGATGGTGGTACCAAGGCAAGCCGGACGTGTGACTCTTATCTGAAATGGATAGAACACAGATGAGTCTGCACAGCCCCGTTAGAACAGGTGGATGCAGTTTCTCGTGCTCTCCTGCAAGGTGCACTAGCAGTGATTCTTTGCCTTTATGGCTCAGTATCTTTAGTTGTTATCCTGCTGTAAATAACAACTTGTCCCCTGAACCACACATCCAGGCAAAAAGCTGAACTTCAGTAAGAATAAAAAAAAAAAGACAACAAAGAAATTACCAACAGATATCACTGTATTTAATTTTAAACAGAATGAGATTTGGAAATTGCCTTCCATTCGTTTGCCTTTTAGCAGCATAACACCAGCTACAAGCTGGAGTAAGCACAGCAAGACTTGCTTTGACCTCATCCCCATGCAAGCAGCACACTGTGGATGGTCATCAGCTTGCACACCATATGCACAAGGAGGGTGGTTACAGGGCAGGAATGCTGTGCCTCGGTAAGTCTGTGAGGGAAAACGCATATGGCACCTGCTGATACCCTACAGGCACTTTCCAATACCTTACTCCTTCAAGAACACTACATAAACAAGTTAAATTCTTCATTCTGAGATTTACAACTTACGGGTGGGCAGATTGCTGTGCCCACATGGTGCCTCACTGAAGCCAGCGTGGCTCCGTGCAGGTGCAGCTGTCCACGTGCATCTAGTAAACTGCAGGCTCAGAGCTCATACTTACTCTTATAAAACAGAAATAAAATCAAAGGCACAAAAAGAAGAAAAAGAAACTGCTTTACACTTTCCCTGCACTCTAAATAAATGAATTTTTTGGAGAGAAATAACAGAACTGATGCTGGTTCAATTTCTCTTTCTCTCTGGATAGATGCCTGAGGAAACGTCTCCCCAGAGTAGCTTGAAAAAGGCAGCAGCACATATTTTTTCTTGCAAACCAAGGATATTGGAGTAATGGTAATCTAGTCAGAGTAAACTATAAAGAAGTATGATTCACTACTGCTGAATCTATTTTGACTTCTTTATGTATACACGGATCCTTACAAAGAAAAGATTTTGGCTGCAATGTGCCTTGCTTTGTCAGGTCCTCCAAGCTTGGCTCGGGGAATGCGTGGGAGTGGCATAAAGCAGACAGCTGTTCCTGTAATCTTCACTAACCTCCTGTTTTGTAACTGCTAGGTCATATTATACAGAAAGCACATTTGTAAGTATTACCTTTCAAAGCAACTCTGGCTATACAGTTGTTGCTATAAGGATACTCTATGCTGGCATACGGCACACAAAGCAGAGCTTCTGCAGTCTGAAGAAGAAAGAAAATGGGTCAGAACCTCTGTTTCCTCTCGCACTTTTAGAAAATACAAGTCCCATTTTAGCCACCTGAATTCTCAGTTCCGAGGCTGGAAGTCACAGACTGCAGACTCATTAAAACAAAGTGTTTCAGTATGCTGTTCACTTTGAATGATGTCAGTTCATCACCTCAGCATTGATTCAGAAGCCCCTTCCCATGAGCCAGGAACGACTCGCAGAACTTATTTCAACAGTTTTCGCATTTAATTACTTAGTCTCATTTGCTGCTTTGGTGTTTGAGAAACCTCAGGAGACAGCAAAGCTTAGTGTCATGACAGAAGCCATTTTCAAAGCAAGATTATCTCGCCCCCTTTTCTTCCAATTGCATATAATTTCCAATTTTTAAAAGGGGGAAAAAAGGAAAAAAAAAAGAAAAGAAACCAACAAAAAGCAACCTAGCCAGGAGCCAGGCACATGTCACCCTGATATTAGGGATGCAGCACCATTGTTCTCATACACCCCTTCAGCATTCTTATGTGGATTTCCAACCCAGGCAGATTTTCAGAATAGTTTTCCTCAAATAACATCTATATTATAACAGAGATAGCAAGGCTCTTACATTCATAGACAGCAAAGTTAAGCAGCAACCTTTGCAGCCACTTCCACATTTCATCTTTGTAGCAGATATTATGCAACCAGACCCCTCCCCCATCACATTTGAAGCTAATATACAGGGAAATTTATTCTTTTCCCACTCCAACATATGCATGACAGATAACGCAGAGAATGCCAGGGCAGACCATGACTCCACTCTGTCATGGTTTCATAACACAAGGGCGGCTCAGAAGGACCATATACAATTCTCCTGCCACTTCACATATTAAATATAGCTTGCATAAATGAATTAGATTTAGGAGTTTTTGCTTCATTAGGTTTCTAACAGCCAGAATAACACTTGTGGATTAGAAGACAGTTCAGACAGGCTTAGCTGCAACAGTAGGGCAGAGCACAGACCACAAACCTGCGTGCAGCCTCCACAAGCATTCCTTTCTCCTTGCCTGAAGAGTAATCTGTCATGAAAGCTTGTTTGATTTCCATAATAGAAAACAGTTCGAGAATATAGCAAAATATTTTCCAGTCCCTCGGTTGAAACTGAGCATTTTCTGGTCTGAAAAAAAGTTGTCGAAGCATTTTGTGAGAAAGTCTGTTAAGCCCATTGTTTGGGGACTACTTTTAAGCCCCTGTTCTTCAATTTCCTGAGTCGTGCCTTAAGCGGCAGGTTGTAATCACTTCCATACTTCACAATATTTTAAATATGCCTATTTCAATCTACAGTCATAAAAAAAAGACTACAAAAACAGTGAAGTACAGCAAGGTTGATTTTCTAACCATTAGCCATTTTACAAACAGTATGGAAAGGGTATGACCTGCAACAGCTTTTTTTTTTTCCAACTCCTTTTTAATAATGTTTTATATAGCAAATATAAAATGCGTGAAAGAGTACAGCATTTAAGATGTCTTTTCTGTTAGATATTCCTTGAACAAGAAGACTGGTAAAAATCACATTTTCTTATTTTTTACCCTCCCAATAACTTCTTTTCTCCAAGTGAAGAAAAAAGCTTGCTGCTATTTTGTTTCCCCTTCTGGAATTAGTGCTTTTATGAGCTAAAGACGCAGAAGAGTATCAAATCATCCACTAAAGCCTAGTGCTCAAGAGGAAGAGAAAACAAAAGCTTTACTGTGACTATGATTCTTCCTCCCTTCCAGACCAAAAGCTTCTGAAGGAATTTTTGTTTTCTATTAAATGATCCAAAAAAGTCAACCATAAGTTTTATCTATTGGTGTCTTCTATAGGAAAAAAGCTAATCTAGATTTACACAAAAATGTATAAAATGTCAGCAAAAACAATTGCAACCTTCTCTTAAAAAAGTGGAGTAATTTGAAGACATGAACTACATACAAGTAAACTTAAGTGTCCTCCCGTACACGTTCATCTTTGAGACTCTGGACTCAATTATTACAATCTTTAGGTAAGCCAAATAACACTTAAAACACTTCCAGTTAAGATCTTTTAGACTGAATTTTGAACACAGTTTACAGCACAAAAGAACATATTCTGAAGTAGTGCAAGTGCAAAAGTGGTTGCATTTTATAGTGACCCAGTTAAAACTTCTTTCTTCATGAAAACCTGCATAAATAGGGTGTACTATGCTTCTCATATTCAGAGAAACAGGCTTCAAGCATATCACTCATCTGTTATATTGGTCTGCCATCTGTAGGCCACTGAGAAAATTCTTTCCTCCCGGCCTTTCAGATCGCTTTGTTCGTTACTCTGCATTTTTGAGTAGATAGTAATTGGAAGCATTACCATCAGTAGTGTCCTGTACACATCATAAAGAGCTGATTTGCAAATCATTCCAGATACGTGAACATCACTAGGCACTTAACACTCCCCACCCAAGAAACCCCAAGGATGCACAGTTATTCTGTTAGCCTCAGCTTTAAGGGCACCCCAGGATTATTAAGGTGTAAGCTAGAGCCTCAGGAATGGCCATTTATATCTTCTCAGCCCCATGCCTGTAGGCATCTTATCCTTGCTATGCTGAATTGTACTTTTATTTTTATATATATATATATATATATGAAAACACATTTTTGCATCCCACATGATTTCCCTGCAGGTTTCTTCCAAGTGTCACACAGAATGTTTTTGAGAGATGCCACATGAATAAAAGAAAAATCCGACAGCCTTATGATGCAAAATACTCTGTCTCTTTTGAATGTCCTCAGTCAACCTCAGCTGCAATTAGTTGTGAGCACTCAGATTCTGCAGCAAACAGGAACTGCTGCGTCTGCATGTCATGCTCACAGATGTCACTTAGACTGCTCGGGTAGGAACAAGTGTTCCCTTGGAGATTACTTCCTTCCTATCTGTCATGATAGAAGAAGATAAAAAAACCCCTCCAGAATAGTTGAGACAAGGCATAGGTAGAAGGCTCAGTGCCAGGATCTCCCACGTTTGGGCAGGTTGTCTAGCACATTCCAGGGTGTAAATTAAGTTATGGTCCACTGGGATTGTTGTGTATCACACCAGCACAGACACACAAAAGTTCTCCTTGGATTCACGTGTTCCACACTGCAGTGACAAGCTATTTAAGGATAAATTACTTGGAGGAACTTTCCTTCCATATTTCACAGCCTTTCTGGAATGAAATGCAAAGGACTGGGTAGGTTTACAAATTGGTGAATAGTTTCATGCAATACGAGGTTTTTCATTAGTGATAATCAGCAATTGTAATGATCACATTACAGTAATCATTAATGTAATGATCACAGCTCCAGTGCTGAATTAGGGAAGAAACTGGATACAGATTTATAATCTGCAAAATCGGAAACTCTTAACAAGGCTGTGGTGTTGCTGAAGCAAGAGATGATCTTTTTGTTCAGACATTTCAGACCACTAAAATCTACTCTACGCAGTCTTGCCAAGTTTCATACAGCAAAGAACATCTGCACTGCACCATATCTTATTGATCTGTGTGCAGAAATGTCTTGGCTAGTGCTGAACAGCTGAATCACTGGGGATGTAGAAGTAGCTGAGAAGTCCCTGCTCAGACCAGTTCCAGTGGGATTAGGCTCCTTGCATGGCTCTGGCCATGACTGCTGCCTAAAGCTGTGCTGCACAGCACTGACGCATAAACATTCATTTGGAGCGGCTTATATTTCCAACACACAGATTTTTTTCCTGTGTATTGTGCTTTTATTGTCTCTTTGTGTGAATCGACAGCTGGTGGATGTGGTCAGCACAGTCAGAATTTGTGCCCAAGTCCGAAAGAAGTCAACAATTGCAAAGGAACAAGGAGGATAAAAATCCCAACACACAAACCCTCCAAAAATTACACCCTCCTTTGTGATTCCCCACATGCATCTCTTCACATAATAGACTGCATTTTTTGGAAAAGTAGCTATGTGTTGCTGAAAATATGGACCATCATCTGTTATTCCAGCCTTTACTCCCTAAATTTTAAAGGTGAAATATTTAGTCAAAACACCTACTTCAAAGGACACTATAATCTTTTCTTTCTGAAAGCTGGATTGAACTCCTCATCCAGAAATGCACTTTAAACACAAGGCATGGAAAGGACAAGACATACTACTAATTTATCCCAAAAAAATCAGAAGAAAAGCCTACCAAGCTTAATGTCACCAATAGCGTGTTCTTAGTTCTGCTTGCATGGCAGAAGCTGGAGTTTTACCTCACTTTTAAAAGAGTATAAGAGGAGTTTTCCCGCACTTCCAAAAATCAAAGCAGTGCCCCAGAGGAAGGAAAAAGGGGGGCCAATATTGTTGCAGCACATCCTGAAGTGTAATTTCTAGGGATTATCAGCATCATTAGCAGAAGCAAGTACAGACAGCCTGCATCTATCAATTGGGCTTTCTCATTCTTTGGGGCACTTTGGGCTAATTATTTATCAAGAAAAAACAATACCTATAGCTTCCCAATCCCATATGAGCACCTTAGCAGCAAGATGGATTTAACTCCAAATAAATTTTAAAAGTCTTTCTATATTGGCATTGTCTCAAAAAAAGATGAGTAAATATTAAAATAAGGATTGACCAGTACATCAGATCAAAGAGCCAAGTACCACCTTTCAGACAGGTGTCCAAGAAACTTTCTGCACTTGAATACAGAACTGATACTTCCCCTGGATTATCACTATCCATACATGGTGATCAGTTCTAGAGGTACTTACTTAGCCAGGGCAATTTTTATTAAATGTTCTCAGGACTTTGTTTCTTTCCTTCCTTCTGTGCAGTGCTAAAGATATTGTTTTCAGAACTTGTTTGGACTCCTGCTAGTTTCCAGCCTCCAAACTGTCCTTTCGAAGGGAAGTCTACAGTGCAACTGCTTCTGGCAGAAGAAGAATATACTTTCATGCATAAAATGAATGAATAAATAAACAAATAAACTAAAAAATCTCCTCTTTCCCACCTTCTCCTACCCCCTCAAAATTAAAAACCCAACACAGGCCCTGGTTGCCACCTGATGTCTTCTGGACCTTGGACTGGAGGATTGCACTGTGCAGGCAACTGAGCGCTTTGTCTCAGACTGCCAGACAAGTTTTTTTCATCTAATCCTAAATTGCCTCAGGAACAAAGAGTGTTTCAAAATACAGACTTCCACAGCCAAAATACAAATTTAGCCCTAATGTGGAGAAATGTTAAATCCAGAGGAGGATTTTCTATTGTGCAGAGCACAGCTGTGGGCTGAAGTGTCCCACAACGAGACACAGCATGTGTGCAGTCCACAGCTCCAGCATGAATGTGGCTCACATCCTGGCAAGTGACAAAAAATTCCTAGTGACTACCACATGGTTATATCTGTCACAAATCCCAAGCTGAACAGGAGAAAATCTGGGTCTGGAAATTTGAGCTATCATTCAGAACTTGAGACAATGAGGTATGTTTCTAATCATTCCACTTTTCAAACAGACTTGTTTTCCTGTAGAAGCCTGCCTATGGCAAATAAATTGGAAACAAATCTGAAAGTTATATCATTGCACACCTGTGAGGTAAGTGAGCCTCTGCAAGTCTATTCTCACAGCTCAAAAACTGAGAGCACATAAACCTGCTGTGATTTCAGGTGAGATGAGGTGAGCTCTGATGAAGGACCAATTGGATTATTATAAACAACTAGCATTTAAGATTAGGCCTTTTCCTAAAACACCACTATAAATATGAGTTACAGGGTTCAGTGTGGGGATATCTGGGCAACTACTTTGTGGTTTGCAGCCCAGTGAAAGTTAGGGTACAGTTTTCTAATTACTTTTTGGAAATAACAACTCCTCTATAATTTCTTCTGTATTTAAATATATATATATAAACATACACATGCAAACTTGTTGGTCAATACAGGTGCCCTGTGACCTAAATAAAAAACACTTTATGATTAGACAGAAAACAAGAGCAGTATTAACTTTGTGAAGAGGACAAACAAAATTGTCCGAATTTTCACAATTTCTCTGGCCACAAAAGTGACAGACCCCAATATATTCCAATTCTTGACTGTTCCAGCTGTGAAAACAAACTTTTCAAAGTTCTCAAACAGCAGGCTTTCACATTTCTGGGAAATGAAACACTACTAGTTGTTTTATTTATGGTATCTTTGCTTTATGACAGTTAATGAGCTGTAATTTTATAAAAGAGAACAAAAACAATACTTCATGCCATCACAAATAGCCATCAGCATTATTTATTGCAGATGTTTTAATCTATTGTGGTAATAATGAAACATTCATTGTTTTGCTACCCTGAGCTATCTGTGAGAAATTTAAAATGACAAAAGCTTGCCCTCCCTTCCCCCCCCCAAAGCTTTTGCTCCTTTCCAGAAGGTTCTGTTGTGGAAAGGATAATGACGCGCTTGGTAAAAAACAACATACTTGAGGAAACGGCCAATGTACAAAAATAGTTTCCTGATGAAGTCTAACCAATGCCTTCTGCAGAATGCAACTGTTTGGTAGACAAACAGGACAGTGTGTCACAGCAATTACAGTTGTGATTAAAATATATTAAGTCCTCACCTCCGTGATATTAATGTCAAAGAAAGTTTCACAGTATTTAGTCACTGGTTTTAGTTCTGTAACTTGAAGACTTCAAAGAGCAAGTTGAAAACCATCAATTCAGATGCATCCAGCCTCTGTTCTGATTAGGGACTCCCATGGCTGTTCAACGATCTTACCAAAGCCAAGGAGACAGGTTCACGCATGCAAGAAAACACCTGGCAGAGGTGGCCATGCTAACAGAGAACAGTACATTGACCCAGTGTCCCCAAACTTAGCCAGCAGCTCTGCATTATAACCTCCCTTGAATCAGCAAAGAGCAGTGTTGGAACCTGCAAAAAGGCAGCTCCTTTTGCTTCCCATCTAATAAGCAATGATAGAGAGAAATCTGGGATGATTTTACCCCTAGAGCTGCATCTACTTTCACTCAAAATGGGGCCAATAAAACCCAACCAAAACCAACCAAGTCCCTGAAGACTTGCAGGACCAAGTTTTTGGATCATGTTCCAGTGAACATTCCACATCATCCCCCCTATTTCTGAGTTAGCTAAAATATTGACTTACACAGCCCCACTCGCCTGGTAAAACAAGTAGACAACTTAAATTATAGCAGGTTTAGCATCTGTCAGGCAAGTAACAAGACAATCATTCACAAGGCTCTACACCTAGGAGTGCGGGCAATTACTCAGCTGTCTGGAAAAGACAAAAGAAAAACTGAGAAATTTCGTGTGGTGAGCTCATGTTCCAGCAGTTGATTTTCTGCAATAACACTAAAGGAGCAAGGAGCCCAACTTCCACAGCTCTCCAGTGTTTGCCAGCATTGTAATTTCACTTGAAGTCGTTCAATCACAGAGGAAACAGTGAGCTGCTGAAAACGGAGATGTGTTGGGGAAGAAGACCTATAGCCTTGCTGAAGCTGTCTTGATACCATCATTACATTCTTATTGCTATAATCCAGGCATAAGGAAATGAATAATTTGTTTATATCACAGCTAAAACCTAAATCTTCAAAATTATTCCATGAATTACTTATTCCAGTTTCCCTGAAAATTACCCCCATGTTACAGCTGCAAGAATGCAAAACCCATGCTCACAGGATGCAAAAGCTTACATTCAGCTCCTCGCTCAAAGGAGTTCCCAGCAAGGAGCAGCTCCTTGACCGTGTGCCCCAGACCTGTCTTGTACCTGTGAATCTTAGCCAGAGTGACTGAAAGTGTGAGATGAAGCACAATCCTCAAGCCTACATTCCTACCCTAATCCTTTCATTTCCCATGCTCATACCACTGCAGTGTCAGTCAGACAGTGCAAGGGGAGCACTGAGAACCAGAGACCTTGCTCTTCATCACAGCTCATCAGAAAGGGTGTTTAACACCCAAAGAATTTGCTTGGCATTCAGTATAAGGGAAAGCAAAATCAAGTCCTGAGAAAGAAAGCTGCAGCATCAGATCATGTTACCTTAAAAAGCACTGCCTTTATTCTCTTAACAGCTTCTGCAGGAGCTACAGATAGAATTTAACTGTGAATCCTGCTCAAATAAAATCACAATTAAGCTCAGTATTGTTATAGTTGAACTGCACTGAATTTCTTGAAGCATGTCCAAGGATTTCAGGTACTATCTCACATGTTTTCACCCTAGCCATAAAACAGGTAAAAATCTCAGGATAGGATAACGTGGCCTATTTTTCCAAGTGGATTAAAAGCCACAATCACCTAGCAACTTCCATTGCTGTATTCCCCTCATTCAAGCCAAGTCTCGGGTATGTCCTCACACAGTCCTTATCTACCTCCACAACAGCCAGATCTCCACAGCTCTCAGTTTCCCCTTTGAATAGCTCAGTGATGCTATCTGCTGCAGAAATACCTGGTCTCTTTAGTTTCAGGTTCCACAAAACTAACTTAAAATCTTAGTAATATTCATGTTGCAACACAGATCTGGGCCTTGATGTTTGATTTACAGCTTCCTAGAGTTTGTTTGCCTGAGCCAAGAGATCTTTAAGCAAGTGATTTGCATAGAGGTCTTTCACAGACTGTTTCCAATAGGGACGCTTTCAAATGGAAAACAAGGTAAATGCTGCTGACCACTATCATCAGTGGAAGGAGATTCCCTCCCCTGAACCAGATGAAGCTCTTCAGGAGAGTTAATTACACTGCTAATGGGATAAAAAGACAAAGTAACAAAAGTGACCTTAAAGCAACCACCATGATGCAGAATATGTAAACAGCACTCATTGTCCCTTTTACTTGAGGCAAAACTAGAGATATTTCCTAGTGTTATGAGTAGCAAGTCTAACTTTATTTTCTTTAAACCAAGGAACCTGTTCTCCCAGGTGAGCTAATGCCAGAGAGCAAGAGCACCAAATATTTAGGTTCAATAAAGACTTTTCATACATGTGAATACGTAACAGAGAATGTTGTTAAAGGTAGAGACTTAGAGATAGCCAGGGAAAAGGTTCTGACAGTGTTGAAGATATGTCAGAATTAAAGGGCACTGTTTCCCTGTAGGAATACTGTAATTTGCTTTGCAAGATGGAAAGAAATATGTTTTAAGAGCTGTAATTTTGAATTCCAGTGCCCAAACCCTTAGCTAAACACATGCACTGCAAAGCCATCATTGCATGCAAAGAGACTACCACAGCACTGAGAAAAAAAAAAACAACCACGAAACAAAAACAAACCAAAACCCCAGTAAGCCAGGTGGTAACTGTGCCACACGCCTTGCAGAACAATCTGGATTCCAAACATAAAACTGTAGCGGATTCAGTACCATCACAAACAGAAAGTGATGAAGGATGAAGGCTTAGTCATGAGTAAGTGCCCCTCAGAAGTAAGAGGGTCAATCTCATGCTTCACAAAACTCTGATAACTATTTGGAGATGCTTTTTGAGACAGCAGATCTTGACATGAAAA
Organism: Gymnorhina tibicen; assembly: GCA_013399875.1. Classification (NCBI taxonomy): domain Eukaryota; kingdom Metazoa; phylum Chordata; class Aves; order Passeriformes; family Artamidae; genus Gymnorhina; species Gymnorhina tibicen. Next base: position 1,832,140 of record VXAZ01007497.1, read on the forward strand.
ACAAACCAAAGAATACAAAATAGAATACACCAGCAGGTAATCCTAAATTGCTGTTAGAAGAGGTAATTGCTAAAGAGATCCTTAGATATCTTTATGTAAAATTTCACGCCCAAACCAATTACCTGCACGCATGCTGCTTTCAGCTGGAAAATAACAAACCTGAAAAAACAGCTGTTTTGTGAAACCACTCCCTTGAACTTCTGTAAATGTTTTTGTAGGTAGGATAATGGAGGATTTTCCAGCACGGCAAAGATTGCTGTTCCCATAGCTTCACAATATGGGCAACCTAACACACCATGCGTTATCCTTTAAGAACTTTTAGCACAACTATTTGTAGCATTTATTTAGCATGTTAAAATGATTAGGAAGACACTACAGACAATGAAGTTAAATGCAATTATGACTTGCCCACCTTAAGATTAAAGCCAAGATACAACTTTGACTGCTGTTCACTGAACTGTATATAACTTATTTAGCTGACAGGGCCCCAGTTTTATCTGTTAGATGTTAAAGACATCAAGTGCACCTCAATTTCTTGTAATCAAAAGGGTTGTTTTTCTTTTCAGCTACCTTAATCACTTCAGTGAGATCAACAAGACTCAAAGTCTCTTAGATACCATTTTTGTAAAGCTCAGTGGGGAAAGCTATGTAAAGACTCACTTTGATATTCTGGACTCAGTAACAACAAAAGTTTTGGCTCTAACTGACAAGATCGAAATTAGATATATGCCATGTGCTGTGTTAAGCCTCACCATGCCTGAAGCCCTGCAGCCAAAGTAAGATAGCAGTAAAAAAACCCCAAAACAACCACCCAACCAACCAAAACCAGTCAATAAGGTAAGCTTTAACCACAGAAGTTTGAACAGCACAGAGAAAAGGATTAAAGACCAACAATGAATAAAAGAAGTAGTTATTTTAGCTTTGTCTACCCATGGCAATTTAAGCTACCAACTCAAGGCTAAAACAATGCTATTGTTTCCTCAGAGAAAGCTACCTGGGCAACCTGTTCCCACTTCACTGTTTTCATCTCCCTGTCCCTGCAAGGGGCCACACACTAAGATTTCCTCCTTCTCAGACTGTTTCATCTGTTTCCCAGTGCAGTTCAGCAGTAATCTCTCCAGACTGGATTACAAATATCCACCAGCTAATCATCATCACTAGGGCTATAGTATTTAAAAGAAAAACCAAAACCTGCTCAAGACCAAACCCATCTCAGACTGGAAAATTAATAGTGAAAGCCACCAAGCCAAAAATAAACACATGGTATTTTCATAAAAAAAGTAAGATACCCCTCTGTTTTACCAAACAGTCCTGTAACACTTACCTTCAGCTCCCACATCATTCTAAAGCCTTTAATTCTGCAAGACCAGGCTACTGATGGACTGCTGTCTCTGCTGCCACTCTTCTCTTACAGTGAGACAGCTCCACAAATGGTATAAATCAATCTCATCATTAAATTTATTCCTGCCAGCTGAGGAAGAGGCCTCTTTTTACTCTATAGCTTGGAGTATGCTTCATCTACTGTGCTATTTGTCATCTCTTATGCAGCAGCCCTAGCCCAGAAATGGTTATGTGGCTGATAGACAGACACTCTCCTTACTTTAAATGGCACCTGACAACACATTTTCCTGTCGAACTCTTGACAGTAAAAGTAATATAAAGATCTGTGATGATATATATTATAGTTATTGAAATCAGATGCAAGTCTTGAGTGTGACAAGCAGGGGTTTACTACTTCAGACTGAGGGTGTTCTTACTCTTATTTCTCTCATTATAGATGGACTGGAGATAATTCACAGCTGTGAATCAAAACACTCGGCCACTTTAACAGCAACCTTTCATTCTCATTCATAAACTGTGCACAAACCCTCCACTCATCTGGAACCCAGAACCCTTATAGACAGCTGAGTACCCCAAAGTCTGAAAATTCCTGAACCATTCCTTTCCCCATCACCTCTCTTTGTGGTCTGATGATCATATGAGTCCTGTTGTATAAACGACACATTTAAAAAGGGCAAGTCTTGGTTTAAGATCAGTACCTTCCAATACTCATCCTGTTAAATATACTACTGGCATTTGCATGAGATGAGAACACAGTGAGCTGTTTCCTGCAGCAGGAACCTGGAAGGCTTTTTCTCTCAGATGTTAAAATGCAACTGTCTAAATAAGTATTTTATACAAAGTGAGACTTACACTGTAACCTTATACTACCCGTGAATAATAACATTATAAAGATTTAATGCACGAATGGAGCTTTTCTACATTTTGATCATCCTTCTGAAATTCAGACTTATAGCCTACACAAGCACTTTTGGTGAATTAAGAAAAGTTTCTTTGCACCTGTAAGTTGATTTCAGCTCACCAGAATAACAATTGCAGCTGACACTTATGTATCTGGAATGGCTAAGGTGCTAGATGAAATGTTTTTTTTACTTGCTGTTTGAGAATTAAAAACTTTTTTGACTTTTATATATTCATTTTACCATAAACCTAAACTATTGAGGCCAAAGAAAAAGATGAAAACAAACTTGCTCACAGTAATCAAAGTATCTAATTGAAATAAAAGTGCCTTTCTATTCTATAGCATATTATCCCAACAATTTTAGAGTCGTTAAAAAAATATTCTTTAAGTAGTTCATAATTCTCCTTTCAGTCTCATCTCTGCGCTTTCTAACTCTCAAATGAATTTGTTAGTTGTCAGAAATGTATGAATACTATTGACAACAACCAAAGTTGCAGCCCGGCAAAACTGAACAACTGTTCCCTTTTAGTGCCTTTTATTCCAAGAACTAATAACTTTTTTAGAACTTTCACCACCATGATACTGATTTTTCCATTATGCCGTCCCACATGAAAGTGAGTAGTTTTAATTAAGCAAAAATGGCCTTATTTGTTTTGAATGAAAGAACTATTTTTGCGTGCTAGTAAGCACACAAATGTCTCCTTTGAATAACTGGAGCAGGTGTAGTCTGGAAGATAAAGTCTCTCACAGCCATTTATTTCAGCAAGTACTTGTGCCCACCTAGGTCTGGAAGCTACTGGTTCTGTTACTGTCTGAAAATATGGGAATTGTACACTAAAAGCACAAAATAAGTTAGACTCAATGATCTTCAGGGTTCTTTCCAACCTAAATATTTCTATTATTCTATGAAAATGTGATTCTTTCTCTGAACTTGGAAATTATGTCCTAGAAATACGCTGTGTGAGGGTGCAGGCTCATAATTCGATTGAACAAGTGAACTGTTAATATTAGGTATTTGCATTTTTCTGGATGGGTAAAAATGCTCGAGTTACCATAGACTTCTTTCAGATGCTGGAGCACAAGGCAAGAAAGGACCGAAGAAGTGCAAAAAGTTTGAAAAAGTTTTTAAAAAGCACAGAAATTGTATAGAACAAGCCGCAGAGATTTTTTCAGGCTTTGAAACTGACACAAGGGATTGAGAAAAGAGTGCATTTAAAAAGAAATCTAATTAAATCTTATTTTATGAATACTCCCCCTCTTCAGGACTGCAGACTGTGTCTATAACTGCTGTGCTGAAGTACTGTAGTAACACACAGTGGCAAGCAAAGAGCTTGAACATGTCTTTATGAATATTCACAGAGCAGAAAATGAGTTGTATGATCAAAGGCAGTTGGATAATGCAAATATAAACCAAATGCTGGAATTTAATCTGAATTCTGGCATTTTCTGAGAGTGCTCATCAACAATTACATTAGTAGCATTTAGAGTATCTGAACATGAAATCACATTCAATGTACTTGGCAGCTTCAGTGTGTTCTTTAGTAATCCATAGTTTTGCTCCAAATGCTAACCTTCTGAAATAGGTGTAACTCGGCCACAAGGCACTGACATTTGGATTTAAAATAGCATACCTGTGAAAATACAACATGTTTTCCAAAAGCTCTACAAATAATCAGGAGCACACTGCCAGGCTGGTGCTGTATGTGTACATGTAAGAGATTGGGGCTTTTGGGCTCTACTTGTCTTCAGGATCAAAACTCTCAAGTGACTACCTATAACGTTTCACTCTAAGGGAATGGTAGAATTCGGGGTCAGATCAGGCAAAGCTGGGCTCAGACTGGCTAAATTGGAGAGGTTAAGGAGGTGGTTTTTGCTAAATAGAACCAAAGGTTTTTTAACAAGCTATTGCTTGAAGCAGCTCTAACACTTCCCTGCTGAATCTCAGTTGAAAACACTAAAAAAAAAAAAAAAAAATCAAATATATTATGAAAGCTGCTGAGAAAAACAAACAGATGCACATATCACATCTGATATCACATCTCAAAATTTCATGCAGATGTACTAATACTTTATTTATATTTCTCTAACTTTTGCTAAACTGGAGAGGTTTAATCCTAACACTTACATGTTTGGGAACATAGGTATTCAGATCTTCTCTAACCAACTAATGAGAAGCTGCTTTCTGCTGCTTTTTATGCCAGAACCTCCTTTTGTCATACTGAGTTTATAGCTTATGACTTTTCTCTAGAGAAAGTAACAATTATCCAAGTACTGAGTAAATGATTCTGGTATATGTGAGAGACATATATGCTGCTGTGCATGCTTTACAAGTACTATAAATTTGTTTTCCAGCTCTGTCACAAAAGAATTCATTCCTTTTGGTAATTAATTACTCAACCATTGAGCAGGTTCTACTTGGCAGACTACTTACCATCAGAATCTGCTTTTTAAAATACTTACTTCTCTATATAAGTGATGGAGACTGCTGTGTGTAATCTTAAGCCTGATTTATTGTTTGGTAATACCTTATTCTTGCTCAGTGAGTAATATCACTTAAATGCAAACCAGGACTTTTTATAAGAGCACAGAGACTCAGATTTTCTAAGGTGGTTTCAGCACACTATTGTGCAACTGCATTCTTCAAGGTCACATGTCAGTGAGATTGATCTGACTGTAAGCATTCAGTTCCCTAAGAAACACACTTTATTGCATGTTTTCTCTGTGTCGGAGAACCCTTTTCCTGGCTGCTTTGGATTTATGTGTTCCTAGATACATTCTTGGCTCCTAGGACATTTTCTGTTTCACTGAGGACCCCAGGCCCATAGCAGAGATATGATGTAAATAAATGTTGTTGCACTTTGAGTGGTCCAAAGGCAAACTTTACCCTAATGAGCTTAATTTCCCTGGGCTCCCCTTACTGGCTCCTGCAGCGGAAACTCTCTGCTGAGAAGCTTTGGATAGCAAGGCTGAACTCAGCCTTCACAGAAACACCACCCTTATTTAGTTACTACCTTAATTGACTTATACATCTGGTCTCTTGGACTCCTAACAAAATGTTAAATCATTTGATTCTTCTGTAACTGAGAGAAAACACACTTTAGAAAACACACTTTCCTCCATTGTGAAAAAGCTGCTGTAGATTTTGCAAAGCTGCTCAAGTCCTGAAATTATAACTTAAATTTTTATTTTCTTTCTGATTCATTCCTCATAAGTTGCTATAATTGTGAGAAGAACTAGGTCCTGAGAAGCATTCTCGCACAGCAGGAGACAACATGCTGCTGTATACTCACACACAATTATGTAGAACTATCACCAGAAACTGTGTTAAAGAAGTTTTATCAATAAAGAAATGCTTGAGCTAATCCAGAGTTACACTTGCTTTCTACCTCTGCTGCAATGTCCTCAAAAGCCCACATATGCCCAGATATTTATGGATTGCCCCTATTTCCCTAGCTGCTCATAACATATGGCAACACTGTCAGTAACCATCATAAAATACATCGAGAGCCAAGAACACGTACGAGGGATACCCATATATAGACTCTGCACTCTATACTGACATATCAATTTATCATTTTTTTTTAGCAACACCATGTTCTCATGAGCAAGAATCTCATGACAAGGATCTGTAAGGCTACTAATTTTCTGTGTGGTTTTTGCAAATTCTCGTACACATTTCGTCTCTCATTGAATTAATCCATGAAATGAAGACAGCAAACACAGAACTATTTACAGCACCTGGCAGTGGCATGAAGATAATCGATCAGTTAATGTCTTTAGACACTACAGTTCCTGCGAGGTTGCTATATTGTATTTCCTGGGCTGGAGCTACTTTAGAAACAAAATGCTTTTGATAAAATACTACCACAAAAGAAGGCTGAATCCCAGGATGAACTAACTCTTCAAATTGCCTTTTGAGGAAGTACTGTTAGGTGACCACTGATGATTCTTATAGTTAAATTAAGTAGCGACAGTGAGTTAGAAAAGGAAAATTGGTTAATTCTGATGGAACACATTTTCACAGAGCAGAAGGTGCTGCAGCTGCAGAGGGGAAGAAGGAGAACTTCTCAAAGAATGTGTCAGGAAACAAATTGCTTGCTTTTGCTGTTCTCTAGATACAGGATGAATCCCTCAAAACTAAATATGGTATAGACCAAGGCATCTACAGCAACAGAACGATGGACAATACCTCACACAATATGATGATATATTGAACGTACATCAAAATTCACAGATCTAACCTTACCTGACTCACAGTTCAAGACTTTAATATTTAAGATTTAAAAAAAAGAGGTGTGAACTTTCTAATCTGAGTGGGATATAATGCATGTCAAAGATTTGCTTTGGCACCTGCCTCATCATTTTCATATTTCTCTAGCAGTTCATATGAAAAGGGTTTCTGAAATACAGCAGACACTCCTGGGAGACGATCTGACGAAACAGGCTCAAGTCTGCATCCCCCAGCACAATAGCATCATTGCTTCTCAGTCTACAATCTCCACTTTATCTGGGAGGTGCTTATGTACACAGACTATCAGATGTCCAATTAAAGCTTAAAGGTGCTGCATATAAAATGCAAACTAAAATGTTTACAGTCATTAAAAAGAAGACATTAATGTCATAGTGTTATATGAAACTAAGCAGGCTTTGCTAAAAAAAACAAGCAGTGCTATTCAGGGCCATGTGATTTTTAAATCAAATATTGGATATAAACCCATCAGAGGCTGGCATGTAAAACTGTTATATTCCCAGTGATCTTAAGAAAAAAGAAAAGCTAAGTCAGTGAGAGTTTATTTTCAATGAAACAAGTAGTAAATTCTTATGTTGCTGAACACACTCACAAATGGGAAAAAAAATCTTTATTGGTACCTGAACATTAACAAATCACACCAACATATGTTAAAGCAACCAGAAATTGATTGTGAGAAAAATATTGTCTTTGGATATTGTTGGAAAGGGACAAATGGTGTTAAGAAACAAAAAGAATAAATTTGTAAAATTTTATTGAAAGAACTAGAAACAGCAAAAAGAATTGGAATATATATTTACTAGTTTCTTTGGTTTTGGGGGGTTTGTTTTTTTAAGGAAGACATACACAGACTGTGTATTGGACAGAGTAAGTTAAAAACTCATTTTAAATAATATCTTAAACAACAAGCATAAAATTAACATCTTGTTACAATGTCCTGTAACCTACTCTGTTTTTATTCCTAATGCTATATGTTGGTTTCTCTTTACACAAAACAGTAGTCTTTCTCCATTAACAATACACAGGCCCCATCTGTTTCTCATTAAATACCCTACTTTTTCTGTGGTGTGTTGTGTTTCTGTTGCTGAAATCTCTCTGAGAAAAAAGGGTTCCAGAACTCAGGATTTAGGTAAATTCTCAAAGCCTCCTCAGTTCTAATTCACACAGAAAAAGAAGGGTCGGCAACTGGGAGATGCTTCCTTCTCACTGACTCTAAAGAGTCCCCACACGTCTCCTCACCCTGCACCAGCCAAACACACCCCAAGTAGCCCCAAAACATGAAGGGACTTTTCTGTGCACTCTGGGAGAGCCAAGATTTGTTTTGGGAGGGTAGGGATGAAGGGAAGAAAAGAGAGGGAGACCTCCACAAGGTAGCTCCTTTCAGCAAAGCCTGCTAAGGGGAAAATCCAAATAAAAATGGAGGGAAGAAAAGCAAGTCAGTTTTTTGGACTGCAGTATGTCAGAGGGAACATTCCACAGGGGTAATTTCCCAGTTTGACAATTCAGCCCATTGGGTAGGCCGAAACACACAAAAACCTTGATGAAAGGCAGTGTAACTGACAGCGGCAAACTGATTGATTCTGAACACATGTGAAAGAACAGCAAATAAATGTATTTGTAACAGCTACAGTTTTCAGCTCGAGTCATCACAGGCAGATGTTTCACACTAAGATTTACTAGACAGCACACCCAGGATTTAATTTTTGTGATTCAGGTATTTTTCACACTTATTATTCAAGTATTTTTCACACTCAAATATAGACTTTTAGTATGTTGTGACTGCTCAGTGCCTATCTCCACTCAAGTATGTGGTTTTGGTATTATTTTGTATCATACTCAGTCTTGAGTAAAAAGACGCTGACTCACCAAAGACTCTGCAGGACAAAAGCCATGTTACAAAGGATAAAAACCATTTTGCCTTAGTCAGTTTGCATCGCAGAAATGACATATGATGTTGTATCACAGTACCAAGTAAAATTGGTGATGGCAAATAAATGATCTCAGGCACCCTTTATTATCTAAGAAGCAATCCTGGTTTTTATAAATATATTGATTGTAAATATAGACAATACACTTCTGGAGACTGCATATGCATTGTAAAATCCATATTTATTCATATCTGTATAGAGTTTCTTTAGGTAGCATGCAACTAGTCCCTGAACTAACATACTACAGGTTTTTGGTTCCTGTTTGGATGGCAAACTTTTAAAGATAGTGAGAACAGCTGAAATGCTTGTAATTTATTACTCTCAAGAATGCAAATATGGATAATTATACAAAGAACAGCCATTCCTTAATTGTTTGTGGAGAAGCCCAGTTTAAATGGGTGTTTGCAAAAAACCAAGCAAGTCACAGCACTGGTGGGGCCACTGAACAAATATTTAGAAAATAAACTTAAGGTCACAAACTCTTCTTCTGTACTTGTACCAACAGTTGTTTGCCTTGAGCTTGCTCTCCTGTAGTTTTGGAACAGTGAAAGAAAGAAATGCAACATTATCAACCACTCGCACTTTTGGAAGAGTTTGATTTGATGATTTTATAGTCTAACACAAAAATCCAAAGATTGCCCAGGAAAGAGAAAGTACATATTACCCTGGAGACACGCTATATAGAGCAAGCTTCATGCTTATTATTTTGTTTCATTATTTTTCCTATGTGCATCCTTTCACAATGCAGAAATACCTCGTGGTTGACACTCAGTTCTGTTTCTAAAAAAGTTCATACACGTTATCTAGACTTGACTGTGATATCTTCATTAATCCCTCACATAAAAATAAATAATTCTATGAGTATTCTTATAGTGCCATAAAGAAATTTTTTTCTTTCATCTGTTACAGCAGAGACACATTTATAACATCAGTAGCCCAGCATCATGTCATCATAAAGCAATAATTTCACTGGAGGGCAGACCTGAAGCAGGACATGATGAATCAGGCAACTGCTCATTTTTAAGGATGTACAAATGTAAAAAGAATTAACAACTAAATCTGTAGTTGTTTTCTGGAAGAATATGCTTATATAAGAAATATCAGCAAAAATAAGGGACTTTTTGTCAAGAGGGTGCCAATGTATTCTGATGTCTGCCTCATTTTTGAAGCTTTGAGACAGGTATTGGCAACCATCATCATCTACAGACTCCATGTAAACAAAGTAACCCCCCCTAGACCCACTTATGGTCAACTCATGACACGGGAATCAAGACTTTCGGTTAAAAATTATAAGGAAGTAATTTTATTTTCGCTAAAACATCTCTCTCAGCCAATACAAGTAGCCCTAACCTCCCACTGTGTTCTAACTCTTTTTTTCAGTGGCAGCCAAATTTTCCAATACTTCAACCTCCAGCCGAAAGTTTCCATCTTGCTGGAATTCTACAGGTACTTTGGAGAACGCCATAAAGTAACCCTGATGTTACAGTCAAGACCCCAGTTCTTCAAGAGGTGGGAAGTAGAATCCCAAGGATAGACTAGAATCTTGATCACAGCACTACCATGTTGCTTGTTTTTGTGGGAAAGCTGCCTGCCCCAGGGCTCTCTGCCACATGGTTTGGCAACAACTCACACAAGGTACTGGAAGAGATGCAATAGATTAGAAAAGCTCGAAAAAGCTTTAAAAAATGACAGCTAGGGCACCAGAAAATGGTGTGGTAAAGAAGTCACGAGGGAAAGGCAGAAGGGAAATGAAAGCATGAGGTGAAGGGATAAAGATGCTCCCAAGTACATGCCCAGGAAATAAATACATCATTGCCCTAGTCCCAGCTGCTATTCCCTTGGTGGGTATGGAGCAATTAAGAGTCTCCTTTCCTTTTGCTTGATGTGGGAAAGCAGGCTAGCAGGGGGATTCCAGATTCACATAAAGAGAGGAAAGGCCATCAAAAGGAAACCATCCCTTGAAGACGAAGAGGAAATAGAGAAAGTGCTGTGATTCTGAAACGTTTCACCCCTACTCGTAAGCAGTGCACCTGTGACTCCCATTGCAGGCCACGTCCTGGTCTTTCATCAGCGGTGGGACACAAAAAGTGTCCCAGTTACAGCTCTCAGCCCTGGAGGTGAGCAGTGACTGCTTCAATCTTGCGCGATTTGGGAAAGAGCCTGAAAATGGAGGAGCTGAGTGCAAGTACAAGGCTTTAAGATTACCCTAAGAGGAACAAGAGGGAACTGCTCTTTTCTATTTCTTAAGACTTCTTAATCATGGTTTAGATGTTTGGAGTTAATAGTAGTGCTCTTGGCAGGAAAAGCAAGAACTGGAGCACCATAATCTGCTTATCTAGGTACTGGGTGGTCCTCAAGTTCCTCTTTGAATACTTGCACCTCATGATTCCGTATATCTCCAAGCAAGGAGACAGAGAGAGATGAATTATCGGTGAACCTGACTATCTAAGATAAGACAGAAAAAGAGAATGCAGTCCTGAGGATTTTAATAGAGATCATGTAGAAAATTGTGTTAACTCTCATATTGTCCTTGGATCATATCTAAAATAAAGCCTTAAGAATAAAAAAGGATAAAGTTACTCTTGTTGGTAGTAGGAAATACATATAAAGTTTTATGAGTTAACTACAAAGCGATTTAAAATAAACTATCAGCAAATATATTTAAAGGAGAACATATACAAGTTGTCTTTCATAAATGGTACAGGAAGGTCCACAAAGAGAAATGGGCAATTATCTCTCAACATAACTAAATCATAAAAAGAACACCTTTTTTTTGCTGTTATTCAGAATTAAGAAATGAAAAATGAAGTTTCTAAAAATTTATAATCAAATAATTTTGCACAAAAATAGACTAAATTGGAGAAATCATGCTTTCTTTTCTTCAAGTCAGTACCTCAAAATCATTCAAGGGACCTCTTGAAATTGTGGAGTGTGTTTCAGAGATATAATCTCAGAACAGCTTCACTGCCTATCTATCATATGCTACACTGCACACTGAAATTCAATTCAGTTCCATTCAAATTTATTTAAGGTCAAAAGTTCTGGTGCACCAAATATTCCAAATTTTAATTATTCCAAAATCTTTATGCTTTTATGAATCAATGTCATCCACTTCGGCTTTGACTATAAAATCTTACTGAAGCAATTTTAAAATAAAATAGTTCATTTTATCCTTATAACTTAGGCAAATTAAAGTTCTAAATAAATTTATTTCTTGACATAAGAGGTCATTTCCCAGATGCTACAGACAGTATGATGGAAGTGGGACACACAAGTTAATATCACCGACTAAGTAGTTTGCATGAGAAACTGCAAATTAGTTAAATGTTAACTGCAGAAACAGTTTGTTTTATGCTCTTCCAGATTCTCTTCTTTTCTCCTTCTTATCTTTCTTTTCCCTTTTCTTTACTTTCCTTCAGCCTTCAGCTATTTAACTGTCACCTTTTTGTTTGCTTCCAATTCTCTCTTCTTTTTCTCCTGTTAAAAATATCTCTCCTTCTTTTCTTAATGTCTGTTTTCACCATTCCTCTAGGTTTCTTATCAGCCACATCTGCTTAAGGAGAAGAAAAGGTTCCAGCATCTAAGGGCAACTATCCTTTCTGTTCATAGTTCTTTCAGATACTGAGTTACTTGACATTAAAATGACTGCGATAAAACACTTTCCTCTGTTGTGTGCAGTAATATTTCTTGTAAGAAATACAACTACCTGAAAGGGAAAAAAAAAAGTACTTTGAAAGTGGCCTCAAGGTTAGGAAAGGCTGGTTAAGCCTTTCTGGTTACACTTTGACACCAAAGATCACTAAATGGTTTTGATTTGCTGTTCTGTTTAAAGCTTCCAAAAAAGCCTCTAGTGCAAAATGATAATATTAATATGCAAACTCTCAGTAAAATTATTTGGTACATGTCAGGGTTAAATACTGTAATAAAAGACCAAATTTGAACATCAAAGACCACTCTAGCTATCCAAAAAGAACAAATGTTTTACTCTGTTCTGTAAGATAAGGAACTTGCTGGTTTCTTTAATGAACACCTATTTTTAGCAATATATCTTACAATTTTTTTCATCAAATCGAGATAGTTCATCTGTGCAGAGAAATTAATCTCCTGTTGGTGATGTGCTACCAGCAGGTATGTGTCTGGGAATCCCAGTGGTCACCGCCACGTGGAGAGATGGGCACACAGGCAGTGATGTGCCTGGGCAGTGTCCCTGAGACCTCCTAATCACTTTCAGTACTGGTTTGATCCTTTTCTTTTCAAGCATATTTTCATTTGAGGCAACAACATGACTGTTAAATCCATTTTTTTTTAAGGATTCATACAAGTAAAGCCAAACATCAGATTCCTGTTTCCTTCGTACCAAAACTACTTGAAAGATACATTTATTCTATAGTCAAATATAAACCATGGAATAACGTGCAAGATTTAAACCCAATGCACACTTCAACTTGCCTAAATTGCAACGAGTCTGAGGAAACTTGGAAAGAAACAGCTGGATTTTGCTTTATAACAAAATTAGGACCATGTTTCTTTATCCACGGAGGACAGGTAAAAATTATGAGTATCAAATACCATAAGAAATTCACAACGTATCAGCCAATGAATGAACAGCATTACAACACATTTAGCCCAAAAAAAAAGGTAATTTCGGCGTATTCCCGCTACCTAGAAAAGACAGGACTGAGACTCACTGAGTAATGACTGATGTGCTGCTGACAGGCTTTTAGCAACAGTTGAAGGTTTTAACAGAGTAAAGTAGTTCTTTACGTGCCCACACGTACTTATATATGTATGTATACACATATATACATATATATGTATATATACACATATATGTATATATATACGTATATATGTGTATACATACATATATAAGTACATAAGTACGTATGTATATATATGTATATATACATTTCAACAGACAAAGAATCAGCTAGAACAAGTTTCATTCTTCTTTACTAGTGATATAGTCGTGGCATTCCTAATAATAATAATGGTTAAACAATGACCATAGTATTTGATATTTCTAGTGCCAACTACAGTAAGTAAGCCAGTTATGCTGGTCCTAAGTTCTTTGCCTGAAATGCAAAATGAATTGAGCAATAGAAAGAATAGTTCTAATGCCTTGTACAATCCTAAAATGTTATAATTCTGTTTCTACCAGAAATATGAAAGACATGTATCTGCTGCAGCTGTTCACTCTGGGACAACTTTAAATTCTGACCCTTTCATATGGCATCCAAAATCTGCCTAGAAATTTACGATTTTATTCCCTATAAAATGAAAAAGAATTTATTCACAGATTAAACAGTTTTCCTTAACCTTTCCTAAAAAGGACAATTACACGTAGTACAGCAAAATATATACAAAGTTATAAATGTCAGAAAAGATGCTTGTACAGTCTTCAGTGTAAACATTATCTGCAGTATATAGCAGTTAATAATAACCAGGGTATTGCTCTATAATACAGTTTTCTGAGATAGTAAGACAGTCTTAATACATTGCCATTTTGGCATCAAACAACAAGATTTCTTTGCATAATTTCCAATGATCACAGGCATGTAAATCATAAAGTACAGGCATTCAAACAATAATCGTTGGATTTCTTAAACATGAAGTGAATACAAAAAAAAGTAATAACACGTTAGTAGACATCATTGCATAAGCAATCAAACAGTGTTATTTTTTATATATTTAAATAGTTTAATATTGCCTCCAAGATATGTGCTGTTCCCCTCCACACCAAGCCTACCCAAACGCTGTTATAATGAAAAGCACAGATTCATATGGGAATAAATTCCCTTATTTTCCTTCCATACTATTTTTTTGTTGCAGTTCTACTTGTCAGAAATTATAATTTCTCTCCATTCTCCTGACTTCACTCATTTGAGCTGTGATGGAGCAGAACCAGGCTACAGAGATTTCCCAGTTCCAAGATCCCCTATGGAAAAGTAAAGAACAAATCTTCATCTGATGAGGTGTAAGCTCAGGTAAAGCAAATGCCAGCCAAAAAATAAAGTTTTGTTGTGGTCCTTGCTGGACCTTGAGAAGAATGACTAAAATTGGATCACAACAGCTTTTCTGGACAACTTCTTGTGCCCCTTAATATACCATGATCTTTTTTTGAGAAACATCACAGCAAACATAAAGAAGTGCAAAGTTATTCTGTCTTCTAAAAGACCACTCGGAGCAAAAATATTTTGAGATCTCTCTATATTGTAAATATAAAATACTTTTAAAGCATTGCTAAACTGCTGCATCTGAATGCTTTAGTGAAAATTTAAGAGATGCAGAAACCAGCCACATCCCCTTTCCTTTAATGTCATACCTTCTGGTTTTGGTTACGAAATTTAAGTGTAACCCAATTAAATAGAAACGTATTATACAATCACAAGCCTTTTCAGAATATTTTTTCATTAGAATTTTAACTATGATGTGCAAAAATGAACCAGCAAGAGAACATCTTCAAGTACTTTGTCAACCAAAAGGCAAATATGCAGCATTAACAGCAATCAACAAGTGATCCATGGACTCTGATTACACAACACTTTTTCTCTCAGAACTGAGCTCTCTACTGCTCAGAGTATCCAGCTCTGCATGTTTTCTGCACCCCACTACTAGAGAAATTCTGACATCATGAATAGCAAAGCCAAATAATATACAACAAATGGCATTCCTGTAAAATCTCTCTTGTTCTTAGTGAGACTGCTGCTAAAATTTAAATAAAAGAAACACTAAAGTCTACTCTAAACATCTTCTCTTAATTTCAAGGAGAGTTGATTCAGATCCAGAACTTTTCAAACTTTCAACAACTGATCTCTCCAAGCAGTTAAGTAACACAATGTCAAGGTGATATAACAATTAATTTACAACCTATTTTCCTTTAACCAAATATTAGCAATGTGCTAATGTGCTGGCTTGAGAGCACCCTATATGGAGAGAAGAAAGCAACTAATTTGAATAGATAAGGTCTAATACAGGTGACATCAAACGAACTATTGTAGTTGCAAAACAATTTCCAAACAGGTGGTGGTCTTAAATTTCTGATTATTTGCATAATTTACTCATTGTGGCTAAATGCCATTCCAGGCTGATTATTAAGGCTTTCATGAGACATTAATATCCATAACACCATCTATTTCAATTCTTCATTGAAAAAGAATATTCATAGAAAAAAATAAAGACTGAATAGTCAGAATCAGAAATTTTCAAACACCTGAGAGTCAGTTAATCAAAACTGAATATACAGTATTTTCACGTTGGGAACTGGCTTTTTTCATAAAAGATACAGACTTCATACCGATGCTTATTTTAGATGACCTTTTTACTGAGCCAGAAACACACTGTCGAAAAATTTCAATCAACGTATTTCAGTCGTGCCTCAGTTTCCATGGCCATTAAATTAGAGGGCTCTTTTAGTCATAATTAGTTCACATGTTCAAATATTTACAAACTGTAGGCTGCTGTTTTTGTGCACACATTCATGCCCTGCTAGTTTGGGCAGTGTGTGCTTTAGGCAGTTCTCAGTCCCACTCAGTCCATCAACTCTTTCCTTAATGCTGCTGAGATGGGGACTGAGAGAAGCAGCAGATTTGTTGATATGTGTGTTCGTGCTTTAGAAAAAATAAAATATTGCTCTAGCTGCAGATCAGCTTCCAGATAATAGGACTGGCAAAACAATACCCATTCCAAGGATACCAACAGCCACCCCTCTAAGTTTTTGTTATTTTAGGGACTTCCAGTGCATATATTTTCCAAGCAACCACATGACATTTAGCTGAATTAAACAGAAAACCTTCATTCCATTTTCAGTATTCTCTCTTTTTGTAATCTAAGTGTTTCTAAAAAAAAAAAAAAACCCAAAAAACAAAACCACAGCAAAAATTTAGAGGCATAATGATAATATTATGCTACCCATCATGGGCATTCTTGTTTATAAATAGCTGGACAGGAATAAGGAATAATGTCAGCGAGAACTGAGTTGCCTTTTAAATGGAAATAATCATCTGGTTATTTCAGTCAAGCAGCTGTGCATGCAGTAGGAAGTCTCACTCCCGAATATTATGATGACTCATCTACTTTCTTTTTCTAATAGTAAATGCTCTTTTCTCTTTAGAAGTGCAGCATTGATAAACCCTTCACAAGCTGCAATGCTACCTTACATCCCCTTACCTAAATCTGCAGATTTTAAAGTGCAGTTATGCATTTATACCCATAAAATTATCTATTATAATCGCTGGGATTACAAGGTCCTTTCACACAAACTGCAGACTCGTGAGATTTGTTGCCTTTACCAAAGCTAACACCTGAAATAGCATGAAAAATGCTAAGACTACAAATAGAAAAGGTACAGCCTGGACATCTCCCAAGTCCCTGGAAAGAGAGGAGTTAATCGGCACAGGCAGTTCGGAGAGCTCGCGGTGAGACACAGGACTGTACTGCAGATGTGTGGAGCACACTGAAGGTGTGGCCCGTGCTTTCCACATGCATATTTAAATACTTAAATTACATGGCCTTAAGGCTGCTATTAGAGAACAACCTCACAGAGAGGAAGAATTACGCAGCGAAATGAGGCCTAACACGTTTCTTCACATAGAGAGCCGAGAAGAAGAGAAGGAAAAGCCCAGGTTACTCACGATTCTTTTCACCTCTCCACCTTGACCCCGCTTTTATTCTAGGCGCGACGTCCACGGCAGCAGTTATGTCTATTAGCCCAAGCAGCAGCAGCAGTGACAGCACAGCCATGCCAGGTAACAAAAAAAATAAATCACCTCTACCTGGAGTACTGCTAGAGATGAATTAGAGAAGACTTTCCTTAGTAATGAACAACTGGAGCTAACAGCACTTACTCGGCAGAGGCAGAGGGAGATGTAAAATATTATTCCTACTAGAAATATTTATTAAAAATTTCCATTGCATCGCTTATTTCCTTTATCCAGGGAATGCAAAAAGAGAGGAGTTGTAAAGGCTTCCCCTAACTAGGAGCCTCTGGCACTCAGACGCAGGAGGAGATGCAGTGGCAGCTTTCTGTGGTCTCTCAGAAGCCACCGGTTCCTCACCTGCCTCTGCCACCTCTCAGCCCTTCCCAGTGTTTATCAACATTCCCCACAGCACCCTAGCAGGGGACACAGCCAGGCTGAAAATGGAGTTTTTTCTCCCTCGCTTCCATATTTCACTGCAGTTTCACAGAGCTGATGACACGGAACATTTTAATGTTGACACTCAAATCTCATTATGTTTATCAATGGGCACAAAACCACAGTTTGTCAAGCTTCCCCCCCTTACCCACAGAGGGGGGGCAAGCGCAAAAAATAACATATCCAAGAGGAAAAAGAAACGCTTAAAAAAGAAACTTTTTTTCCTAAGCTGTGCAATAACTCTGCCTCTTATTCAGCACAAGTATCTTCTATTTCTAGGGAAAATAACACAAACAATACCACCTCCCACACAGGTTTCTGCCAGCAGATGCTGCATAAATGGAGCAGTTCATCGGCGGTAAGAGAAGCTCTGAGAAATTGTGGAGAGAATCTGTGTTACCTAACAAACCTTCCCCCTGCAGCCCGGCAGCCTCAGGGCACCCAGCACCCAGTGCAAGCAGATTCCAGTGCTGGCAGCAGCGCTGCTGGAAGAGATTTAACCCTGGATCTGTCGGTGCCAGGGAGCCAGATCACCAACTTCCCCGCGGTCATCGGAGCAGTCTCAAAGGAAAAGC
The DNA here is from genome assembly GCA_013399875.1 of Gymnorhina tibicen. Taxonomy (NCBI): domain Eukaryota; kingdom Metazoa; phylum Chordata; class Aves; order Passeriformes; family Artamidae; genus Gymnorhina; species Gymnorhina tibicen. The sequence goes on from VXAZ01007497.1 coordinate 1,850,268, forward strand.
TGGAACACAAATTATCTTCTGCCCCTTTCACCACAATTATGAAATCCTTCCACACGACTTGCAAAAACAAGGAAAAGCTTCGTCCTGAGAGCTGAAAGTCACTGTAAGAAGACCAGAAGGGTTTCCGTTCATGCTGACAGAGGGCTTTAGCCTGCACAAAATCTATGTTTATATCCAATAAAAGTAACTGCAAAATTTCTAGTTCTTTAGCACCATAAGCATCAGCCTCAGGAATACTTAAAATTGTTACTTGTACAACAGTGAAACTTATTTTCTTCACAGAACAGCAATTAAATAGCATTCCCCAAGCTGATCTTCTGCTTCACACATTGCATGCTGTCTGTTGTGCATGGATATAACTGAGCTGCAGAATTGAGAGCTTTTTTTGAATAAAGTATTGGAATTGCAATTACCAGGAAAGAGGAGACAAAGTAAGTTATTTCCATTTCAATAACACATCTCTTAATTTATAATGTTCACAACCACTGCTCTTTATGAAATTTGAACTCAAAATGATTAGTGCAATTGAAATACTGCACAACAAGCAGTTAGGAGGTGACCAGCTGAAGACACTGATTTCTAGACATTCTCATGTCAGTGACAGCAACATTCCAAAAGGGGGCAGAAAGAATTTTCTCACTTAGAGCTGGCAGACCTCAGATGATCTCAATAAAGTTTCAATGGCTACTAAAGTAGTTATCCACAAACCCTTTAAAAGGGATGCTCTTTTTCTTTGGACCAGCTGGAGAAATTAGGAAGAGAGATGTGCTCTTATTTCAATTTGGGTGAACTTCATTCTGTACAAAAAGCAAAGTGTTTATGGCATAGCATATAAAGAACCTGTCATCTGCCAAATCTCTTGCATGTTACACATTACAAGCAGCTTTCAGTTTTGCTCTGACCCCAGCAGCCCCTGGTGGCTGTTCCCTCTGGAGAGAACCAGGAGGGGGTGATTTCCACAGTACTGGGAGAGTCACCACGTCCTTGTCTCAGTGGGATTTCCCAATGAAAAGCTTTGGGATTTTTGTGATAATTTTACTTGACAGGAGTCACATCTATGGGCTGAAGAACAATTGAGCATTACTTCTATACATGCTGGGCCTTTGCCCCACAGCAAAAATAACTCCTGTGGTAACATATAGCATGAAAAGAAATGGCTGGGAGGTTCAGATTGTATTTTTTTAAAACACTTTCTAACTGTACATTTTTCACAATCTGAACTCATGCCACTTCACTCAACAGTCGCTCTCTAAAGATGACTCATCGTGTTGCTGGTTATGTAAGACACCTGAATGTACCAAATTGTTCACTGCACCAAAAGACAGCAAAAGGAGAAAACCCTCAGTTAATATAAGGCAGCCCTTTAGGAGCACATGAGCAGTAATGCAGAATGGTGTAGTTTACTCTGAATGCAGAAAAAATGACTTTTCAAAGGACAGCTGCAGTTCTGAGCACCGAAACCAAAAGGCTTTGCAATCTCACAGGTGACAGTGAACTGTTTGAAGGACAGAAGATAAAGATTTTCAAAGAAAAAAAAAGCCAAAGCAAAGCATGAAATTCCAGGATGAAAAAAATTAATCTGAGCTAAAAATTCGAGCTGCCTCAAGAAAGAATCCCCTGCCTTGTAGTTAAAACTTGTTATCCTTTATCTGGTCCCAGATCCAAACTTCATTGAGCCTTGTGCTGTGCAAAAGTAAGCTGGTGCATCAAACTGGTATTTCAGCAGATGCTGGCTGAGCTCTCAAGCCTCACAGTTGTTTTGTCTAACAGGGAATCCTACACAGAGTTAATGGAAAGTTTCAGAACTGTAGGCCAGATGGCTTTTTATCTTACAAGATTAATGGAAGGGTAATTTATAGACACGTACCACTACACGGACACTTTTGCGCAGGTTGCACCCATTTATCCTGTCACAGCAAGAAGGAGCTGTTGCCTTCAAAAAAGCTACCCCATACCCTGAGGAGTGTGAAGGGATGCCCAAAGCAAAGTCTCAAGAGTGACCACTTTTGTTCACACAAAGAAAGGCAATAAGACAGGGAAAAGTCATCACCAAGAGGGCTTTTATATCACTCTGTCTAGCAGAGTGCCTCATGCACTGGTGAGCAGGGTAGTGGGCAATTACTGCCATCAAAGCAATGCCAGCCCACTGCCTTCACCACCGGAGTAATAGCAAGTAAAACCAAACTAATTAGGCATTCAGAGGTGTGAAGCCAAATAAAAGGTGGCCTGCTCCTATGTGATTCAGTATTTTATAGCTCATTTAACTAGTTTCAGTTTCTGCTGTATAATTTCTGCTCATGTGAGTTCCTCAGCTATTTGAAAGCTTACTCAAAAGCAATATAATTAATTCTGGAATTAGCCATGTGGACAAATTTTTCAGAGATGCAGTGGACCACTTGAAGATATTACACCAAGACTGGATGCCTTCCTGACTTTTATGCTACAGTTCAGTCAAAAAGACTTGAAGATAAAATTACATAATGAATTTATGGTCTGTGTTACGCTAGTTCTATCTAGCTTTAATACACATCATTCTCTGAATTCTTCAGACATATTTAATTTCTTTTCTCCTCAGCTTTCATTATGTCCCAGACTTTTAATTTCTGGTTTAGTGTGCCATCGATAAAAGTCACTTGCAATTTACTGCACAGATCTTTCCTTGGATCTAGTAGCTTCCGCAGAGCTTTTTATCCGTAATAGGCAGAACTTTTTTTCTAAAGTTCTCTCTCCCTTCATTAGAGACTTCACCTTCTTTTAACTGGGAACAGAGCTCTCTACAGCATCCTGGCACGGGCTTCCAGGGACGGTTTGAAACAACTTTCTTCTGCATTCATTCACAAAGATATGATCAAAGCTACAGCCTCTCCCACTGGAAGAGCAGCTGCCCTTTGAAGAGTCAGTTCCTCTCGTGCACAGAGATCCTTCTCCACTCCTCAAAGCCAAAGCCACTTTCTTAGACAGGGACATCTCTGTCGCTTCTGAAGAACCTACCACTGACTGTGCTGGAAATTGATGACCTGGGAAAGCTTTTTTGCCACAGAAGTCAGGTGCTGGTTTAGTGTTAAGAAGGACAGACTGACAAAGAAGAGCCTGGCTGGGCACCGTGCCATGGGTTCATGAGTCATCCTCTCCTCAAAGTCACACAAGGACTGCCTCAACCCATGAGTAAGGGCAGCTCTTGCTCCCTCCCTTTCTTATCATGCAGGATAATGAGCTGCCCTTTCGAGTCCTTGATTTTAAGGTGTCTTTATCAAATTTGCAAAACAAAGCAGGTCTCTATTTCTGCAGTATGAGCTCTGCTTAAGTAGCTGCCAGATACACTTCATACATTGCCTTTGATGCACTTCTGCAACAGTCTCCCCTTTTAAAAGAAAAGCTCAATCTATCAGGTGGCTATTGAGGAGCCTCTGCGAGGCAGCCCTACAGAGACCTTGGGGCATGACAGGACAACAGTTACAGAACTCATTAAAGCTAAACATTACCCGAGTTTTATTTTACAAGCCTTATAACTCTAAAAACTCCAGGGAGATCAACTCAGATGCAGCAATGTTTGCCATGAAAACATTGTAATGCTGTGAAGTGAAGGGCACACACACATAATTCAGCAGCGTGTGTGTGGAACAGACCCACACACTATTGTACTCCTGCAGTCTTGGGGAAACACTCAAGTTCCCAGATCAGCTTGGCAGGACTTTTTTGTTGTTTTGATTGTAATGCAGATCTAATTAGTACATCAGTGGAACAAAGATCCTGAAACTGACTGGGTTTTTTAATCTTTCAAATGCATAAAATTGAAATAACCTGCCAAATTCACCATTCTAACATACCTGTTATTTTTTTTCCGTTTACTTATAGAACACCAACAGTGCACCAACAGTGCACTCAGCACTGTATAACCATATAAACCAACATTACCTCTCCCCTAAAGACTCCATGGTCCAGCTCGACTGAGTCTTAAAAGTCATCACTTCTCTGAGGGCATGTGCTTGTTTCTTAATTTCCTCACATTAAAGCCTTTAAATTCTCAACCATAACATTATGCATTTTGCTAGCACCTTTTACATTTTTGGTCGTAGAGGAAAACAAATGTGTTCTTCATGCAAAGACACACACACAAACATTTAAGCATGTGTACAGCATCTATGTATATATGCTTCTGCTAATAAAAAACACAAACACAAACACCAAAAACAGAGCAGGATTTGCACAATTAGAAAGCAGTTCTGATACGTATTATTTAGTCTTGATTAAAGTCATGTTTAATAGACTGATCTTGGTTTGAGTCAACCAGCCTCGCATATATACTCATTAATTATATACAATTAACAAGAAATAAAATTCCTCTTGATGAAAATTGGAAAAGAGATCATCTGTTTTTTGAGGGAAAATGTATATTTTTCTTACCTATGTACCTTATCAATTTGCCATCTGTTCTCATGCCCTCAAGGCAACACAGATTTTGATTTTTTTTTTTTTCAGCGACTTCAGTTTTCCTGGATTTATTTTTTCCATTTGGCTGCAGAAGAGTAGGCACTAGAGAAAGCCTGTAAAGTTAAGTCAGGAACTATTATGACTTTTACAAGAAATTCCCCATTACAGGCCTAGCTATGAGAAAAGCAAGAATTAAGATTTTGGTTTTTTTCTTATTTCATAACACATTATTTTTTCTCTTTGTTTGTAAAAGATGCTTTAAGTCCTTCAGGAAGTAAGTTTAAAAAAAATAAAAAAGAAGAGGCAAATTAATTTAGGAACAGGAAATAAAGAACATATTTTGTTCTTGTTAAAAATGCAAAGTGAGTTCTTGTGAGATATCTCCGAACTTGCACTTGGGCAAAAGAATCATCCTTCCTAAGCAACCTCGACATGTCAGACATTGTAACTGGATATAGCCTAATGAGAGAACATATCTTAAAGGCTGCTGTTTGAGCTGGAGGTGGCACCTTGTCCTTCATACCAGGAGAATTTATGTATTTACAGTCACTACTGGGAAAAAAATGAAATCAAATAAAGATAAAGTGAAGTAGCCAAAAAGCTAAGGGCCAGAAGAGCAGGGCACTCCAATCCGAGCTGACCCAGGGTACCTGAGTAGTGCTGATGCCACCACAGGCCAGCAAGTCTCCTTCTTGCACCACGTCCTCCTACAGCCACAAATTGCTTCTGAGCAAGAGAACTAAATCTTCTCTAAAAGCAGAAATTACCAGCAAGCTCTGGATCCCAGCACACCATTAGTGCAGGAAGCACGGCTTTGGTGAAAGCATCACGTCTCAGTGTGCCTTCTTAGCTCTGGCACTAAATCAGCAAAACCCCCGAGTGCATCTCAAGTGTTCTCAGGACCCTCAACCACGGCACTTGAGGCTTTTAAAGACTCTCTGTCTCTTACTGCTGTGATCCCACAGCAGCAGCCAGAGCGTGCCTTCTTCTAATGATTATTTAGCATTTTTATGTGTGACTGCACAACTAACAGTTTTTTCACAGTTCTATGTGAGCTGATATTTCAACACAGCCAGTGTTTTATGTCAGCATAAACGAGAAGCTGTATGAGACTACCGCAAGATTGCTTCCCAGATCATGCTGATAGTAAAATTTTATAAGATATTGTTGGCACTTTTAACATCAAGCTTATGGATTAAATATGTCCCAAACAAATTTAATGTATTCAAGTCATTTATCATGATCTGGTCTAACAAACTGGCAATATTTATCCTATTAATTCAGGCAAATGTAAGACTGTTTACTGAGTGGTGGAGAATTATAAGGATATGTTCAGACAAAAATAAACACAAGAAAACTAAAGTGAATATTGTTTAATGTAAAAATATGCCATCCTACTCAGCTCTCAAAATAAACTGCTAAACTGTCGTCAGCCTTCTGCTTTTCAAAAAAACTGATTGTTAGGCTAATCTGTCAGGCCTGATTTGCATTTCTATATTTACTTTTTCTCACACATTTAAAATATAATCATAGTGGGTTTCAAGAAAACATTCCGAGAAGACCTGGACATTTTATGATTGCAAGACCAAATACACAGCTTGTTGCATTTTTTCTTCTTATTTATGCTTTTTAAATGTCTTTCATTTTTGCTAATGAAATTTCTTTACTGAAATCTTATTTTCCTTTCCACTGAGCTCTGTCTTCTCCATACTCCCTCTCAGGGTACTACTCCCTTTCTGTCCAGTATATCACTTTATTTTTCCAGCTTGTAATTCCTCATCTCCTTCCTCTCTGTCTCCAGTTAACTAAGCCCTGCTCAGCAGTGAGGTACTGCCTGGAAGAGGTGCAAAGGAAAAGGTAGTTGAGCTGAGAACTGTGCCAACAAGAGTGAATAACTGATGATGAGAAGCCCAGGCAAGTGTGGCACTACCTCAGCAGGTGATTTTGAGTACATACCATGAGATAAACAAGTATTTTGTAAACTGGCCCTGTGCTACAGCTCAGCTCAAAAAGCTAGAAGCTGGAGCCAGCCTAGCAAGTAGATAAAACTCCATGAAGTTTATCCCAGAAGATGGAAATATTCCTGGTATTCACCCCGTTCATTTAAGGAAAGAAATTGCTTTCTACACATGCTTGCTGAACGGGGTGTGATGTTGGAACACAAAATCAGCTAATTTTTCCTAGGGTGGGTGGCACCAGAAGCATGGGAAACTATCTTGGCAGATGGGCAGAGGAGAGGAACTATGACAAAATGCTTAAAAGCAGGCACAAGAGTCTGGTTACACTTTTTTTCTGGTCCTGCCAACCCAAATTACAATGCAGTGAAGGCTTTACAATATCTTCATCCAAGCATGTGAGGACATTTCCTCTGCAGTGTTTCCATACTGACCTTCAGAACAAGAATCAAGGTCAATGTCTTGCAGCCTAATAAGAAAAAATTTTAGTTGAAGGACAACTTTATCAGGCAGTTGCATTGGTGTTAATGAATCAGTGAGGATTTTTTAACTTTTTCAGTTTTCCATTTTGTCAGGGAAAACTGAATTCTCCAGTGTTGAATCTTGTTATTAGGACACTAAGTAACTTATAATAATTTTAGCAATGACATGGCTTGTGTCCCAAATGGTGCAAATAATTCACTGACTGTACTGGATCTATAGCAAACTGTGAGCATCTGGCCTCCTCTGCTTTGATCAACATTTTCAAAGCCTACTTGAGAAAGATGGATGCTCTTTCCTATTAAGAGAACAATGGGAACTGGGTTTCTCTGTATCCAGAGAGAAGGCAGTAATACAATTTTCAGCAGTCAATGGAAGCTAGTGGTCTGACTTCTATTTGTGCCTTTGAAAATCTCCCCAGTGAGATTCTTTGGGTGAATTAGAGCTATGGGGTAATCTCCTAAATTGGAACAGAATCAATAAGCTAAATGAAAACATTTACCTCAAACTCTAATTTAAGCCCTGAGCTGATGGAATTAAAAATGTCGTATCTTTAATAGATGTACAGAAATAAAAGTGTCACCATTAGCTGATATGTCATAACGAGCATGGGGCTGAAATTACCATTTAAAACCTCATGCAAACTCTACATACAAGTGAAATAAAACACAAACACGTTTAATATGTTTTTCTGTGGGTTGGGATACAGCAATAGTAGGAACACAGGCCACTGTGCCTGACTTTTGTTTATATTTCAATCTAAAAAATACATTCTTAGCTGATTCAGGGTAGCATTTTGCTCATGTTGTCTTACTGTACACAGATATGTTAATGGAAATCAGCCCAAAAGCAAAAGTGTGTGTTTTTAATGAGTTCCACACTTTCTAAACTAGAAAATCACCATCGTAACATATTGGTGTTCAGAAAAATGTCAAAACAGCTTAGACACGGGAAAATAAACATCCCTAAGTATTTGAGCTACTTGAAATTAATAACCTCAGTAATAAAATCAATACTTTTTTCATAGTTCTTAGTAATTGTTTCAAATATTGATTTTTTTTTTTTGATAAGGCACTGTAAGGCTTGCTTAACATTTGGATTGCTGATATTGTTTTTATCTATCATAAAGAGAAGCATTTTTCTGGAAAAACAGTGAAAATGAACATGTGAAATAACCAAGGAACAACTGGAAACAACATTGCTGATATTGTTTTTATCTATCATAAAGAGAAGCATTTTTCTGGAAAAACAGTGAAAATGAACATGTGAAATAACCAAGGAACAACTGGAAACAACCAAGTGACCATTTTAAAGATCAAAAAATCAAAATTTGGAGACATTTAATCCTGAATAATTTTCCTTCAAAAAAATTGAAATACCCATAAAATGCAAGTGTACCATTCAGCTACTGGTAGAAGTTTGCTATGGGAAAAAAAAATTGTACATTAAAATCTAAGATGTGGCTTTAACAAAACCTGTGACTGCAATTACCAAATTCTCCTCTCTAGTACCGGGATTAAACATAGCAAATTATGACATAGAAAAGATGAATTTCTGAGAGGAAGAACTATGTAGCAAAGTTTTTTACAGATAAGATGGATATATTATGTGCAACACAAAAATAAGTTATAATAATCAAAACAAAATGAAAAGAACCTTAACATTATTAAGGGCATATGAGAGAGTAATTATTATACTTTCTCATTAGGTTGGAGTGATGATTATCTCCTTCAGAATTATCAGTATAAACCCATTTGTTCAAATGAATACATCCAGAATGCTTTAAAATGGTTTCAGTGACTTCAGGCGTGCCTTCCCACAGAAAAAAAAAAAAAAAGAAAAATTTGTTCTAATTAGTAAGTTTAGTCTATTCCTCTTCTCTTCCTTTTGTCTTTGTCCTGATTTTTTCATTTTCCATGTTAGCTAACTTAACACATTCAATTCTTACATGGGGACCAGTTGTCTGATCCATTTCACAGATCTCTGCTCTGTTGACAGCTACTCTAGGTGCATTCAGAGCTATTTTAAAGATGAAAGCTGTTAACATGACTTTCTCAAACATGCCAGCTAAGACAATAATTTAAAATTTTAAAGAACATATATAAACCTCCATTTAGAAAAAAAAAAGAACACTTAAAAAAAAATTGAATCACGTTTAAAAAGTATTGACAGGAATATTGATACTTTTTCAGATAAAAGACTAATTTTGAAGTACAAAAACTATATTGCTCTTAAAGATTAGCATAAAATCAAAGTATATTTGCCTGTGTTATGGAATATAACATGGAAGGTTTTTGCAGAGAGTAAAAATCAACCTCTGAAACCTACTGGGCTTGCACGTAGTGCATTTTCACTGCAGTGAGTGAGTGAGGGAGTCTGTAATCTGTAAAAAATGAAGCGTGCAAAGTCTGCAGTGTGACAGCCTGCCCATGCCTCCCGAAGCAGGGACACCCGTCCTCTCAAACTGAAGGCTTGACATCAGCAAAAATAAAGAGCAAAAGTGCCACGAAGGAGGTGAGTGAGTGCCAAGGGTGAGTGGCAGCCCTTGGGAAGGGTGGGCACCTGAGTCTGACACACTGGCAGGGGATGGATGCTCGTACTGGAAACTGCCTGAATAATGACTTTTTGTGGGGCCCTTCAAGGAGGTGAAAGCATTCCTGGCTGACTCCCACTCTGCAGTTCTTTCTCTCCACTGTGGATTGCTGCAGTTTGGCTCAAAATGTCTAACCCAAGCCCAGAGGGCTAGGTCAAACGTTTTTGGGTTTTTTTCAGATTTTATGTACACTCAATGTCCATTGCATAAATGAGTCTCAGCCTCGCTGTACTAGGGCACCTTTAACATTCCCACTGGCTTTGGAGTGAACAACTGCCTCCAAAAGTAGTTTTTTCCCCCCCACCATATTCCAAGACCTATGATTAGCTTTTGCAGTGCAATGGGACTTCATGAATTTGAGTTTAAAAAACAAAAATCACTCAAAGAGAAGCCACAGTCAACTCTAATGTAAACAAACTCCGCAGAAATTGAAAGCATTTGGTTCACAAACCTCAGGGCAGATTTCAATCCCACATCACTGTGGCATTTGGAAATAAGGAAAGAGGGGAGAGAAAACCCTGTAAGAACAGCACAGAGCTCTTCCCTTCGCTCAGCGTTTTCATTCCCTCATCTTTTTCCTCATTTTCTCCTTCTCTCCAGCCTCTACATTTCTTCACACAGCACACACTTAACTGGACAGCTAGGGCAAGTCACATGGCAGAACTTTATATGTACGGATTCACTTTGTCTAGATAATTTATTCATTTAACATCAAGTTCATTGGTTTATCAGACTACACATTTAGAGGATTTTTTTACAGAAAGATTTGTCCTCAACTGAGTTAACAAATTCTCTTCATTCAAATCCTCTTCACTCTATCTTTGCAGGGATTTTTTAACAGTTTGTTCTTTTCCTCTCTTTGGAGCAGTTCAGGTCTTTTTCTTGGAATGTAGTATCTCCTTATATATAAATATATGCAATATAAACTAGGATTTCTTTTTTTTGCTAATTGTTTATAGCAAGGAAATAGATAGAGAACAAAATGAAACAAATACTTAACATCTTGTTTTGTAAGATGATAGCTTCTCCTCTAACTAGGCTGCTACACTCTGTGGCAGAAATTGCAAGGCCACCTGTGGATCCATTCCCAGTTATCTGTAATTTAGCCTATTAGCCCTAACATTACATGACATAATTCTCTGCTTACAACATATGCTGGCAGTTTCACTCTGTGAGGTCCATTTACTGAGTCTGAAGTGCCAGCACACAGCAAAACTGGGCAGTGCACACACACAAATCGCCAGAGTAACTTGATATTTGTAACCCATAGTGCTGCTTGATTTGTTTTGATCTAGATATGTTTTAAATTCATGATTCTGAGATGTATGTGACTGCCTCATGACTACCACGTTCACTGTGCTCATTATGCAATACCAGGCAACACAGACCAGAAATTAGGAACTGTACCTTCAAAGAAAGTTTGGAAAAAAAATTGGTTTTTGAAAACTGATTTTTAAAACCACTTTTTATGTTTTGTTTAATTTAGACTGTAGATGTCACTGAATCAACTGTTGCTAAAGCCAATACTAGTAATTATCAATGGCACCAATACAGCCAGATTAATTTTAAACAACAGAATTTTAACAGGAAGAAATAAAAATTTTTATTTGTATTGGCTTTAAGTAATTAAAAAAATCTAAGAACATTTGGGTCCAAAGTATGCAGCCAGTTTATATTAAGGCTATGACAAGTGACTGTAGACATTATGAAGATTATTACTCAAAATTAAACCTTTTTTCAGACTACAATACAGAAATGTGAAAGGCTTTGGGCATACTTTCTAAATCCTTTGCTATCAAATACTGACTTGGCTCTGGTACTTCAAATTCCAAAGGTAGGGATTCAGCAGACCTATAAACACTTCTTTGGCATATTTTGTAGTTCTGCAACTCAGAACAATTGATTAATTAGTATTTACAAAAGTATTAAGGCCTCTGGATAAAATTTGTTCTAGGATAGAAGCATGTGCTTTTGAACTTGAACCACCCTACACTGATGAATTAGATCTTTGGCCTTGTATTAAATTTGAAGTTCTGCATCAGCATTTTACAATTGCAGCACATGTTTCATTTTCATTGGCAAACCACAACTCATTAGAAGTCTAATGTATATATAGCCAAGTGGTATGGCTTGTCAAATAGGAACATATGAACTTGGAAATAGCCAGCACTTTCCAGTAATTTCAGAATTTTTCAGCCTTCTTGAAAGGGAGAGTTAATGGTTTTAAGATTTTCTAGAGTACATCTGAATAGTTTCAGGAGCCAAATCCTTTATTCTTTGTTTCAGTGCCAGCACAAGGGTCCTTCAAAACCATCCTCCTAGTTTTTATTCTTGAAATAATACTCCATGCAAGACTTCTGGTTCTGGCAGCAGAACATCTGTATTTTCTTTTATTGTTCTTTGAATCTTAAGAATTTCTCCAGCTCCTCTTAGAAAAAGATCATGAGGACATGCTATTCTCTCAAGCACACAGAAGAAGACTGCAGACAGGAAAATAATAAGGGAGAATTTGAAAATAAAATGAATTTGAAAAAAAAAAGGAAGGATTAATGAAGAATGAAGAGAATTGTAATGCTCTAAATCAAAATGAAAATCAAAAAGGAAAAAAAAATCAGTAGAAAAAGAAGACTTATTTTTGGTCAGATTTTTGTCAGGAACTTTTCTCAAGCTGTGAAGTTGATAAATTACTCCAAATGGTCTTTGACAAAAAAAAAAAAAAGGATAGAAAATGTGAAGTTTGAGAGCCAAGAAACCTAAAATATCGTGATCAGTTGCAGTGTACTTACCACTCCTTCCTGAACATCACTTTTTAATTTACAGAAGTGAAAAACATTAAAGCCGCAATAATATTCTTTTCTCTTTACAATTGATATACCTGAATTGAAATATCTGCTCAAAACCTTCTTATTTTAGTGCATTTAATTTGCCTGAAGTTCACAAGCAAAATTTATTGTTTAGTACTCTTTTTACAAGAATTCTTTTAAATAAAATTCTGCTAGACATTCTATACTGAAACTTGCTTCTGAAACAGTCTGCATGGCTATAAGAGACTGCAATTAAACCAAATAAAAAACTGAAGTAATTTACAAGAGTCTATATAATGGTTGTAGCTTTGTTCACCAAGAAGTTCTCCAAAGCAATATTATTCACTCAAACCATAACTGCTCTATCGTGGCTCTTGGCAGATAAAGCAGAATGCACAGGTATGTGTACTCTACTCACTAGACAGGAACAAGACTACATTTAATTTATTACAGCCTTTAAAATATCTCCATTGTGTATTGCACAAAATGTCAGTTCAAAAGTTACAGTGGAAGTCGAATAAAGTTTTTCAACACTGCGACTATGACCTCACTGTACATTTTGTTCTGAGAAATGTGCACATACTTTGCTTGTTCACTTGTTAGTTAAAAAACAAATGAACCCAGTACACTGAATTGATTTTCATTCCTGATTTTCCAATATTAACTCTACTATGGAATAGAATAATTACCAGTTAGAAATTATAAAACTGCAAAGCTTGAACATATCATTATTCTCATTAGCATTAGGTTTTAATGCTCAGTGTGTATTGATCAAGGTAAGTTGCAGCTAACAGTAATTCATAGTGGTTTATGATTGTGATAAATACATATTATAATATTGGCTTTCCGCAAATATTAAAGTGAATGCTATACATATAATGTTAAAGTAGCTTTGCTATAAAGATATAGGGGTTTTTGTAACAATAGCTAATGCCTTTATTTCTGTTATTAATAGTAGTAAAATAGCTGATACAGTTATGCTTGTGGTAATTGAACTGTCTGCTTGGTGGGATAACTCCCAGTGAACGTATAATGAAGACCCCTGCTATTGACTTGTGAACTCTCAGCAGCTGCCGTCTGCAGACACCACGGACCAAAGCCCAAGCTGGGGGTGACAATAAAAACGGACCAAAACCACAGCCAAGGAATACGCTCGCTCTAAAAAGGCGGACCCGAGGAGGAGCCATGCAAAAAAAATCTAGGAGGAGACTAGAATGTGTAAACTAGTTTGGGGGAAAGTTTGAATATGTATAATTGTTCATGGATATGCATTAGGCTGATGCAATAGTAAAGGTATGTAAAGGGTGTCCCCATAATTGCAGGCGTGCTCTTGGCTGAGTGCCAAGGGTACCCAGCGCTGTAAATTTTGCTTTATTGTTTTTGTCCCTTATTGTCTCTTTAGTGAACCTCGTTTTTCACATGCTCCAGTTTTTATTTTATTAGAATGCCATCTATGCTGAATAATATCACATTGGACTATTCACTTTTGCTTCAAACACAGAGCAGAGTCTGGGTCATCTCCGTCCTGGAGAACAGGAACACAGCAGCAAGTCTCCCGTTAGCCACCGGGGCTGCTCCCAGCCCCGTAAACACAAAACCAAAACCAGATGTCACAGATCTGCAGCAGAGATTTGAGGATATCTAGTGGCTCTCAGGCCCAAAATAAAGCTCCGATGAATTTTTTTTAAATGAGGCAGTAGGACTTAAGTATAACAAAATGCTCGCAGAGAATACTGTAAGTTGTTCCTACCTCATGCAATGCCAGAACCAATCCAAGCATCCTAAATGTGGATACTATTCCAAATTTATTTCCTCACCCTCCCTCATTATGTCTAAACATATGAAAATGAAAGTTATACAATAATAGAAGTTGGACTTCCAAGATAATGATCCAAAATAAAATACATCAAACTTCTTACATTATGGAACCATGTTCAAGATATTTTTCTGTCGAATGAAATTCTGTTTAGCTTCAACTAATCTTCTCTTGCTTAAGAAGTGTTACACAAACATTTTGAAAGCAGAGAATCTACAATAAAGATGGTGCTAAGCTGAGAAGCTCCACACATGTGAACTAATTATGTAGCTGACAGTCTCAAAAATATCCTTAAAGAATACGTCACCCTTAGAGATAATTTAGCCATGTGGACGTCAATGGAAGTTTTTCCGCTGTCTCATATAGAATTTAGTCAAAAACTTTGAAAAAAACAAATGTCAATGTCTCAGAAAGGCCTTTAAATAAGATGACTGGGGAAGAAGAAAAGCACTGCTTTGATCAGAAATTATAAATTCTAGAAAACACACATGCAATTAAAATTCCAACTCATGCTGAAACATTAATATAAAAATACTAAAATATAGTATGTCTTTCCTCAAGGAAAAAGACCATAGACCTGCTTTGACAAACTTTAGTCATGTACAGAAATGAGAAGTTATTTTAAAGTCTTAGATTGTTCCAGTTTTCTTTTAATATAGACTGTGAGAGGTTAATGTAATCTCTACCCATTTTAGAAAGATTAAAAAAAGAATCTCAAGCAGTTAAGACTTGTGTGACAAAATTTATAACTTTATGTTTCATAACAAAGTATTTGCTAGAGTTAATTCATTTTCCGTATTCTATAAGAACCTTAGACAGCTGCAAAATTATAAAAAGGATTACTAAAAGTGCTGAAGTAGTTTTCCCTTACTTTAAGTTAGACAGTCTTCTAATGCTTTTTTCTCATTAGTGTGCATGCTAAGGAAAGAAGATGCAGTCTTCTGAATATAATTATAAGGATTGTGTCACTAGACCATCCTATATGTTCCACCTACGATTACAGACAACTTAATACTGAAGTAATTTACAATAATGCATCTGATGGCTTTGTTTACCAAGAAATTTTTCAAAGCAGTATTATTTACTTAAACTTCAATCTGATATGTTATTTTTTTCTAAATGAATTTTTTCAAGAGAAACCTCATCCATGGTTCTTGTTACTGATATCCTCCTCCTCCAGCTAATTTAATAGAGGAGAATGTGTTACAGTCTTCCTTGTTCCTAAAGCAATTCCTCATTCTTATTTAGTGAGGTTTCCAATGAACAATATACTAACAAAACACATTCCTATTATAATTATATTATATAGTGACTTTGATGTTTAAGTTCTCTTTCATTAAGTTTTAAAATTTAACCCTTATCATGAAGATATTTAGATGCAAGGCTTAAGTGAACTAATTCTTACAGCAAAACTTGCAGCAAAACTAAATAAAAATGCCCTTTAACAAAACTTTTGTGTATGTTCTGTTGTAAGTAATTAAAAATATCTCTCCAGGAAGAAGATGAAAGATAAGCCACATACATCTGCCACAGACAGTCCTCATTGGATTAAAAGTGGAAACTTCACGTGGATTGACACTATCAGTCCTGAAAAAAAAATCCCAGACCTCACAAAGGGCCTACTGTACAATGACCTAATGTACAGAAAATGAAATAAAAGTCTTGAAAATAACCTGTAGATATAATTATCTTATAGAAGAAAATTTCTGTTTTCAACATAATTTACAGAATACAGAAGATAAATTGGTAAAGATAATGGTAAACTGATAAAAGCACAACTGATAAAAGAGAGATATCTCTCTTAAATTACCACTTACAGTAAATTCAGGCAAGACAAATGAGGTTTTGAATTGATGCATCATTGAAGTCAGGGATGTCAAAACTGTATTTTCTAAAAGTTCATTATGAAATGTAACTAACACTGAAATTATTCTTTGTGGCCTTCAGAAATTACATTACAACATATAGCTCAGGGATGCAGTGAACTGGTTCATATCTGTCCACACACAGCAGAAGTGCCTTTTTGGAGTCATTAGTCAGCCTTGGACAAGAAAAAGCCCAAGAATTGTATTTATAAGAGAAGATATGTTACCGAGGGGAAGCTTATCTGTTTATTTCCTATCCGCTTCATCCATCTCTTCTGGCTGATGCCTAAACTAAAAATGAATCAGCTCACAGATGTCACAGTCTAGAGTCCTGTGTTTCACTGTGAAAGGGTACTGCAAACAGGTCATAGCAGCTTGACATGCAGCTTCGTGAGGACAGAAAGGTGAGGGTAGCAACTGCTTTGCCACATGACTGTCGTGTCTTTTGTTTCTAAGTCAACCTGGGGGAAAGTCTGCAGCTCGCTTCTGCTCCTCAGTTTCAGTCAGCCACTTCCATCAGCCAGGTTCTGAGCTCTGCTTGTCCTACCATCCCCCCATGATCATACACACACTGGAGGATCAGGAATGACACTCCCTTAACATCTTTGAAGGTGTTCTCCTTCCCCCAGGCTGGGTACATCGAGCCTGGAAGGACATCAGCACCAGATACCCCCACTTAAACATTCATAAGCCACTTGCACAGGCTTTGGATTGCCAGAGCTAACAAGTACAGACCAAAAGTTTATGACTTCTGGGTCTCTGCACTTAGCCATTCTGCACAAAAAGCCTTTGATCTTGAAAATATTTGAGTGCCATGGACACCATCCCTCTCACTGGAGTAGAGACTCCCAGTAAATAAGAACCCAAGATTTTGCCAGAGTTACTCTGTTACAGATACATGACACACCAGACAAATTCTGAAAGGTCCTCATGTGATAAATAGGAATAAACTGAAAATTACTTTAATGACCATGTCCACATGTTTTTAAGTTGTGAATGTATAATGCCACAGCAAAGAGAAACCCAAACTCAACATTATATTCACTGAGAGAGAAAAAAACCGCAGTTGTAAGCCAGCAAAACTATAACATATGAAGCAGATAGCTACTGCCTGTCACTATAATCTGCCAGGAATTCGGTTCTTAAGCTCCATCCTTCTGGGCATGTAGGAAAAAGAAGTCATTACAGCACTGGGAAGGGACAATATTCTTTAAGGTCAGAGAGGCAACTCCTATTTGTTGGCAAATAGACTCCTTAAAGAATGATGTGATCAAAGGGACAATCCAGAACAAAAACAAGGCACAATTGCCTGGTTTTGTAATGTCACGCACACTGAAGTGAATGTGAGATCAAAAGAACGCAGTGTTAGGCAGCACACGACCTCCACATTTTGTGCATGTACAATACCTTGCTAAGAATATTAAAGTATTACTGTTGCTCTTGTGATGTGTGCTACTAGAAGAGTAAAACCTGATTACAAAGGTGACAGTGCCCATGCAAAGTCTTGTGCACACTGCACACGATGTATTAAAAATGGAATTCTGCAACAGCTGACAGGACAGGGAAATGAGGACTGGGGGGGGAAAAAAAAGAGAAGGAGTCAGGGAAACGTAGACCCCCAGGCACAGAGCAACAATTTATTCAACCTGCCTGCTAGCTGTCGGGTACTTCAAGCTCACTAGAACATGTTCCAGTACTGATAAAAAAAAATGTGTCACACGGAGGTGGAGGAAAAATAGAAAAGCGTGTTGAAATTTGTGGTCAGAATTCATAATCCCTATTCAGCAATGCCTAGTAAATGAAAAAAGAACAAGCAACAGTAAATAGTTTTTACCTGACCTTCAGTTTTTATCTGACCTTCAGATAGGATTTTGTTACTATTGTTGGGATGATTTGAGAGACTGGTAGAGATGCACCTTTTTTTAACATTTGCATCTCATCTCCTCTTTTTCTTTATGAATTCGTTGCACCCAATAAATATTTTTAGGCATTTAGTGTCCAAATTTCAGCTGTATCCTCAAATATTTGCTGGTTTTGCTTGGTATTGTTTCTGTGCCCCGGCTAAGCATGTAAAAGAATACTGAAAAAAAAAAAAGAAGGACTACCAAACAAATCTACACTTTCTGCACAAATCTTCTGTGCAACATATGTTTGCACAAAAAAATTACACCTCCTTTTTTTGAAACAATTTTCTAGGGGGGGAAAAATATCTAGAGGAGCTCTAGGAAGAATTCAGATATTAAAAAAACTTCTGTTTATATATGGCTGCGTGCTTGACACAATAATTATTATAATTATGGCTGCGTGCTTGACACACTTAATACACACTTACAAATCTGCAGTGCCTTTTTTCCTAGTTAGCTTACTTTCATTCCCTAGTTTATCAACCAAATACCTGCCCATAGCTGGTGTTTCTTAAAGGTGTTTCCCTGTGTTGTAAGCCAACAAAATTGTGGCATAAGGAATTGCTGGTAGCCTGGTGTTTTTTACCCCCCTAGTGACAAGTAATACCTCGCAACAGATGCTGTTCATTTCTTCTGGGTGAGCTTGGTTCTCACTGGGCTTGCAAGGTAACACAGGGAATGGATTGATGAATAGTGTAAAAGTAAATGAGTTGAGAAAAGTAATACTTTAGAAAAACAGAAATGGAGCTGAGGTGTGAAAATTGTGGTGGAGACAAAAGTGTTTGTGGTTAATGAAGAAAATAATTGGAAAACGGTAAGTTTTACAGCCTGCCTTGGCTGTTCCTATTAGAAGATCCAATCTCCCATATCCACAGGATGACAACTTAAAAGAGGTCTTGGAGGCTGACAAAGCCCTCAGTGTTACACTGTAATGCTACTTTCACAAAGAATTTATGAGGACATGGCAGTGAAAAACTGGAGTCCTTTCCTTTCTCTGACAGAGAGCAGGGAGATTAGAAAGACAAAAAGATACAGCATCACACACATAAATAACCCCATGCATAAACCTAAGTTACAGTGTCTAACACAGCACTCCTGCAAACACGCTTGAACAAAACTGCTAAATTGTGGCTAAAGCATCTAAAATAAGATTTTCAGAGGCTCTCAGTCTACATTTAATTGGTTTGCCAAAAGCAGCAGGGATTTTTGATGCTGCTTCAACAGAAAACAGAGTTGAATCATGTTTTCCTTTTGAATACAGCTCTACTAATCATTTGTCTCTGACAAACTGCACAACTTTTCTGCAGCATAGAATTAGCCACACAAATACTCATGGCTTTGATACCCGAGTATTTCATTGCCATAAATCCCTTGTTAGGCAAGGAGACACACTGAAATCAAGGTAAACTTAAACCACTGCAGCTTTTGGGGACCTTCTGGTGATAGCGGATTTCCACTTGGGGTGTTACATCAGTGCTTTGGGGAGCACCAAGGAATAAACTGGGAGGATTCAACGTGTTGGGTTTAATTAGAAAAGCCTCAAATGGTTTAAGAATATGCTCAAATGGGAATGTGCCTTTGTGTGATAAATAACTGCAGCTATTTCAGCATGAACAGAAGGACTCTGGTGGTTTGCATTCATTTGGTAGAAGTGCAGATGAAAAATAGATGTGGCATCCCCCTGACCATGCCCTTACCTCTGTAACTTTCCAAGGATGTGGGAGAAGAGGCAACTGACACTCAGAAAGAGCAGAGCCATCATTTAGTTCTAGCATGATTACGGTTTTCTTTTTGCTATTTGTTTTGCACTTGTAATTTTGGATTCCAAATTATGTTGGTAATCCAGAATTTGGGATAGGCATTCTCCCCATCACTTCCACCACTTAAAACATTGAAATGATTCTACAAACACAGCATGACTGAAGTTAAAGCACATCATGAAAGATTTCTTCAACAATGAAGAACATTTCCCTGTAGAAAGTTATCTTTTTTTTTGGATCACACTTAGTTGTATTACTAGAGGATAAATGTCTCTCTCATGCTAAATATTCAGAGGCTAAAGGCATGTCATAGATTTTACTTCTCACCTTACTGTACCTGCTAACATATGATCAGAAGATACTTCTGTTTTAAAATGTTATACCTTCAGCAAAATAAATGTCTTGAAGTACTACTCCTAGATTTAACAGTAATTCTCTTGAAGTAGGTACTGTGTAATATTTTACATCAATCTTTTTTATTCTTCCAGGAAATTAACAGACTTAATTGTAGATTAGATGACCCAGGTGCTTTGCCTTTCCTTTTGCAATCTTTATGAGACTAATCTGTCAAAAAAATTAAGGTAAAAATTTAAAGATGAAAAGGAAAGCACACCTGCCAAAATGCCTCACTAATTAGAAATAATTTTAAAAGATGGCTATTAAATACAATTTGTTCTGCGTTTCACGTCAGTGAAATATACTTGAACATTTCAAATCCTTTCTCACCATTTTTTCTAATCAGAACTTCCTACGTTGTCACAACTTGGGAATCCCAATGCATTATTTTTGGAAGTGCACACATCTACATAAAAAGTGACTATTCAATTTATATCATCACTGTTGTGCCCTATCATTGCTCCCACTACTGAAGAAACTGTTCTGTCAGTGTGATGATAGATGGCCTGGAGAAAGAACAGTGCAATTAACCTTTCTTAAGCTTATTCTTGTTTAAGTGAGATAATGGAATTTGATTTTTCTTTTCAGAGACTTCTGCATTTTAAAAATTATTTTACATCAAACAGAAGCCAAGCTCTTGCTATGTTCCTCATGAAATAATTTTATGATTTTTGTATTATGCATTTGCTTGTCTTTCAAAAGAAATGCATCTCATTATAATTAGTCCACAAAAATACAGCTCTAAATAACAAGACCTCCTGAATAAAAAAAATACAGTTCAGATTTTGTGTTCTAATTTGTTTTCTGGTTTCCTGATGATGACTTTAAAATACATTCTCCTGAAGTTTTTAAGCACTCCTCTGAAAGCTTACTCTCCACAAGAGAGTTGAAAATTCTTCTCTAAAATAAAAATTAAATAAGGGTTTAAAATTCTGGTGTTGTTAGCATGGGCTAGGAGCTGATGGGAATTTCAGCTTGAAACAGACGTGGTGGAAGTGTTGATTAACATGCACACACCTTTTCCTGGACACAAAAAAGGGTCCACTTGTGACAGCTCCTGTTTAAAAAGGCTAAGTGACTTTTCAAAGTCACGCAGGGATGACTTTGCCTTCTGATTTCCGTTCCCTTGCTCCATTAGATCTCCACAGTGCTCCACGCTCATCCTGACAGGATGATGTGCATGAGCTCATCGTGACTGACAGCTTGCTGTACTGTCACCCTACATAAGGAATATTAAAAGAAAAAAGGAACTACAGTCCTTAAAGCAGGTTGCAGAAAACCTTGAAATACTACTTCTCAACATTATAAATACCTCACAATGTCAGTCAAAGGCATAATTTTATCCCTTGGAAACATGTGGTTGCACATTTAGCTTTCTATTTTTTGTCCTAGTGGGAAGAGAAAATTAATATCTCTCAGCATTAACAGACCTTCCCTGAAAATATTTGCCCAGGTGAAAAGGTGTGTGGTTTTTGTTTTTAAACTTTGGGTAATCCCACTGGGATTAATTTCATAGAATAAAATATTATCTAGCAATTTGTCCAAACGAATACTTTAATTGGCCCATATTGCTCAGAGCATTTCCTTTATGCTAGTCAGCCTGACTCAGATTCAGTAGAAAACCCCCCTGTGCTGTATTGCAGGAGAGATGCTATCTGTGGAACATTATCCCATTCCTGGTGGAAAAGAGCCAGGCCATCACAAAATAGCTGTAGAGGCTGCATGGTGAGTGTGGGAGGTCCTCTTGCTACAGGCAGTCAGCAGTGAGGCTGATTCTCCACAGCCTCTGAAGTCTGTACAGTCAAAGAAAATACCCAGGGAAATAGAACAGCCAGCTTCCTCCAAGAACTGAGCAGGATATTGGAGTAAAACACTTCAGCCTCTGGCTAAAGGTTCAGCAATGGTCACTTGACCATCACTCCAGACTCCCCTTGGCACAACAGTGCTGGCTGACCAAGCTATAAATGAGCACTTCCCAAAGACCAGGCTGGGCCACAGAGCTCTCTTTACTCCTTTGTAACCAGCTGCCTGAAGAAACTGGGCTCACTCGATAGGGCAAGGATTACCAGGAGGAGCTACAGAGCACACAGTGGGAATAAAGCAGGAAGGCATTAAATGGATCCTTAAGAAATTAACACAATGCGTTTACTGCTAAAGGTACTGCTAGGATTCACCATTTCTGGATTTTTTTTTCCCCCAGGACTAATGTGAATGGACATTTATTAATTCTTTCTTACCAAAGAACCGGCAGTGTTAAATGCAGGAAAGAGCACTAGCACTCGCAGTGCCTGAGAAGAAATATGAACTAATTTCATATATCTTTGCGTATAGTAAAAGATACACATTTTAACTTATTTTTCCTTGCCTTACATAATAAGTTTTGTTTTTCAGAACCTGAAATTTATCTTATTACTTGTCTCTTAATTGCGTGTTTCCTTTCCTTTGCATCCCTGAACTGAACAATTAAAGACTGCTGATGGTCCACCTGAATGCATGCATAGAAAAACAGAAAATGCATTATTTGATTTTTCTTCACTCAAAGAAGTAGAAACAAAGGCATGCTTTACATGCTCATTGTATGCTTTGATAGATGAGGTAGAGTTGAGAAAACGTCATGTTTTGCAGCTTCCTACACAATTTAATTAATCCTTCACACCACTGTGAATGAAGTAATGCATAACCCAATAGGATTTTGCTGATTATTTATCATCAATTATTGTTTCTCATTGTAGTGTTAAATAATACCAACCTCCTTCAACATGTGAAATGAGTCCCATTGATTCCTTTGTCTATGTAATTGAAAGGGACAGTCCCATCAGTTTCATTAGAGGTTATTTGTCCTCTAACACATCAAACAAGATTTAGAGCTTAAATATTGGGGGGAAAAAAAAATCCATTCCAAAACACAAATAAACCCAAAGGTAAAATTTATAAGGTCAGTGAAATACTAATATTAGGTTCAGCTGCCCAAGCATCCCAGAGACAGATAACATATTAGCAGCTGGTATGTGATTTCCCTGTGAAAATTGCAATAAAAGAAATGACTGTAACTTAAAATCAATGCTAATAGAGAGAAGTATGACAATATACATTGCAGGCCAGTGTACATTTCAGAGAAATGTACTTTCATAACTGTAGTATCAGTAGCTTTGCCAGTCACGCTCTGATTTAGGACCCAGAGAATGCTGGGACAGCAGAAGCATCACTATTCAATCGTATTATTTTTGGCTTAGGGAGAAAACGTGCTTTTTAAGGAAGCAATCCAAGCCATAGATAAAAATCAGTCCTCCTTAAATAAGTACTGGAATTGCCAAAGGAGCTTAGAAATATGAGGCAACACATTTACTGGTCAGAGCAGTTAACTCTTCTTATGCTGGAAAGGCATGAAAGTAATGTAATAACATCAGGACCTATGCAGATGCTCAAGAGCTGTAGTAGATTATAAATATATAAGCAATTATTTATTTCATATTCAGAGGCTTGGCACATTATTATACATCGTTTCTAGAGTATTTTAGTTGCGTTCTTCAACAACATGATGCACTATCTTGACTATCTTTCTGCAAAGCAGAAAAGAAAAATAGCGCTTAGCTGTCTAGGAGAAACCAATCACCAGTGTATTCATTGAGTTCAATATTATTATTCATGCATGAAAGAGCTACTTGTGAAAAGCAGCTATGGATTAGAATTGATTCCTCACATTAGGCTTCCAGAAGGAACCTTTGCCTTTAAGGTGTTATTTATTTCCCTGGTGCGAGAGCCCGGTTTTCTTCCTCCACTTTACGGAGAGAAAAGAAAGCGAGGCAGAGCTGCATCTGTAACACCACGTTACCTTGGGATTCCAATCTCTCCTGCAGCCCAAACCCCCAGCTTATCTTCACCCTTCATATGTTGCTTCACTTCTGCCTCTCCTGGCAAGAAAATACAGGGTAAGGACTGGTTCACACCTGAGCTTTGCTTAGAGGGCGAGGATGAGATGAAATGCTCCAAGACCAGTTATCTCAAGCAATGCGGATATATTGCCTTCAGTTTGAGAAAGATGAGAAAAGAATATTAGAAACTATTTAGCAACTAGTATGTCACAACCAAATAGATGAACTTTTACAAATTAATCCGGTAAATGAAACATACTAGTAAAAGAGAATAGCTTAATATTTTATAACCCATTTGTCCTGCTTGCCATCTGAATGTTTTAGTTACTGCACCAAGCATGCATCACCTTAGCAAGGTCTTTGCAGTTAACTAGAACTCTTCTCCTTACGTAGGGTGCTTTGTGTTAAATTTCTTTATTGGAAGACCAATGTGCAGTTAACCAACGTGCAGTTAACATGACCTAAGGCTTAGCTTGAAAACTTTGGACCTGAGTACCATTTTCGTCTTACCTGTGTCTTATTTTCTCCATAAACATGTCAAACATATCTTTCTGT
Source organism: Gymnorhina tibicen (assembly GCA_013399875.1). NCBI lineage: Eukaryota > Metazoa > Chordata > Aves > Passeriformes > Artamidae > Gymnorhina > Gymnorhina tibicen. The sequence continues at coordinate 1,874,699 of VXAZ01007497.1, forward strand.
AAGTATTGGTTCTCCTTTCCTTAGATATCCTTAAAGGATGGACTTTTTTTACACAAAATGGCAGTGAGGAAGTTTTCTGGACTATTTAATGCATACAGTGAATATCTAGGCGTTAATTTCTTCTTTATGAAGCAACAACTCAGCTTCATTCAAAGACTCAAGCCAAATTAGCAATAGCTAATGAGCCCTGGCATACAGAATAATGATCCAAATACATGTTTACTTCTATAGCTTTACCTAAATAATGAAGCTATTCTCTATTTCATATTCTAGGTTCTTCCACCAACATTTTAATACAATATAAATAGCACATCTTTAAGCATAAAGAATCAACTGGAAGGAAATAGCACAGACAAAATTTTTCCCAGCCCTTGAATTCTGGAGGGAAAAGGGGAAGCAAACTTTTCTCCTACTTAGACATCTGCACAGCAGTGTTTCAGTTTTTCCCACCTTCTGTGCAATACTGAATCAAGAGCTTTAGGTGATGGTCAGTAATGTTCTCAGGCTACTTGAGGAAGAATTTCAAATGGAGGCTTTGGTATGAAACCTGAGTGATCACTGGCACCATGACAGATTTTCCTCCTGCCCTGTAACACCTTCAGCATGACCCTGATGCAGAGTCATCAGCTGCTTTAGCTGCCCCTCTGGCCAGGGAGCAGAAAGGAAATCTCAGGTAAAGGTCTTCAGGTTTTTACACAAAGCAACTGCTATAATTTCCATCTGGGAGTTTGAAACAGAAAGTTGAGTCCAAAGTTCAGCACGTAATCTATAAATCAAACCAGCAGTAACATGAAAAGAAAAAGAAAGACAAGAAAAGATGATGATTTAGGGCATTTAAAAAAAAAAAGGAGCTAATAAATAACAGCAGAACAGAGGATAAGAACAAAGAAAACAAGGTGAGGAGTGAGGTGACTACAGGGTGTGCTGAATGGAAAGTAGAAACAAATTAAAGAATTTTACCTCCTCTCTCTCATTTTTGATAGCGCAGAAATGTTTACCGTGTTTCTATCACACTTTACCAGTGTGAACTTTGTGACTTCTTAGTCTTTAAACATTTTTCTAAATACTAAATACTCCAATTTTCATTTTGGTGACCATGCTATGTTCAGGGCACTGTCTTCAAATTTGTGCTACAATACTCTGGCACTAGCTTGAATAATTGTTTCAATATTTATTTAATTATTTTCTGCATTCAGTAATGAGTCTTAAAAGAGCGCCACAGAAGGTGTAAGACACAAAACTGTCTTTATATTTGGGATGTTCACTAATCTCAAAATAAACACATTCTGTTGTCCTGAGCATCACAGAATGGTCTGTATATTCCCTGGATTAAAAATAGATGGTTTTGGTTTTTTGCTCAGTTTCCTACCTTCAAAAATATTGAGTCTATGCAAGAACTTCCCACACATCGAAATGATGGATTTACAATATACTACATCTTTTCCACTAATTCCTTTTTTTGGTACAATCTATCTGGACAAGGAAGAATGATGTAAACTCTTGTGTATTAATGCATTTTTTGTGAGTGCTAGAACTAGAAAGCTTGCTATTAATTAATATCTTACATTACTGTGTCGTATTTTCCCCATGTTCCTTGAGAACAGAAGCAAATGGAAAGTGATGGGTGTGTTGTACTTGGAATCTGAAGGAAACTTTATGTTTATGTTTGCTATTGTTCCTTTTAATGTCCCAGTAGGGATTCTCTAGGATATGTAGTCAGCATTCTGAATTTCATTAACTCTGCTGGACTAGACTATGAAATACGAAACCATATAAGCAGAAATAAAAAATTCTTAACTCCTTTCTGTCCACTTCTTTCTATTCAATCAGACACCTTGATGCCACCTCAGCATCTGGATATTATATCTATATTGTTGTATGTATTGAGTATGTTTTACTGTATTGCAAGGGCAACTCATATAACACAAAAGAGCATTTCCAAGAAAAATATTCAGCTGTCTCCATCCAGAATCTGTAAGAAAATCCAGAATATGGAATTTGAAGCACTCCCTCCGCTAAAGGATGATCCTCCCTTGAATATTTCATTTGTAAAGATAATAAGTCTTTCTTCATTTTCATCTCTTTTTCTCTTTGAAAAGGGAGTACACATTTCAAATTCAGTAGGAATACACAGGTCAGCATCACTGTGTTCAACCATTTGCTCTCATATAAGAGAGAAACATAATAACCCTACCAAACTAAAAATGGAAAATTCTTGACTGACATAAATAAAATTTCAGTTTTGGTTTCAGAATTTAGCCCTTTTTGTGACCCTTTAAAAGTTCCTAACTTTCTAAATATTCTTTTAAATTTTTACCAGCTTTGTATGGTCTGCTGAATACTGTCCTTCTATATAGAAAAGTAAGAACACTTTTTAATTTCATTCTGCCAGTATTGACACCAGGAAAATATCAGATGGCAAGTCATGCAAATCAAAACGAGTAGATTTTTTCCTAAATTACAGAATTTTTTTTTTTTTTTTTTTTACGTTTCTATGTGATTCTATTTAAACCTATGGGAATCAAATTGAGAAGTAAGATTTTCACTTCTCATCAAAGGACACAGTGGTTTCAAGCCAATCACAGACTTAATCATTATATACTGATATATTTATTAACCATGATTTCCATGGAGCTCCACTAATGTATAAAAGCTAATGATCTGCTTGAAATTTCTACAAATGTGCTTTTTTCAGCTTTGCAGAAAAGGACCTGTGGGTCCTGGTAGACAAGTTGAACATGAGCCAGCAACATGCCTTTGCTGAGAAGAATGCCAGTGGCATCCTGGGCTGCATTAGGAGGAGTTTTGACAGCAGGGAGGTGATCCTGCCCCTCTGCCCAGAGGTGAAAAACCACTGTCAAGGCCACACCTGGAGTGCTGGGTCCTGTTCTGGGCTCCCCAGCATGAGACAGAGATGGACATACTGGAGAGACACCAGCCTGACTTAGTCTAATGGAACAGGCGTGCTTCATTTTTACAAGCAGAATATGTAAAAAAGTGTCACTGAACTCCAGCATTTCCATGGCCTTCAGAACTTCAAATTCCTCGGGCTCTTTAAACTGCTAAGCGGTATCTCAAATATAGTGCATGTTCTTTGTAGTAAATACCTTATACAATCCCAAGGTTTATCTTCTTTAAATTAAGCCAGCCCTCAGAAGCTTAACATTTAAATCAGGATTACTTCTGCACCAAACCAACACAGGCTGCACTTGAATATTCCAAATCAATGCATGACTAACAGGATTTTTCCTGCTGCAGACTGACTAAATTCAAATATAATCTTAGCTTCTGCTTCCTTCCTACTGATACAGTCAAGGATGCAGCAACCTTTGCTGCTTGGGTGAACTCTTTCTGATATCTTAATGCAATTTACAGTACACCCTGGGATAATCCTTTGTTCAATATTGCTGAAGTGGCTTTTTCACTGACCAGTGGTTTGAGAAAAGCTCAAGACCTTATTAGTGAGCAATCATTAATTAAAACAGTTTACTTTTAAAATCATTTTAGCACATATAGATGAACAAATGGCTTTAAATGCTTCATTCTGTGAATCCCAATTTTTTTAGAAATTCATTAAAATAATTCATTTTATCCAGACTATCAATTTAGTTAGATCCCAGTACGTTATTCAAAGGAAATTCAAATATGCATGCACATTTTTGTACACAGAAGAACTGTATTTAGCAGTTTCAAAGTAAATATCTATAACTGATATATACTGGTATCAGTGGAATTGATAGACAGCCCTGGGACAGGAAGGACATGGACCTCTTTGAGTGAGTACACACGAGGCCACCAAGGTGACCATAGGGCCGGAACACCTTTCATATGAGGAAAGGCTGAGAGAGTTGGGATTGTTCAGCCTGGAAAAGAAAAGGTTTTGGGGTCACCTAACTGTGGCCTTCCAGTATGTGAAAGGAGCTACAGGAAAGATGGAGAAGGACTATTTACAAGGGCCTGGAGGGACAGGATAAAAGGAGAATGGCTTCAAACTGAAAGAGAGTAGGGTTAGATTAGATATTAGGAAGAAATTCCTTACTGTGAGGGTGGTGAGGCCCTGGCACATGTTGCCCAGAACAGCTGTGGATGCACCATCCCTGTTCAAGGCCAGGCTGGATGGGGCTTTGAGCAACCTGGTCTAGTGGAAGGTGTCCCCACCCATGGCAGGCGGGTTGGAACGAGATGGTCTTTAAGGTCCCTTCCAACCTAAACCACTCTGTGATTCTGTGCAACATCCTCCAGCTTTGCCATCAGATGAAGAACTTCTTAATGTGAGTGACCAACTCTGCAGCACACTCCCACCTTACAAAGCATCTCCTCCTTCTGGTGGTTCTTCCTCTTCCCTGCCCAGTAGGTGAGCAAAGGCAGCTTCTCTGGAAGTGCAGAGGTCAACTCACACATTTTGGCTGCAACTAAAGTGCCTTTCATCCATGTTGTAGTTTGAGGCCAACATTTGCAGGATACCTCAGGTTTTACATTCTGATTGGTAAAGGAACCACAATTACTTAAGAGTGGGTCAAACCAGACACACTCAGCTATTCCACCCTTCCCAGAACGGGCAGCAAAGGCAGGTAACAACTCATGCTTTTAACAGTTGATATGAATGTTGTGATTGTTCCCTTTTTGTGCAATAACAATAAAAAATATGGGACTGGTAGATCTTATTATATTTATATATGATATTACATACCATTCTGTCCCATTTATACTGAGCTGAACTCATTTGGGAGGCTGAATAACGACAACCATCTCCTAGCCCCTGCACTAGGCAGCTAAAGAATTGCGGATGAAACAGACTGCTTACTCCCTTTTGTCTCTTTTCTGTCCTCCACATGCCTTGGCCAAATAAAACAATCTTTTTCATCCTCTCAGAGACTACTTTGCATGTGTACTCACAGCTTTGCCTTCTGTGTTTGGGGACAATGCCTGTTTATGAGAATTCTCTGGCAGCTTCTCTCCACCCTGGGCTCTGCTGCATACCCAGACACGGGAAGCTACATCTCCATCACTGCTCTGTAAGGGCAGATGGAAGGTATTCCTGGCATTATTCCTTTCAATCTCCTTTAAAATTCTTAAGATTCTGACTTACCTGTTTTCCCGACTTTCATGACTCCCCTCACTACAGTATCTAAGCACCATATCACTTTTGCAACCTACTTACGACACACCTGTGAGAAGGGAAGTATTTTTATTCTCCTTGAACTAACCTGGACTTCAGGTATGGAAAGTCTAATGGAAAAAATCCCACAGCTTTATGGGGAATTTCCCAATTCTATAAGCATTTCAATGCATTAAGATAAGAAAGGAAATAAAATTATTCATTGTATCTATTCTTCTCTTCCAGAACAAATCATGAGAGTACATCAGAGATAACACCAATGCGCTTTTGGATGAGGGACATTAGCTGCTAACAAACTGTTTCTACAGCATTAGGGTCAAGATGCAAAACCTTCAATTAGAGGAAGACTACATTAAAAAACTCAAAGCTGAACTAAAGTTATAGGATACTGAAATGCTGCAATGAGCTTATTCTATAAGCACAGACAAATTATTTGTTTTCTGGGAAAAAAAATACTTCAATATTTTAGTTATGTAAGTAACTGGTTGGATGACATTTTGGAGCAGAAACTGTACAGTAAAACACTCAGGGGATTATTTTCTGCATTTTCCAAAGTAGCTTAGCACAAAGTCATGCTCCAAGTTTTTATTTTCTGTTTTACAAGTGGGAGTTTCCTTCCCATTCTCTTGCAATGCAGCTGGGGAAGGTCAGAAGCTCCCGGGTGGCCATCTTTTGAAGGCAACTTTCATTCTTGTTCCTCCGAGCTCTTTTGTATCAGCACACACCAATGTCAAATGTAATTACTGAAAATAAAAAATTTCCTAATCGATGAGAAAGTCTAAACCGAAATAAATGGGTGGAACTAAGCCATTAACTGAGCGTTGCTCAGCATAGGAAGTGTTCTGCAATATTATGTTGCAAGAGGGATTAACTTGAGGTATTAGCAATGAGAAGACCCAAGATCATGTCTGCCAAATTGCAAATTAATTTGTTCCAAAGCAGAAAAATTAGATGGAACAGATATTTCCATTACAGTGAAATCTCAAGCTAGTAGTAAGAGGCTCCTTTTGCTCTTACGGACATTTCTTTGCACTAATTTCTAATTTTAAAGCAGATCAACCTAAGGTTATCACCAAAGTGAGCAGAGCTCTTCTCACGGTACATTTTACATCCTTCTATTCATTTCAGTTCTTACCCATTACTAAAATGGAGAGAGTGGAAAGGATTTTGGTGAATAATGGCACAGTCAGTCTCCAGGTGGAAACAAGTACAGAGGGCTCCCTCTGTAGCTGTGATCAATGAACAAACATATCTGCGCTGCAGCAACCTGATTGGAAATACAGAAAAAAATCCATAAACCCCCACTTTAATTAGAGACTTCACCCAGATGGTAGGCTTTGTATCACCTGAAAGACATCCTAGTTCTGATAATCAGGACAGAAAGTCAGAATATATTAAACAAAGATCATCTGTAAAACTCAGTTTAGCCTGCAGTGAAGTATAAAATAAGAACTGTGGGGCTGTGGATGTCCACCCAACTGTTTTCATAGAAAGTATCTTGAAGAGTGTTAAAGCCAAGATTCATATGAAAACTGGTATTAAGTCAAGCCCAAAGTAGTTCAGTCCTTTGTTAATCACCAAATTTCAAAGTGAGTTACGTAAGTTGGGAAAGAACAGTTGCAGTTTTTCACTTCAGTTTTTCATTTCATTGTAGCAGACGTTTTGTGTAATGTTCATAACTACCTTATCTGTATCTGCAAGAATCATAAACTTACAACTGATTAGGTACTAGTCCTTTCCATAAAAACTCAACCTGCTACTGAAATTACGGAGAAAATTTATTGTGATGGACTTCCCACTTATGTAAGAGCAAACTTTAAGAAATGTACTATAATACACTCTCACACTTAATTTTCATCTGCTGGATAGATTGCTGTGACAAATATGTTGAAAAGTATCCCATATGTTATATTAAGGACTGATGGCATTTCCACTACTGGCTGAACTGATGATAAACATCTATCAGCAACAGAGGGGGACTGGACTGACTGGAGGCTATGTGAATTTGCTTAAACTGTTTATATAAAATCAGAACACATGGTCAGCTGCAGACACAAGAAAGAGAATTACTCCTACAGTGGTCGAGGTCAAAGTGACCATGCCACTGAAAAATGCAGATATCACCATGCAGTCTTAGGTTTTACTAAATGCTTTTTTTCCTTCATATGACTGAAGGAAGAAAGTCCCTCGGGGAAGAGCCAAGGGATCTTTTCAGGCACTGCCCTCAGAGCCTGCAACACCTTCTGAGTTACAGGACAAAGTCAAATATTAATTGCTACCTCACAGCCAGGGGTAAGGACATTTTTGCCACAGGTATTACTAATAACCAATTAGTTATGTTTCCAGGTGGCTGGCTGAAGTTGTATAAGGATTTCCCCAACTACAGAAAGAGAAAGCTTATAAAATACAATCAGCATCCGTACACAGTCTCCGCTCTGACAGATAAAAAACCACTTGTGGAGCTTTTGGGTGCAGCGTGAGGGGGTGTTAGCCATGGCATCTGTTCAGCTGGGGCCCTGGGCTGGACTGTGGCTGTGCAAATGTGGGATAATCAATTAGGCAGGGTGTCAGTGTGCCAGCACAGATGTCCTCAGTCAATTGCAGATAATCATCGCGTTCTTTGAAATTTCCAGAGGAGATTGCATTACTCTTGGGACACCCTTGACCTGCCATCAGGAGAGGTTTCCCAGATAAGAAAAATAAAAGGATCATATCTTTTTCCTAGTGCAGCAATATATATTGCAGGCTATTCATAACCTTGAAAGGGTTAGAGTGATGTGATGCACTGAGAGCCGATTACATACTGCAGGACACAGGAGCAGAGCTCCACTCTCCCTCCCTCCCCAGAATGAAATAAATACTACAGCACGTTATGAAATACATCCAGGCACTCACTACAAGATATTTCTCCAGGAACTACCTATCGTGACAGCCTGTCAATGAGGAATAAACAGTGCCATCAGTGATATCAGCGGACGTTCTTTACCCGGGAAGACCAGCAGCTTTCTGGGTGTGTAGCTTTTGCAAGGTCACACAAAGGGAGGAGGTTTTTAGTTTCAGTCCATGTTTATTCAAGATGGCACCTGGAATATAAAGAACTGTTTGTGGAAAAATGAGATGAAACTTCATCTCACAGGGACTAAAAGAAACAATTTATCGGTGCTTCAAATTTTACTAGTACTGACTTCAAAAACTTCCTAAGTAGGAATAAAACAAACCTAAGAAAATTCTTCCATATCATCCAGCTTCTAACATGCTGTTAGAAATTTTTTTAGAGCTGTTCAAGTTATCAGTGGTGAGAGCTTGGAAACAAACTTTGATTTCACTGGAAGCAGAGGACAAGTTTTTAATGTGGAAGAACATCTTAGTGAGAAAACACAAATAAAGCTCTTTTTGTTTAATCCATCACTGCACAAAAGACAGTTATTGCAGAAAAAAAGGCTAAAAGTGGGTATGATACCCAGGAAAGGGAGCTGGATTCAGAGGACTATTTTGAACTTTGGTGACCATATTCTGATTCTTAGTAAAATTATATTATATATTGATTTTGTTTTTAATAAAAGTTATGGGATGAGCAACAGCATCAAGAACTTTTCCACATGGGAAAGAACATACAAGCAGAAGAGTCTTCTATTCAGCTGAAGTGCATCTGGAAGACCTAAGGATAGAACACTCACTTTTGCTCGAGACACAGTTTCAACACCCAGGCAACTGCCGAGTGGACCAGGAGGCTGCAAAAGCAGGTATTGGCTACTTGAGACAACCCTGATTTCTCTGATTGACACTACTTCAGGAGAAAGCAAAGGAAAAGTAACACTTCAATAGAAAAAGAAAAAAAAAATTACATCAAGGCTCCTAGGCAACAACGATAAATACAGCAAACTGGGTATGCTGGAGTTAGTCATGTCTGCATTGTAGTCAGGGCTGTGTAGCTGAGAGATAAACCTGCCAGTCTTTATCTGGCTTGGGTTTCAGTAGTCAAACTGTTGTGACAGCACAGAGCTCATCAATTCATACACAAATAATGGTTGTGACTGTATTTTAAATATCTGTGGGCTTACTTGGGCATGCACTGTGTCTCCTGTACTCTAAGTGAGTTTATTCACTCTCCACACACTCTTTTATCACATGGCTGACCTAAAGCAGTGAGGTCCTATATTGAATGGTGGTTTGTTTTGGTTTTTTTTTGTTCTATTAAGCATTACTTGAAGTGAAATAAAACATAAAAAGCAGAATTCTTTGTCTGCTGTTCCTAGAGGCTTTGGATAGGTAGCATTAGCTTTTCCAGCAAAGTTTTGCCTGTTTCAGTGAGACTTTTATGAAAAGGAAGAAGCCAGTTTGAGTGCCCTGTGAAGGCAATAATGGCTGTCCCTGTTTCTAAGGAGTTATACAAAGGGTCAGACATCCCAAATTACAAGAAAATGTTCATCACACAGTCAGGCTGAAGAGACAAGTGTGCAAAAAACGAAGCATTTCATGTACATTAAAGAAATTATTTTCCAGAGTTCGAGCATCCTACTGCATTGGTCATTTTTTATGACCATACTGTCTAACAGTACTGCCAATTTTGGCACTGAGATATCAACATATAAGTTTCTCTAAAAGTTAGACTATGTAAAAGTGATCACACTTAAAACTGAAAAGTTCAACTTGCTCATTCATTGTAAGGAGAGAAATAAAAATGCTCACCCCTTAGATGTGAGACCTGAGAGTTTGAAGAAACCTATGAAACGTTGAGTTCTATGCCAATGCCATTGATCAGATGTCAGTGTCTTGCAGGACTGATTTAATTGTTTTGGACCAGGTTGGACCACCCTGATTCTATTAAGGGTGAAATTGATTTTACTGTGATGACTTGCAGAGAAAAGTCCTATCCAGTGTGTATAAGAAATTCAGTTTCCTGACACAGCGAGCAAATGCAAAAGGGCTAATCGGACAAAAATTGCAGTTCCACCTTTGCAATTTGGGTTTTTTTTCACATAGTCTGCAGAGATTCCATCCTTTGGCTGTGTAAGATGGTGTTGTTGGGTGTTTTTTTCCTTCAAGAACCCTCCCAACGTTGTCATTAAAATACTCCAACATGAGTATTAGCATATGCTCTGCTAACGTGTGACCTTCCAACACCACACGCTTCCCTTAGCCATGGAGGCATCCCCAATACAAGAATGCCTGGGTTAAGACAGCCCAAGTGATAAATGAAATGCAGATTAAGCCTTAATTGTAATTAATTACAACCACACACAGCAACACCCATGTTCAGCACCATATAAAATCGGATTGGTTTCTGTGAACACCTATCAATGTGCAAGGTTTAGATAACAGCACGAATTCATACTGGAGAATGCTAAATACAGTATCAATGAACTTCATCCAAGGCTGTTGACTGATGAAACGACTTTAATAATACCTTTGTAGTTAAACGCCTGGTACATGTTGCCCTCTTGTGGAAGCTGTGATAAAGTACAAGTTCCTTTGAATTTATTAGGATTTTGCAATGATATTTTAATGCCTGGAATGAAATTATTTATTAAATTCACGATGTGAATAGTTTATCATGTTAAACACTGAGTATATCCTGCAAATGGCTGCACTTGACAAGCAAGCCTAGGTAATTAAATCTACTAAATCAGGTTCGTGCACTGCAAATTGCATGGCCTTAGCATATGCTTCATTTGCTCATTTGGAAAATAAGAAAAGAAAATAAATATCATACGTGATTTTAGATCCTGGTCTCAGATAAAGTATTTTCTAGCCATTCAAAATGATTTTTAGATTTTTTTAGCTGTTTGTTATTGAAAAACCCAGGCTCACGTCACCTATGAATGCTTGTACCTGTATTACATATGACATGAATAGAACCCCTTGGATGCTTCATAGTTCACTATCAAATCACTTACATTCTTTAAATGCAGAGTAATTAAAATACTTTCAAAGAACAACGCATTTATTCACATTTTTTCAATACATGTTTAAGATACAAATATATTCCTTATCAACTAAGAGAAAATCATTAAGCCCGAATTAAAAATTTAAACAAACATTAGAGAACTAGAAAACAGATTTTAATGAAGCTAAAGAGAAGAATCAAGAACTTCAAAGGCAGTTTAACACACTATCAGGATACTTTAAGTGTTAAACATTGATTGGTACCTGAGTTTTCCATGGGGTACTCTGCTCATACAAAAATACAAATATTTTAATTCCTTTAAAATGTCTGCTAACAGAAGATAAGTTATATTTGACATACTTACATAGCATTGTATTTAGGGCAGCTTTGGATACTACTAAGTGGTTGTCTTTGTTATTTGTTTGGGGGCTTTTTTTACCATTTCAGTTTGATTTCAGAGACGAGACAGTTTAGTACAAACTTGTAGTCTTGATCAAAGATTTCCATCAGCTGTGGACAAAGGTCGGGTGTCCATGTTAATGTTATCAGCGGTCTCTGATACTGCTGACAGCTAGGTGTCACTGATATGTCTGCAGGATCTGATGGATTTGGTGTGATTGCTTTATTCTTCACCCACTAAGGTTTTATTTAGTTTAGAAAAAGGGGCTGAAGGGAGGTTGTGATTAGCTAACACATTTCAGCTCACCCTGTCCCGTGACCCTTTTCCTAGTGCTGGCACAAACTAAACATTTTACTTGATTTGCTTGGATGAAATCAATCCAGGAGGCAGGTGGCTTCAAAGTTTAACTGGTTGGTATCCCTGGATTGTCTCACACAAAAAAAGTAAATTTACAGGATGTTTGAATTCTTTCAATATACGGGATCATTTATGGAAACTGTAAACTACTCGGGGCCACAGTGTCATTGATAAACATTTGGATGAATGGAATTTTTCAAACTTTGCTTTTTTCCTAGCAACTCCCTCTTTTCTCCCATATGAAGTTTTTGGCTGTAATTTCCTCCTGCTCTAGGAAAACAATGATTAATCAGCATCCTATAAAATGAAACTATGTCGACTTATAAGGCCCTAAGCCACTGGCTAACATCCTCAAATGATTATTCCATATTTCTTCAAGACCCGTTTTCTAAGTAAAGTCTTGTATTTCTTGGACTGTTATGTCAGAATTTTATCTAAAACATCCCTTAAATCTGGTTCTGTGCTTTTACAGTCTTAGGATGTGCAGGCTTGTGTTCAGAAACAGATATTATATGCCTTCTAACATACGATCATACATGCTTATTGGATGTAAATTACTTTAGTTACCCTTGCTTCACAGCAATGTGTTAAAGGAAAATAGCTTCTGCAATTTTTAATGCACTATGGCTTATCTATCGTCAAACTCATAACAAAATATAATCTCAATAGTATTATTACAGACACAAAACTATTTCATAAGGCTTATGTCAGTATGAAATATGCTGATCTGAAAAGCAATTTACTGGTTTTTGGTGTTCATTTATCAGGGCTGGTCTGATCAGTTCTTGGAGCTGGCTGACCACGCAGCTCCACACACATTAATGCTGGCTCAAGGCAGGCAGCAGCGATGCCTGGCAGAGAGCACTGGGGAGAACACAACCATTGCTTCTGCCAACAGCCTCAATTTACTTTGACTTGATTGAGATGTGAAGCAACACCATAGCAAATGACCTAGGTAAATTGAGGCTTTAGCAGTTTGAGGTCAATAAGGCCCAGACTTGAAACCCCAAACCACCTACACGTATCACAAAGCATTAGGCTCATGTGTTCACAGAGAACAGCAGCACTGACACAGCCCCTGCCCTTCCGACGAGCTCCTGGGACTTGATTCGTGATGGAGCCTCCTGTAGCAGAGCTCATCTCCACACCAGAAAGTTATGGATCATGAAACTTTAGCAGCACTTACCATGACATCCAAATTGAGGATAAATGAAAACTATATATTAAGGTGGCTGCTTTTGTATTCTTTCTCAGAAGCAGACCATAAATACAGCACCAGTAACTCTATGAATAGCCAGGGTGGAAACTGCTCTCATTACAAACAGCAAAACGTAGTTTCTTCTGGTTTCTTACCTAGCCAATTACACCTCCCTTTTATCTATCTGGTAAATCATTTTGGAAAAGTACCATTTACCAGAGTCACGAAGGCACTGACAAGGTACTTGGTATTTCTGTTGATTCTGACAAATTATTCATAGAGAGAAGGAAATCATCAGTGCAAAAAAAGGTTTTATCCATGAAAAAAAAACCCTAGAGAAATGTGAAAAAAATGTCAACTCTAGAGTCCTTCACATGCAGCATATGCACAGCTACACATACACAGGAAACTAAGTGAAATTTCTGAAATAGTTTTTGGGATCTATGCAATCCAGATACAGGCAAATCAGTGTCAGCAGTTTGAGTTTTGACCAGCCTGATGGCTTGTTCAGTCCAAGCTTTCACTATTTTAGTGCAATTAGAGCTTCACAGTGGGGCTGCCCTGTCTTCAGGTTACTTCTGCAGAAGAGAATTAGAGAATTGTAGCTTCCAAAAATTAAGGGTGAAGGTGTTTGGTGTGAAACGCTCCAAGGAAAAAATATAAGCAATACCCAATACTGCCATCATTGTGGGGAGAGGATCCTAAACCTGAGCATCTCTGCATTCTCCCTTGTTTCCTCACACCTTTGGGTAAAAAATGCTACAGATTGTCCACACATAAGCCTCATAAATTCATGAGTTATATGAGAAGAAATGGATAAATCTTACAAAGCTTATCTGCACTTGAATGCAAAAGAAAAGAAAAAAAGATGGGATTCTAAAATCATGCTTAGCAAGTCAATGGTCAGGATTAAGCTTGTTGCAATCAAAAATTAAGATGACAGTCGTACTAGATTTGAATTTCACCATTGCAAATTAGTGCAGAGATAACTCTAGTGTGGCTGGTGAAATTTTCACTGATGACTGTGTTAGCAACTGATTAAGTGATTAAGGGATGACTGTGTGAAATGTATAAAAGCAGTACCTGATTTGATCTTACAACGTGGCCTTAGCACCGTACATAATCTGAAAATCAGGTTTTCGAGCAGAGAAAGCACAAGTGCTTTCTGGTTTCTATCTGTCACTGAGTAATGCAGAAACACAAGTTGTTACTTGCAAGTTCCTTTTACAAATACATTACTTAGCCCATGGACTATTAGAAAAGTCTGCCAACAGTCTCTTTGAGGAACAAATAAAAGTCATTCCATGTGTACATAGTACTTTCAGTTGAATAAAACATTTCATGGGTCATGATCAATGTTTCATATCCTGATAAATTTAGATTAGCAGCCACACTCCTTTGCAAAGGTGGGTGAAAAAAGCTGCTTGTTCAATAAACCTTCCAAAGGCTGGAGGTCTCAAAAAGCTTCTAAAATAGCTTTTCTTTTTTTTTTCTGTACTCCAGAAATCAATATGCTTTAAAACATTTTACCTTCAAGAGTTATAGCACTTCAAAAAGGATGAATTAAAAGCAGCACTGTTCCCCAAGATGTTTTTTAATTTAGCTTCTCCATATACAATGTTATTATATCCCAAAATTTGAACCCAACAATTAAGGTTCAAAACATCTATTTTCCTGTCATGGATAAATTTTTACTTTTGATACGCAGAACTCAAATGAAATATCTTTATTTCACACACTTCAGGGGAGGTAGGAAGGGGTGAGATGCCACAAGATTATCCCTACTGCATTGGTTTTTGCTTTCCAGCTAGTGTAAGGTTTATGTGGTACTTCAGTCTTCTGCTGAATTCACTTCATAGTGAATGTGCATGTATAGCAAATTTACAGCCAAAATCAATGTAAAATTGCAGCTCTTGTTTTATTTTTTAGTCTGTTAACATAAGGCTCATCTTTGCAGTAACATCTTGGGAGAGCAACACTTAATATATTTTGTTATACTGAATGTATACTGATTTTAATTATCTTAATACAAGGCCTGTATGAAGAAGGAGTAACTGCAACATACTAAAGCATTTCATCCTGTTTCTTTTCTAAAACTGAACCATGAGAACAATGATTTCAAGCAAACCTGATTAGGAATACAACAAGGACAAGGAATATCATCAGCATTTGGCCCAAAATCTCCACAAAGTCATTAAAGTCAGTAGGTTCAGAATTAATACCTCCAGCAGCAGCCAAGGATTAAAATGAACCTAAAGCCCCATATCAAAAGGTTGCATCGCTTTAATCATGGGATTTATAGATTCTCTGTCATTTCTTACAGATATCTGCAGTTTCTGTATTTTCTGCTCTTCACTGTTGTTCCATTAACTCTTCCACATCCACCAGACACAGCTGGTGGCAGGAGCCATGATCCCAGTTTGAGGGAACCATGTCAGACCAATTAAGAGTTACATGAACAATATGATGAAGAAGACATCCCAGGCAAAATAATGCAGGATCCATCACCATTTGAGAGCTATTTACATGGGCACCAGAAGTAAATTTTAAATTGACACAGTTATTTACATAAATGATTACTTTATTCACTCATATCAAGACAGCATTAAAAGGGATGGGAAGAGCTTGCCCAGGCCAGCCCTCCCTGCCCCTGGAAAGAACAGATGTGGGGCTGCTGAATTGTTAGCCTATGCCATAGTCCTGGAAAACAAGTCCAGGTGCTGTCAAAGGGAGAGGGTAGGGTCAGCAGCTGTAGCAGATTCTGCTAGCAGAATGTATCTCTCACTTTCAGTTTTTCACCCATAGTCTGAGAGGGCAGTCTTATACCTTTTGATGGCTATTAACATGGCCAGCATAAAGCTAAGTATTTTCTCTTTGCTCTCTCAGCCAGCATTCTGTCAAAGCTCTACTCCACAGCAGCTGGGAGAGGAAAATTTATTTTTGCCTACATTGTTGAGAAGCCCTGAGTCAGCTCTGCTAGAATGATCCCTCATGATGAAAAATTTATGGCTTTTGCATTGCCTCCCTGCCTGCCTTTTAATATCCTTCCCTTTTCCCCACAGTGTTTTTCCCCAATTGGATCTGGCAACCTCCCCAATTCCTGTTTTACATTCTCCATCATCATTTTCGAAATAAATGTATCTAGCCTCGTGCCTCCGTTTTAAGACCTCTATCCTTTGTTTTAAGACTGATGGATTTTAGAGGGTGAGCCAAATCCCTAAACGCCCTAAATCAATATTGTTCTTTAAGAGTCTCTTTAATCACTTAGCTGAGGCACCTGTTTCTGGCAAACTTGTGGAAGGAGTGAGTTACACAAGACAACGCCATCAGATGCGAAGTGCTGTCACCATCTAGAGATGTTGGAATGTGCACAACCATCTAAAAATCAGCAGCAAACCACAAAAACTGACTATGAAATAAAGAAGCAAATCAAGTAATCCCCCTCTTTCCAGCTGCCTGCAAATTACCATTCTCTCCACCCACCACAAGGCTCCAGCCCATTAGGGCTGATGACAATCAGCAGCCTGGATAAGAGAGTGGAGCTTCCTTCCCATCAGTGCCATCTGTACAAGAGCGAAACGGGAAGGGGCAGCCAACCAATCTACTTGCTGGTACAGCAAACGAGCACTAAGGAAGTCAGGGTAAAACTACCACTGGGTTTACTCCAGAGTTTTGTGGGCTTAATTTAAGAGGAAATTTTTCATCTCAGAAGAAAGACACAGGTTAAAGAAATGTTTAAAATAAATTGTTTGTTCCAGCAATGTATGTTAGAAAAAAACTTCATAGAAAACAGATACAAACATTTTCCTCTGCTTTGCCTAGGGATTTCTCTGGATCTCATTTTGGTCTCTGTACTTTTCCCTTGCACTGGTTTATAAAAATCTCTTTGTCTATGACCTCCAGGAGTGCTTCTGCCACATCAACAAGCAAACTAGAAGAACTGACCTAGATGCTAACACACTTTTACATATTATTATTATTCATTTTTATGTATATTACTTGTTTATGTGTAGCACAAAAGTAACTCCTGTTCACACTCCACCTCCCCTTGCCTTTGGAACAGAGGAATGCCGCATCTGTGCTTAGAGGATGCCAGATTGCTGCCTGTGCCTGCCTAGATTTGGCTGGCAGGCAGCCCACTGGGGTGGCACTGCAGCTGGTAGGAGTTGGGACAACCCTTCAAGTTTCAGCTTTTCCCCTAAAACTGCACCAGCCATTGTCAGGATGTAGCCAAAATATCTCAATTATCCTAACTTACACATTCACAGAATGTCCTGGGTTGGAAGGGACACACAAGAACCCACAGCT
Source organism: Gymnorhina tibicen (assembly GCA_013399875.1). Lineage (NCBI taxonomy): Eukaryota > Metazoa > Chordata > Aves > Passeriformes > Artamidae > Gymnorhina > Gymnorhina tibicen. The sequence continues at coordinate 1,891,968 of VXAZ01007497.1, forward strand.
CCTGGTCCAAGAATCCCAGCATGTGCCTGAGAGTGTTGTCCAAGCCCTTCTTGAAATCTGTGAGGCTTTTTTGCTGTGACCACTGCCCTGGGAAGCCTGTACCAGTGCCCAACCATCCTCTGGGAGAAGAATCTTTTCCTAATATCCAGCATAAACTTTCCCTGGCACAGCTTCAAGCTGTTTCCTCAGGTCCTGTCGCTGGCCAACAGAGAAGAGATGGGTACCCACCCCTCCGCAGGAAGCTGTACACAGCAGTGTGGTCTCCCCTCAGTAGTTACTGAGTAACACGCAGTTACTAAAAGCCAGTGGAATGCTGGTTCCAAAGGAATACGTAGTATTCCAAAACTGTCATTTGTGAAATTTCAAATATCTGTGTCTGCAATTAACAGATTGCCTGTGTTAGCAGGAACATGTCAAGTATTGATTCATTCTTTTCTTTTTTCTTAAAAATAGGACCAGAACCTTTAATGAAGAATTGGTTTCAGTGCAAAGATAGAAATTCCAAATAAGTCATAAACAAGTGATTACATCAGGCAGCAGAGCTGCCTGTGCACCTTCTGGGCACTGGGAATCAGTGTTAAGCTGGCTCCCAGCTGGAGCCTCCAAGGGAACTGGAACCAAGGCCACATGCAAGGACCCACTCCTTGGGTCACTGTGAGCAGAGACAGCTTTACAGAACCTTATTTTTGTTGCATTTGACCACAGCCCAAGTACTTCAAGAAAAGCATCTTGAAATACATTACATCTCAATTCTCTAACAAGGAAACCTGTCCTCTAGACAACAACAGCCTGGTGAGAGCAGCACAGAGGTCTCCCAAGCAGGAGAAAAAGAAACATTCTGTATTCTGCCTGTCCGAGTAGATACCCTGAGTCATTGTTCACCTGACCTTCACACAGAACAGGTAATGTCTAGCAGCAGTGTTAGGGTTGAACATCAAAATAATCTCATTTCCGATTACTGATCTGTGGACAGCGCGAGAGTTTCAGAGAACAAATAATATCAAAAGAAATATCAGCAAACTAAGTTATTTAATGTAGTGTAAGATATATTTTTTACCTTTGCTGACTGATCCATGTATCTGCTGAGCTAGTATCTCAGAAATGCTGTTAACAACAGGAAAACATCCTTGTTTCTATCAAGAGGAGCATATTTTGTCTTCATGCACTTACTGATGAAGGCAATAACATTTCCAGGAAAACAAGTTGCAAGGTTTTTTATTATTTAGCTAATTTCATGGTTTTAAAAGAAAGAATACCTCTTTAAGTGGAAATGTTGTCTGTAAACTTTGCATTTCATCACAGTGTTTTTTTTTAAATTAACATTACAAATGTTTCAGAAAATTGAAAAAGGTGCCAGTAACACTGATATTGTGATAATGATAAAACTTTGGCTGTAGAATAATGGAGATTAAAACCGAGTAGGTGCATTGCTGACAAACTGGAGGGCCAAATACAGAAGTGTATTTGCTTCATTCTGGAAATAAAGTAGATTTATTGAATTTTCTTGCCCACATGAGAATGCAAAATAGAATCTAATGATGGCAAAGTGATTTTAAAAATACATTTTTACCAATAGCCAAACAAGGTAGTCTATGTTTATTTACTATTTACAGCTTTGTAACTGTAACTTGGAATTAATAATATATTTGAGTGTTTTGAATCAGTCAAAGAGGCACCTGAGCTTGTAAAGCTAAAATTGTGGCATACATTTGAAATATGATGATGAAATCATTGTAAGGATTGAAATACAATAAAATTATTTGCACTTTGTATTTACAGTTTTTTAAAACTAACATGCTGGGGGAAAATAAGGCTTTTTAATTACTGCTGACTAGAGCATGCAAGGAACTGATATGAATTTTTTAGCAGTCTTTTCACTTCTTAAAGAGCAATATGTACGCAAAAAGAGAAAAAAAGAAATCGTATTTTACTTCCTTCTTTTTCCCCTTCTCCTTTTCCTTCCCACCGCACCCTCTACTGGTGTGTTTGTCTGCTCTCCCCCTCATCCCCATCCATGTTCACTCCCATGCCCGATAAGCATGGACACCTCTGCCTCGTGATGCTGCTCTTCTCTCCCTACAGCATTATCAGCATAATTTGAGGCTCTAAAGTGACAGTGAGGACAGAGAATATATGCAAAATGAAGTCAACATGCTTCCTCATCTGCAGTCACTTGAAGACAGGTGTTGGGCAAGGAGGTAGCAAGAAATCTGGGCCAGACAAGCTTTGCTTGCTGGCATAGGTCCTTTTTTATCTGCTGCTTCATGATAAATGACTCTGTTGTCCTGAACTGAAGGCATAATATTCCCTCCCTTCTTTTATCTTGTACCCATTTAGAGTTACATCATGTTTGCTTACAGTTTTCTGCAGAATGCAGGGTGTATATTTGCCCAAATATGTGTGTTTCCTTTGTGCCAAAAACGGTGAGGAGTGCACTCTCACTGAAGGGCCCTCACCCTCTCCCACAGAGAAAAAAAATATTGCCCTGCTCTGGACAAGAGCATGAAAGTCTGTTATTTTAGTATTATTAAAATGGACATCAAAACATCTTTAAGCCTTTTGTAAGATGGAAATGGAAATGTAGGTTTTTTTCAATGTTTTTCCTCTTCTCCATTAGTTGGAATTATGCAATCATTTTTCTGTTTTATTTTCTTCATGAATGTGGACAATTATCAAGATACATACATTGAAAATTTTGGTTCAAAATGACAAAGCAATAAGATGTGCATAATGGTAGCCAAAAAGGATTTGAGATTACTGCATGGCAAACAGAGCAGCTCTTTTTGAGATGCAAATTTCCACATTAAATGTAAAAATTGTCTGCGGCCAACTAGGAAAATATCAGAGCTATGTTGTGCCATTTCAATACACAGTTGAACAAGCTTATCCATCAGAGTTTTTACTACTGCATAAATAATGTATTCATACTTGACAGTTCCAAATAGGTGTGTTGATTTTGACTTAAAAAACAAATAATCCTGTTTATCTGTGAAGAACAGGAGTATGACTGGATGCTGAGAAGTTATTGTGAAAGGAATAAAGACAAGACTGGATGCTGAGTGTTACAAAATTCAGACTGAATGGGATATTTTTTGACATCTGAACCATGATAAAATCCATTGACTGGTTGCAGGAATACATTCACAAAGACCTGGGTTATAGGATAAGGGCCTTCTGCAGCAGCAAAATGCAATTTTCTGAGATAACTTGCAAACACACCAAACGTGAGCATTCTGTCTCTGATTTTGATTTTTTTCTTTTTGGTCATAAGTTGTTTCATACCAGAAAATAGTAAGGAAAAGGTTGAACATGGAATGCTTTATAACAGAAATAAATGTTGCATTTGGAGGTACAAATAGGAGCAAAGACCCTGTTCTACAAACATAAAATGAGCTGTAAATTTTATGAGCTGCATCTGACAGAAAACAAAACAAAGCAGCCTTTATTTTACTTCATAGATACACAATATATAAACAGCAGAAGACAGGATCATATTTTCCAGAAAGCAGAAAAAAACCCCAAAGCACTTAAAACCTGTGGATTACAATTCAGAGGTGAACTTCTTCAGAGTTTTATGTGCTCTAATGCTGTTGGGGCTGTAGCTGAAGTTTTCTGAGGATAAGCACTCCATGTACCAAAGGAGAAGAAAGATAGAATGGCTGAGGTGTGCTTGGACAAAGAAAGGGCGTGAAACATGAACTTACCATTCAAAGTGTTCAAAAATACAAAGAGAAGTAGGCAAACAAGATTTTCTTGCTTCTCTTCAAAATAGGACAAAAAAATCAAGTATCGCTATTGACATTTTAAAGGTGCTGACAAGTTTTTTACCTTTCGAAAGCGAAGGACATTCATCTAAAGTCCCTAATTCTTCAAGTTACCACAAAGACCAAAAAGGATCCAGATCTGAAGGAAATATGAAAGCTTGCTATCAAAGAAGAGATATGATGTACAATTTCCTGATCCATCCTTCCCATGGAGATTTGTGCTATACTGTGCTGCTCAACATGCCAACAGGATATTTTAATCCATATATTTGTCAGAGCTATCAACAGATCTCTGGTAATAATAATGTTCTCTTTATCACCCTTCAGCTTTCTTATGCTTTTAGAGGACAATGCCCAGAGTCTGATCAGAGATAGTATTAAAATTGGACGAGGAAGACCAGGGGCACGTTGGAGCATCCATCATGCAGATCAAACTACATATTCTTTAGGCACTTTATGGAATTATTTTATGCATTCTTCCTTTATCAGCAAATTTTGATAACACTGCAACATATGGAGAGAATTTCAGATTCTGAAATAGGAGATGAGTCTACTTAGGGCTGTAGAAAAGGTCTTCTGCCAATTGCAAAGTAATGTAAGTCCACTGAAATGAAAGTATGGGGTATGGAATCTGAACCTTATTAAGCACAAAAAGTTGAAATGATGTATTTTTGTAGCTTTGTATTCCTTTTATTTTTCCCCTGGAATTTTCCTCTCTATCTCTGTAAAACCTAGTTTTTCTCCTATCATTTTCTTTGCCTCTCAGCACAACTGGGATAATACTACTCCCAAGTATTCCCACTGCTTCCATTTTTGTTGCCTAAAGTTCAACCATGATTCCTTGCACGTGATTTACTCGAAGTCTGAAAATGATCTTCATTCAAGACCTAGAAAGGCACAGCACAGCTCAGTTTCCGAGACAAATCAAACTCTGGTTCCCAACGAGGCCAGCACCTTTCCTTCTCTTTGCCATGACAAAATGAATTATTACTGCAAAAATGAGGGCACCCTTCTTCTTCCCATCCTCCCCCTTTCCTCAGATGTTTATCAAAATGATACAGGCTTGCTCTTCAAGAGCTCACTGCTACACTTTACATTTCTGAAAATGTTTATTTTGCTTTCTTTTTTCCTCAGTCATAACACTATTTATTAATTGACACAAGTTTGTAAACAAACAAATAGCTCCCTCCCTCCCACCTCCTCTCCCCCCCAAAAACAAACCCCAAACAACTGAGGAAAACCAACACAGAAAAGCAACCAGACAATTAAGTAGAAGTTACTGGTGGAAAATAGTGGCTGTGCAACATTTGAAGATGTCATTAAGAATCATTTTACTAACCAGAAGATGAAATCAGCTGTAAAAAAAGTACAACAAAAAAATGCACTTAATTGATACATGTTTTGTTCCAGAGTTTAACAGTTTTTGGGTCCCATCAACACAGTTTCGTACTATAACTTGCAGTTTAATAAGTTTCCACATCATTCCTAGGCAGAAGTAATTTGTCTGATAAAGAACATCTTGTATGGTCTGAAAGAGAACCAATAATTTTCTAACTTTAAGAGCCCAGATAATCAACTAATTATTCAGATGTCAACCAGTCAAAAATAAATAGTCTGAACCACCCCCTCCAAACAAAAAAATCAGAGCAGTAATTATCCAAAGTATCTGGAGACTATTTATAATAACAGATACATGGTAAGAAACAGCTGGATTCACCCTTAAAATTAATTTGCTCTTACCTAAACAAAGGAGAATCCAAAACTGTGGGACTACTACAAATCATTACAGCTCTGCCAGTGAAAAATGTTAGCCTAGATGATGACCTATTAATTCACTCTCTACAAGAGCATTTCTATTCAGAATGCAAATAATGCCATTTGTATTGAGTCTTTCCCCATTTGTGTTACATTTTTTTATACTAATAAATGCTATTTTTTCACCTTTTTTAAAGTGTTTTCCCGAAAATATCCCTAAAATCACTTTGCTGAGGTGAAACTGGCTACGTTAAACACTAGATGGCAGAACAAGGCTGGAGCTAAGCATCTGAAAAGGCTTCAAAAGCTCGTCTGCATTTCCAGCGGTACCAGTTGAAACATTTCACCTGGTTCTTCCTATGAAAGCTGTCTGCGGCTACATAGAAATAATCTCCGTGTATAATAATCTTTGTATATAAGGCTTTTTTCATTCCCTGGAAAAGAAAAGCCAAGGGCAGCCTCCTGGCACTTCCCTCTTGTGCCCACTTGACCGCGGTGAGGAGCGTTCACTGTCCTGGGACCTCTGCAGGACCACAGAGCTGCAAGGTCAGGTCTTGAAGCCAAATTTTCAAAGGGCTGCATGCCTAAGCTAAAAATGACCAAGAACTCAATGTGGAATTTAGGCTGAAGTACAGATCAGAGAAGGGGATTTACTTTTTAGGCCTGTCAGGGTATCTAATAGCACACAGAAACAAAACAAGGACATTAAGCATTCAAACAAAGAAATGAGCAGATGGATTTTAAAAAGCTGTTCTACTCTCCATTTTAAAATTTGAAATTGTTCTTTGTAAACAATATAAACTGAATTGAGAGTTTAACAGAAATTAAATTTGAGTGGCCTTCCAGTACCTGAAGGGGGCTGACAAGAAAGATGGAGAGAGATTTTTTTACAAGAGCATGTAGTGACAAGACAAGGGGGAATGGTTTCAAACAGAGTAAATTTAGATGGAATATTAGGAGGAAACTCTTTACTGTGAGGGCGGCAAAGCATTGGAACAGGTTGCCCAGAGAAGCTGTGGATGTCCCACCCCTGGAAGTGTTCAAGGTCAGGTTAGATGGGACTTCGAGCAACCCAGTCTAAGGTAAGCTGTCCCTGCCCACTGCATGGGGGTAGAAATGAGATGATCTTTAAGGTCCCTTCCAACACAAACTATTCTATGATTCTATGAAATTAAGAGATTAACATATAAACTAATTCACCCTCATGCTGAAAAGAATATGATAAGCAAATGCACCTGAACAAATTAATAAAAGCAAGGTGCAGTGCAGTTGTATTGCCACTGAAAACTATTAAGATACCATTTTGTTCACAATCAGGCTCATAGGCTGCTGTATCCCACCGTGTCTATGACAAATCCCACTACATCACTTCAGTGGAGCACCTTGCATTTTGGGTGAGTGGGTAAAGTGGAGAAAATCCACGTGTTGGCTCTCTGAGAAGTTACATCCAGCTGAACTTGAGCAGTGTCACATGCGATTTTCTGCTAACAGCACTGGCAGTGAGTTACAGATGGGACAGCAAATTTCACTGAGGCTGCACCACAACTCTGCCTTTGATTCTTGCATAGAAAGGGTCAGCTGTGGCAGCCAAAGGCTTGGCAGATGAGCAGCAAGGCACCCATTACAGCCCAACATATGTTGGGCAGCTTCACAAAACAAGCAATGTGTACACACGTTATCCCCTATTGTCAGCCTTCCCTAAGCCACATTATTTTTCTCCCCACTCCTAGAGTTATACTTCAGAAGCTTCAGTCTTCCAGATTTTGGAAGAGCTCTGCTCTGCAGCCTCTCATGAGGTCTCTGAATATACACAGAAATGTCCCAAACTGAGGCAACAAATGGTCATGGAGGGCTGCTGAGCTGCTGCTCCAGGGAAGGCAGAGGAGCTGCTCAGAGCTTGCCTGTCTCACTCAGAGCTGCCTCTGGCACTGCCAAGGAAGGAACGTGCATCAGGAATGGTGTGGGCAACAGCCTGGCTACCGCTTGTAACCAAATACGTAATTCACGTTGCATTATGTCAGGCTTGTAATATCAGATAGATAACATTTCTGGGTTCATGCTGAATGATAGGCTGAGGATTGCTGCTTTGGGAGGATGAAATTGTATCATCTAAGAATCACTGTACAAGCATGTAAACTACAGATTAAAGGTAGGTAAAGGGAGGGAGAAGGAGAAGGGGAGGAGAGTGAGCGAGGAGAAAAACTCACTCCATGTATGCCACTCACTGGTGCTTTTGTTCCAGTTTTGCCTCATTCTGAAAATGATACATTTAACAGGAATTAAGCAGGAATTTCAGGCCAAATGGATTGAAGTGAGAATATGTCTGGCCTGCCAACTCCCCTGTCCCGTGAGCAGCTCTCCCCATGGCACTGCAGCAGCAATACCCCACCATTCTCAGGGGTCTGTTTTTCCTGCCATCCCTCCTTCCCCAGCTCCCTTCTGCAGCTCAAACATCCAGAAATAGGAGCAAGCTCCAAACTAGCAGAGAAAAGGAAGGGAAAAATCAGATTACTCTACCCCAGAAAATTCATGGCTCTTTTCCTTGTCCTCACAGATACCTTGGCACAGCACAAGGGTATTTCAGCAAAAAGGATGCCATGGTAAGTTAACAGGAGTTTCCCTTCATTGTTGTTCACACCTGAGCTAGGCTAGCCTTTATGTCTGGAGTTTGTTATTGCTCAGGTTAATGAGGCAGTGCAAGTTTCCCCTTCATATGCTTTAAAAGCAGAAAAAGAGGTGTTTTCTCATCTCTAGTCATAAATCTCAAAATGTCAAAGTACAAATATATGATACAGATTAATTTCTTACTTTTTTTTCTCTGGGATTAATTAGCTGTTTATCAACTGAAATCAGTCAAGGTAGCATAAAAGTACTACAAAGGGCAGGAGTCCCAAAATCTTCATAATCAAGTAGGTTTTGGATGGCTCAATTTTTGTATCATTTTTCTGCTTTCCTAATGTCTCATCTTGTGTACAAACCTATATATATACTCAGAAATCCATCTCACTGCTCTCTTCCAACCCTTTCTTTACCATCCAAGATCACTGCACAAACCCTGCGGTGAAGGTAATTTCACAGCATCTCACATTGCTTCCAGCTGTTTCAGACCTTGGGCTCTTTTTCACCCCATGAGAACAAACCTACTCATTTTTCATCTCAGACTCCAGTCTCTTTGAAGCAGTTGCCGGGTTTCTTTACTGTATCATGATTACTGAGCTGGCATTAAAAGAAAAAGAATACATATATGTATATATATACATATATATATGTGTGTGTATACAAAGACACACACATATATCTATAATATATATAAATATACATATGTATATATATATTTGAAAAAGAAGGCTATTTGTACATTTTCTGTTTGAGTGTGAGCATTACACAGATGAACCAAAATACGACCCTGACTATGCATCATCAGTGCAAAAACTGCTGGGAACACAATGATGACCCCGAGTTTTTACTTTTATATATATATATCTGTTAGGTTCAAGAGCCTTCACACTTTATTGAGCACAACATCCTCTTTCTTCGTCAGAAATATCAGCTTTGTAGCCTGTTGACCAGATTAAAAATAGTAATACCTATGAAAAGTTTATTCAAGGATAGGAAGACTATTCTCTAGATATAGCACAAGAGCCATGGAGCAGCAAAAGCATGGGACAGCAGGTGACAGATTTACATCTTCTGAGGAGTTTCCTTCTCAAAAGGCAAAGATGACATTGCATTGACTGACATAAAACAGAGATGATGCTAAAAGTTCACATATCAAAAACATTTAGACAAATTAATGGACAACACCTGCCCCCACTACAGACTATTAAAGACACTACCTTGGGCTGGGAAATCCCTTGGAGTGTTTTTGGGAAATGGGCTTTCCTTGTGCTTGTATTGCACATGCATTCGCTGTTGGCAATTTTGGATTTCAGGCGTCAAAAGGGATGGGTCCTGTGATAGCTTTTTCTACATTTTTTTAAGGTTCAGCGTATTTTGATGAGTGAGACATGAACCTATATCAATTATTTCATTATGATTATTCAATGATTACCGTAGAATTTAGTTAAAGAAACGCAATTTTACGTTTGTTGATTTTAGAGAAAGTACGTCATTAATAACACTTGTGCATTATGCCGTCCCTGGTTACTCAGACAGTGAAGCAAAATCACTAGCTTTTCTTGGCTTTCCTTCATTTTTGTGTATTTTCATTCAGATTAGGGCAAGTTCCTGAATAAATGGAATTACTGCTGAACACAGCACTCTAATCATGTCATCCTCACTAATAGTGAACATAAAGAGAAACAGCTTTTACTTTCATTAAACTGAGTAAGACCTCTTAGACAGTAAAATATTATTTAAGCTGATTAAGCATAGCAGAATCAGTTAGTGCACGAGTTAATTCAGACTATTTTTATATTGCCTTTCTGAACATAGGAAGAATAACTTCAGCTGCAATTTACCATTGAAAGCTGATTGCTGTTCCTGACTTAAAAGAAAGAAATGATCCTGTTGGTCATTTACAGGAGCTTTGCTGCTTTATTTTGAAAGAAACACCTTGTCACTGCTAGTTACAGAAATTGCCTACAGCCTTCAGTTTGGTAAAAAAATTTAGGCCCACTTAAACTTCTAGAAGAGTCCCTATAAATAAACACAATAAAAATCAAATCCCCGTGGAAAACCTTGTATATTAGAGTCTAACATGGGGATCCAAATGGTCATTTTCTTCTGTGCTGCTCTCAATAAACAAATGGCTTTAACCCAGGAGCAGGGCTGGGACAGGCACAGAGCACCAACACAGAACAGGGGAAAAGCCAAAGCTCTGCAGGCAGGGATGTGTTGCTCAGGTGGGAATGTGACATGAGCAGCTCACACGGAATGCTGGCACACCTGGAGACCAGAATATGGTTCCCTCTGCTGAGCCTTTTGAGGGACAAATTCCCACAAATGCCATGCACTCGGTTATTCTGAACCCTAGTAACCAAATGGCTGAAATTAGATGTAACCTGGGTTGAATCACTTTTCAAAAATGAAATTCCAAATGTTAGGTAACACTACTCTGTGTATATCTCTGTCTAAATACAAAGGAAAATGTTTTAATTTTAATGCACAGGGGAGTCATATAAATAATCACTATTAACAGCAGCACATGCAGTAGGGAAAATCTTCATATACTAAGAACAGATTCTATCTTTGTTTATTAGGCATACTGTATTTTATCATCTGTCTCACTACAATGAATCAACAAATAAGCATGTCTGACAAAAAATATGATTATGAAAGACATACAATCACAAATTCAGCCCCTATTGCAAATATAAGAAGGTATCATAACTATTCTGAGATAGTACCAATTCTATTTTTTACCACCTAAATTGAGACATTACAATGGTAGGTAGGTTCATGAGCCATGGAGTCTTGGAAGAAGACCAGCTGAAAGCGAAAAGCAGTTTTAAAGAATTGGAACTACTTAAAAAAACCCAAACAACCCAAACAAGAAAATGTGGACTCTGCTAAAATTTTTCTCACTTTGATTCTGAGCAGAGTTGGGATTCTAGGTGAAAAAAATAATGTGAAGAGAGAAACAAAGTGTGTTCCTTGCAAGGATATGAGGAAGAATTTTTACTGTTGAACTACTGCGTCCTGTTCCCAGATCTGGGCACTGGGACCTCCATCTCCAGGTGTTTTTTAAACAGACTGCACGAATCTGTTCTGCTCTGAAATGCAGCTCCACCACTCATGCGCTCAGTGGCACCCTATTGCTTCCACAATTTCACTAAAAATTAGTGGGACTATTCAAGCACTGGTTGAACATAAATAACAGCATTGAGTCCGTCCCTAAGCAGTCAGAAGCAGGGAGAGACAGAAAAAACAACACTGTCCTTTTGCCAGTGCTGAGCTGTGGTTCTGGGTAGCAAACTGTGGTACAATCCCAACAGTTTGCAAGAAGCTGATGGCAGGAGCAAGAGCTGCCTGCAGACCTCCTGAGTCCCAGCCCAATATCTGTACCACCGCCACACAAACACCACTAATGCGCCCGAGGTACTCACAGCTTTGTTCTCCTGGGGAGGTCAGTGCACGGCGTCACTTCTTTCCCACTGAATGCTTCAAAAGGCAATCATCTCTCTCCTTGACAGATATTTCTCTCTGTCAAACTGTTTTTAATGGCTCCCCACATATTCTGGGTTACTCACATTTTCTCTACCTCCCTAGAAAACGTATTTTAGAAGTGTGTGGTGCTATCCAACAGAGATAAGTCACTGTAGAGTTAAGGGAAAAGAATATTTTGCTTGTCCATCTCCAGGGGAGATTACAGCCACTAGCCTAGGTGATTTATTGTCTTGGATTGTAAACAGCATGCTGTAGCCTGCAGTAAAGACCCCTTGTAAAACAGCAAGGCATTCTGCTTTTATATTCTCTTACACATACTGCTGTCAGCTAGGACAAATTCACTGAAGTCAATATTCACTGGTATAAAACCATACAATAGAAAAGAGTAAAGCTCTAAATACTCTGGTATTGTACCGAAGAATTGTAAAACCAAACAAAAAAAACCCCCAAAACCTACACAAGCATAATGATAAAAAAGTTTCATCAAATGAGAACAAGATATTCTTTCATTCCCCACTAGGAAGCAGTATAACCATGTTTCTAAGAATCTGGAAATAATAACTATTCAAGTCAGACTTCTGGAATATTTAAAGAGAGGACCACAAGACAAAAAAAGCCATTTCAGTCTGATGACTACATCAACTACTTGTGACACTGAAAGCCCCTGCAGGACAGTAAAACTGGAGAGAATTCTGAACATGATGGAAAAGCTTCATGGAAGATATTTTTCTCATGATTAGAGGAGATAACCCTTTGCAATCTTTCTTGCATCATTCCTGCACATGATTAGCAAGCAAAAAATTGACAAAAGGTACAGAAGCCTTGCTACTTGATTGTATTGCACCAGGCAAGCTGCTCAGTTACAGCTTTTGAAACTTTCTAATGTCTCTGTAGAAAGCTTTTTTTATAAAGGTCTGAGTGGTGTGGTACATTTATAAAAACAAGAAAAAATATGACAATATCATCCTAAAAATCAATGGAATAAAGTTTACCAGATTGGATTTGGTGCTAGATTCATGTTTAGGAGATGAAAATGGTGATAACTCTTGCTACATATATCATGCTTTGTGATAATGCATTTTGCATCTGTCTTTAGCGAGAAAAGGAGTGGAAAATACTTCATCTCTGTCTATAGGATCAATGAGTCCACAATCCTCCTGACCCTTAAGTCCTAAAGATGTCCTAATTATTTCAGTAATAAGATGACATATTCTTAACTGAGATTTCATTAACAAGAAAAGTCTGAAGGTTTGGATTCTCTCGCAAGTCAAATATCACAAGATTACTTATTGTGGTAATAGCACTTAACATTTACGTCCCCTCATTCATCAGCTCCTTCACAAACATCAGCTAATAAGGCAGACTTGGAGGTGTTTATTTTCTTCACCTTCTAGACTAGAAACCCAATCCAGGGAAGTGATTCATTAGTCAAGAGCATGCCAAAGCCCACAGTGTTACTTTCCCCAGCCTTTTTTGCTACCTGAAACCACTCTGTTACACTTCTTGGTAGATATCGTGTTTCAGGACACTGCTAAAGTGAATGCACTGCTTTAATTTCTAAGATATTTAGTACTTTCCAGAGGATCAAATGCAGTTATCTTACATCTTAATCTCCATATAGAAGGTTGGTTATTTTTGAAATATTACCAAATGAAAATGTTAGTTTGATAAATACTTCATACTTTTCACCATTTGCAAATATGTTACTGTTTTATACTGATACAAATAATGTTCATCTCCCTTGCATCTTTTCTAGGCAGAAAGTCTCAAAAATAGATACTTTGTACAAAATGGTGGATGTTTTTTCAATCCTGATTTGTACTCTCTAAAACCTGTACTCCAAATACAGGACAATACTACAAACACTTCTCAGCTCTTCTGAACCTTTCATATTTCTCTTTCTTGCACATCAAGACATTTCCCTTGCTCTTTCTAGTTTAATTCTGTCAGTTTTGAAGACTGCTGACCAAGCCCTTGGCAAAACATCCTGTTGGTATTTATTCTAGCCTTAACGTAAAATGTCATGGAAATTCACACGCACACAAAGGATCAGCACAGACATCGCCTAAGAGAGTTTACATGACCCCCTAGGCAGGAGGGTCAGCACTAGAAGGCAGATTAGGTTGGGCTGGGTAAACAGACTCACCCGCTCCCATTTCATGCCAGTCTCTGCAATCACACAGAACACACGCTGCCAACTTAGCAGCACTAAATCTCTCTTTATTATGCAAAGTGTTGTGGGAAAATATACATTATTATGGAAGCATAAAAACTTTAATATTGGGTGGGTCGATGCTGGAGGTTCTGTAAGTCAAAATGGCACCTGAGGGAAAGCTACAAACAACAGAGGCCAAACATAACAAAGGAGGGAGAGGATAAAGATAATCTGGCACTGCATCTCGGGGCCTCAGTGAAGGCTGTAGCAAAAATTGCTAAAACTGCAGAGTGAGGACTTCATTCTGACTCAAGGCTTCACAGTTCTCCCCAGGCCTTTTGGTGAGCTTGCTCTGAGTCTTTTGGGAGCAGGAGGAGGGAAGAGTCCTTTCTAAATTAAAGCGTTTTCAAATTTATGCTTCAGAGTAATAATAATGCTGGGATTTCTCCCCCCTCAATGAACTCGTTTAAGTATAGGAAACGGGATGAAAATATAGTACCATGCATCACAGCCAGCAGTATAAATGATACAGAAATGAAATATAGTCCTTCGGGCATCATTCCAGCCTTCTTGGCTACTTATCAGCTCTCTGATGTGATGATATGCTGCATGAGATTTGCCTGCCTGTCTTCTACACATAACCCTTATCTGACTGTGGCCTAAACAATGGCCTTCAGAGGAAATGGATTATGAATGCAGCAGTTTGCATTTCAAGCTAAATTCCACAATTAAGTGTAATTATGCGCCATATGTTTTCATCCTTTCAATTTTACGTTGTCTTAAAAACTAAGTAAGTAAAAATGTAGGCCCATAAAATAATGGGCTGTGTCACTGCCCTGATGCAGCATCTGTGGCACACTGCTGCAATTCTAAAATGAAAATACAGTCAATGTAATTATTCTAAACCAAGCTATCAGAATTACAGGGTGGTTACCATATGTATGTGGAACAGTTTTGACAGTTTGCCCACTTTTACTTGCTGCTACATTCAGGTGCCATTTCAAATTTCCTAAGCGTTGAAGATAACGAAGAAACCAACAACAGTGCTCCCAAAACCAGTACAATTTCTCCAGAAAACGAATGAAGGTACAACCTGTGCTCATATATTCACAATGAGCATTATTGAGAACTATAATTTCCTTTCTATAAACCTCTAAATTCAAGTACTTCTATTTTATTTCTTTGTTTGGACTTGGTTTTGGGGTGATTTTTGAGGCATTTTCTCAATTAGGAATAAGCTCGCATTTAATTAACTAATTCTCAGATGCTCAAGAAATTATGATGTTTTCTCCTTAAAACAAAAAATTTTATAGTACTGTGCAAACACTACCATGAAGAATACACCATGGAAACCCTTGGAAAGCTGTTTCAATTAAGAAACCAAGTCTCCAAGACTGACAATTAAGTATTTTAAAAGAGGATAATTCCAGTAGAGCAGACATGTAAGCAATTAGTTGACAGTGCAACAAAGAAACTGTCCTTATAAACTTAATCTATTTTTATATATAAAATATATAACTATGCAGTTTTAATGGAACATGAAAAAATAACTAACGAGCCCTATAAATGCACAATGTTACCCACTTCCAGTAGGATAACTATTAAAACATATCCTCTTTTGACTTTTAAGAATTGTGCAAAAAATGGACTCATAATGGAAATGCTACAGCAACCAGAATTACACTACAGCATCAGTTATGGTCGGATGTATTTCCTCACCAAAAACCCCACTCTAATGGTTTTTATCTGATACTTTAGATGGCACACTTGGGTCCAGCTTTAAAATCAAAAATATGCAGAGCTGTGCTTCATCATAAGGAATGTGATTGAAGACTCTGCTGTTTAAGCATTAAGGGCTCTCTGTGATTGGTGGTTTTCTTTTTCCCCAAATAGTTTTACACAGAATTGATAACTACGTAGTTGTTGTTAGCTGTTGCATGCTAGTAACAATTAGCATTCACTACGGCAGTCTGTGTACACAGTAACATATTAAAAGACAATCCTACCAGTGGAATAAGAGTACAGAACAAATCAACAATGCTCCATTGTCTAAATCAACAATGAAAGACAAAAAATGCAGCTTTAAAGACGTTTGGAAATCTTTCTTCCATAGTGTATATAGGTCCTGGAGTGCTGCTGCTTTGGTTTTTAAACATTCACACTAGAAATAATACTCTAGGAAAGAATCCAGCAAGCAATGAAGACAGATTCTCTGTGGTGACCTTGGAGTCCTAACACAGTTAACACTCTTGCTGCAGATAAGCACCAGTAAATGATAACTTTAAATTAAGACTGTGAGGAAATGTACCATAAGTAGGAATCAAAAATTATTTTTCGTTCCTACTTAAGATGCATTATAGCATCCAGAAGTCAGCTACAGATAAGAAAAACTCTTGTTTTCAGGGTTTGAACAACTAATACCCTAGGTTAGTTGGAATGTCCAACTACTACCCCAAATTGCACTCGTTCTTGACCTCTACTCCAATAACGAGCTTCACAATCTGCTTTGAGCAACATATTATGGAATAGGCTAATTCAAGATTATTATTATTATCATCACTGACTTTATTGAAGCACTGCACTTCCATTAAGCTAATATGCTTCTGCTGAATTTTTGCAGTTAGCCTAAAATGCTGCACTTATTTTATAAAGATAATACATCTCACTCTTCATCTTGCAAGAGATTCTAAAATGAACCAAAGCTCAAGAGTGAACCTCCCAAATACATTCCAAAGGTTGTTTTTCTGATCTTGCACAAGCTGCTCCTTCAAAAAAGTAGTCTTCAAGATAGCATGTGTGTGGGGAAAAAGGGTAAGAGTAAATCAAAGAGGTAAAAGAAATGAGAAAAAAATTAGCAAAGTCTCAAGAGAATGAATCAAGCAGAATGAGTCAAGGCAAATTTGGGGCTCAGCAAGGAATCAGCAGATTCCTGTAGCATGTATGCAGCTGTATATCGAATATGACAGAAAGAAAAAGTAGAATCCTATGAAATCATATGATTTCAGATCATGCAGGTGATTAGAATAGTTCAACAGACCTGTAAAGCTTCTCAGCATTTTCAGACACTACATGGCCTGCACACCCCACAGTTGTCTCTGGAGAGATATATATCTCTCCCTCCTACTCTTACTCTAGTAGAGAGTCCGTGCTATCCTGAAATAAGAACGTGCCTGGTGGCCAGCAGCAGAGTTCAAGAAGCATTTCATGGCTCAGAGCCCAAACTGAGAGCTCACAGTCAGCCTGGTCTCACTGGTAATTCTAAACCTCCACTCTTGCATAAATCTTTAAATAGCTTAACCTCTCTTTCCATTGATCACTGACAAGGTATTTAACAAGTTTTGTCCAGGGAAACATTCACTACCCATGATCTCTTCAGACTATAAAGAAGGAAATAATTGATGATGTGGTAAACATAAATTCATGAGTACCTGGAGCAGGTTTCTCTAATTACTAGCAGAAGGTTATGCCAGATTCTGTACCACCTTGTTTGTTTTCTTGTTTACAAATAAAGGCCATAAAGCCTCCACTTTCTGCTCCCCTTCAGTATTTCCATTTAGGGCACTAAAGCGGCCTGAGCTGCAAGGGCAAAGATTGTGTTACAGTGAAATGGAAATTAAATGCTATGGTCTTGGCTGGGCTATGAAGTGATGCACATAAGAATCAGAAAGCAGAACAAGGTACCATGAGATGTGTTCAGTGCCAGTTTGCTGCTTTTACAGCACTGCATGGATCAGCCAGGGAGGTGTTTTGCCCAGAACATTTTGCTGGGGATCCCTCTTGGTTTTTCCTCTCTCAGTTCTTGCAGGTGACGGAACAAAATACAGCAGCTGGCTTGGGCTCCATCCGGATCCAGGGCTTAGCATTATTATGCCACAGTAGAAAACCATAATAAGTCCACATCTCAGGTACTACATACAAATCAAAGGTAATACATAGCACAAATAGAAATAATACAGGAAAGAGCAACAAAATTGATGGGAGACAGGCTGATGGGAGACAGCTGAGTTTGCCCGAGGAGGGATAAGGTAGCCTAGGATTTTTCAGGTGGTTTTGATTCTGAGACTTGAACATTTATTTGATGCTGTTGATTTATTTTGAAACAATTTCCTGCATCTTTTCCTTTTTTATGCCTTTCAAGCTCTATTTCCTAATAATCAACAAAAATAAGCTCTTTTTCATAAACTCATTTCATTGCTTAAATTACAGCCCTCCTTGCCACAAAAGGTTGGGAACATCAAAAATAAAAATTGTGTCTGCAATTCCCTGCAGTGGAAGACAGTTCTGAGGAGCCAAACATGGGCTTTAAGTTCGTGACACTCATGATGGGATGTGGGAAGGGACTGTCCACTCCTGCTGCAATGAAAGCTGAGCTGACCTCAACACTGAAGGGTCTGGAGGGCAGCTTTTAGGCTACCTCAGATGGTGAGGTGCAGGTCAACAACGGAGCCCAACACAGACTACACAAGTGAACAACTAACAGAACCTAGAAGAGAGCAAAGGGCTTGTGATGGTTTGAGTCCTTGTTCTCCTTCCCGGCTGCTGGGAACACCCAGCCATTTTACTGGGATTTACTTTAGCTGTGCATTTCAATTGTGAAGTCTACCTATATTTGGTTACAAGCACTACTGCAGCACTGTACTAAATCAAAATCCCAAGTCACATCAGATAATCCCAAATAAGTAAATCTGATATTAAATATCAAACCCTTCATGTGGGGTATATAAAAAAAAAGCTGGTCAGAGAGAAGTGGACTCTTGACATTAATGCAGTCCAGTGTGGTCTGATCACTTAACGTAAGGATCTTTAAGGACTATTAAACACCATTTTCAGGACAATAATTCACCTGAAATTCCCTAATCTGCATATGAGGGCAAATACCATTTTACAACAGTTTTCTTCCCTAGGCTGCTAGTCAGAAAAAACACCAAGCTGGTCCCTTAACTTATTCTGGGACATTGTTCTTGCTTGGGATAATTCAGAAGCTCTAAAGTAGGCTCTCTGTTTAGTTAGTATGTTTATTTATTGGGGGTGCAAGGGGTTGACAGTGAAATCTGGTCAATCAGTCTCAGTTTTCATCTTCTGTATCTAAGTCAGTTTTTGTTATGATGCAACACAACACTTACAGCTTGTATCCCATGACTATTCAATATTTTTGTTAAGTGTTGCAAGATCTCTTCAAAGTCTCAGCGGAGTCTAAACAAAATGTCAGTTATGATCTTCTTAATATGCTCATTTATTAATGTGTTTGTAAAAATTCAACAGATCAAGAAGAGAGAGTTGTTCTTTTTCACACAGCCTTTTCTGCTTAGGATTGCCATGTAGCTGTCTGCCAGGTTTTCCCTTTCACTAATAGACAAGGCTGACATACATGGTTTGGAGGCCTGTAGCCCTTTGGTTCAAACACAGACCTCTGGAAAATGTGGATGTGATGTCTGTCACCACTCCTCTGAATATGAAAACCCCATATTCTTAATAGCCTCTTGTTCATTTTATACTCCACTTTTTTAGCAGATTTGAATTTCTCCTATTTGATTTTTTTTTTTAAGTGTGAATAGTCCCAGAAGCTCTCCAAATTCTCAGTTTTTATTGCCAGAAAAGGGAGGTATTTCTTCACACCCATGTGTCAGCAAGTCGTCCATACAGTTCATTTAGCTGCTTACCACTTTCCATTGCTCTCATGATTTCCATTTCTACATAATCAACACATTTCTTACTTAAACACCACAGAAAGGTTTCTGTATGAATTCTCTGTGTAAGACAATAGCTCTTTTAATGTGTTTAAATGAATCTCAATTAGTTCTAAATGACAACACTGGGAATCTATTTTCTACCACCTTTTAGCAGTTATCCAGATTGGCTTCACCGCTGGTGCATACACTGATACAAGAATTCCAGCTAAAAGGACTTTATCTCTTATTGTGGCAAAGAAGTTTTATATTATCGTTGCTGAAGACACAGGTAAATGTCAAACACTCCCTGACATTAGAATAACTATACTTGTGATTAAAAATTGAATTTAAAATTATTAAAAAAGAAACCACTCAAAGATTAAACTAGGCAGAAAACAAATGTAATTCCACCTTATTTTCTGACAGTTAATAAATCAGCTTTAAACAAATTAGTACATGTGCTCAGAACAGGCTTGTTTGAAAAATAATCTTCTGAGCTCGTGAGAGGGTACAGTTTAGTGATCAAACTTAATTTCCATGTTTTCACAAAGAAGAAGAATGAAACTAAATACTTCCTGCATACATCTATGGACTCACACCTTCAAGTTAGATCCTGCCATAATCAACAAACAGAACATTTGACAAATTCCATTTGCCATTTCTTCTTCCACTTTTTTTATTTTTTAATCTCTTGCCACTCTGCAATTCATCATGCTAAAATCTTTGATCCCTAGCATTGAGCAGACATGAATTTCCTAAATGACTAAAACTTACGGGTAAGTGTTTCCTTTTAGAGCTGTATGTAAATGCAATGTTAAATTTTATTTTTGTAATCTCTTTAATCAGAAACAAGGGAATTAGCCAGCTGTTTGGAACTGGTGTTTAGATTAATTAAGCATCTGATTGGATTTCTGCGCATATCAAACAGCAAAGGCTGGTATTTGCACACAAGACCAATTGCTTTCATTAAAATAAAAATCCCACCAAATGACAACAGAAAGGGTTTACTCCAATGGTTCACCTCAGAGATATCCCTCCACAAGAAAGCACACATCAGAATGGCAAAAAAATTTGCTTTATGTGTCAATCACACCAACAGCATCCCTTACTGAGTGACACCTAGCTTTCCCTTACATCTGTACTGCATGCTCCTGCAATACGCCAAGGAATTGCCTGTCTTGAAGGCTTCATGCAGGAAAAAAATTCCCACAAATTGTCAATTACTCCAGTGTGGAAAGAAGCTTTACTGCCACCTGTGCATGTTTTATTTTTATTTATTTATTTGGTGGGTGGGGAATGCTTTTTGGTTTTTAATTGCTAGTGAAAGACCTATTTAAAAGGATTGCTGTTGAGGTTTATGTATTTATACCACATATTGCCAGGATTATTACACCTGGCAAAGCAAAAAACCAAGTTTTCCCCTTTTCATGGGATAATGTCCAGAGATGATTACTAAGAAAGATGAAAATGTATCCTGCCTTTTAATACTGACACGTAAGTACAATAATGAGCTAAATTTCAAACACAGTTTTATGGTATAGAATGAGGCCTGTTAAATTACTGGAGAAAAGTGTTCCTTTAAGCAGTTTCACCTCAAGAAAATCAAGAGCATCTCCTTGACTATTGCAATCAACTCTGATATGGGGCATAACACCCATATTCTCTATGTGCTAGCTAGGAACAAATCAGAGGCAGGAAGGAGTGCCATTAAAGTAGGGTGGTTAATCTCCTTTTGTCTCCCCAGTTTCCAAGAGTGGATTAGGGTTAAACCACCAAGATCAGTTTAAAAATTCAAAGGATTTTACAAAATTTTCCAAAGAATAGCCGAAGTGGTTCTCACTAGAAAATCACTTTTCAGTGTATGACAGAAAATTCCATCTGGTCTAGTTATTATAAACAAGGTATTTATTCCTAGAAAGAATAACACTCATATTATTACACATTATCACAGTGTTCATGAGTTTGAACTTTACATTTTTGAGTAACTATTATCATTCATACCAACTGCCATTTGTAACTATTAACTATTATAGTAACTATTATCATTTATACCAAATGTCTACATGGCCACGAGCAAGTGCCATGGATGAAAGAAGGAGTTTCTTCCACAAAACAAGCAGACCAGATGCAAGCTCCAACACAGAATACTTTGTCCACTCCAACCACACTGAGTATTCTCCACCATAAAGCACTAAGAGCAAACAGTATTTCCTAAGACAAAAAACACCTGGGTGGAATATTTGGGCTTTTTACAAAGTACCCCAAGCAAACACAACCTCCTCTAGAACAGATGATACTGGAATTGGATGTATGTAGAGAAACTGTATAACCTTATGTCTAGCAATATATAGAAGTACATTAGACACGTGCACACATTTGTTTATGCCTACAAATAATTTTCAGCACTGGTTTTGTGCAAAATCCAAAGCATAATATCAGCAAGGTTGTCTAAAAAGGTGTGTGTCACTATGAAGACTCTTCCTCTCTCAGCGTATCCAGCCATGCCAGTCAGAATTCTACTCATAATATATCTCTGACTGCAAGGAATCTGTGACTTAATATATGGTTATTAGTCTATGAGTTCTTTGTGTAAGTAACAGAATATCCTTTCTGTCTGGTCTGTTTTCTCATTAAAGTACCCTTCTTCTTTCCCAGCTACTAAAGGGTTTAGAAATTAATATTCTAGATGATAGCAAATGATGACTGAATAGACTTTTCATGGCAAAATCAGCCCCAAACCAGTTCTGATTGTTACTTATCAATTACGGTTCATAAACTAATGTTAGTTTGGAATTTTTCCCGTCTTTTTTCCTTCTTCTGTAGAACAAACATTAGATAAATTTTCTTACACAAAATAACCTACACACAAAATTGAAGTTACACTGTTATGGCTACTCTGTTGCTCTGGATAGCGAACAGCTCTGCAAGTAAAATACACTGCAGCAGATAAGTTTTGCTTTCGTCAAATTCTCCTCTTTAAATATTATCCTAAAACAACAATTACTGTCATAGCATAGACATTACTCCGTCAATTTGGAGATGGAATTCTTCAAAAAGTAACTGCGCTTTCACATTGTAACTTTGACTGAAACACTTGTTAAGGTTTAATCTGTGTGAAGAGAGTTTTAAGAAACCCACTTTACACATATAGCTCTCCATGCCTTCAATTTGATAAAACTCAATTTAAAAATGATGGGAGTCAGCTCTTTTGCATGTGTTCATTGGCTTTTTCCTGAGATTTGGACAGGGTTCCAGTCAGTCTAGATCTCTGTAACCTTTGCTCCGAGACTGATTCCACTACTCACTGTTTGTGAAACACTAACACCTGGATCTCTTGTGATGGAACAGGGTCCAGTCAAGAGCTATCTTAGAGAACAGCAACAAGAAAACTGGCCCATTGCTATGAAGCTAGGAATTTAGCTGAAACTGCCCAGTATTTCGTTAGACCTTTAAATCCTCAGGTTCTGGAGTCACATGATTCTGCCAAGCTCTCAATCTTTATTTATTAATTTGTCTGAAGAGACTAAAAAAAAAATTTGAAGCTCAAATACGATGAATTTAAATAGTTGGAAAGAAAAATAAATGTCATTTTTTCTCAGCCTGTCTCATGATTTTTTAAAGCTCTGGGTAGGCAGTGTTGGGTGTGAATGATATTTTCAGCTTTAACTATTTATATTAATAATAAATGTTATTACAGTTTCCAAGTCAAGAGGAAAAAAAAAGAAAACAAACCCCAAATACCAACTGTGATGCAGCCATGTTTCAGAATAGACAGGGAACCCTCACATAGCCCACAGTGACTGTAACAGTGTTACAGTCTATAAATACAGTCTATAGTAAAATAAATTATTATACAGTCTATATACAATATACAGTCTATAAATCAGTTATGAAGCAGCGTTGACTGTATAAAACTGTGTGCTCAGAAAATGACCTTGTAGAGAGAAGAAACATCAGAAATCAGACAAAAGTAACATTCACCTGGGAACTCTGATATTTTCATAGCCTATGATGGGACTCAATGATCTTAAAGATCTTTTGAAACCTAAATGATTCTATGTTTCTAATTATTACTGAACAGAAGGTCTAAACACATTTCCTGAATATCAGTTCAGAGAAAATCTTTTTCCTAATTGTTATCAATATTTGCCCATAAATAGTTTTTCCAAGCCAAAACAAAACACAAAAATTCCTATCTTTCTCAGAATACCTTAAAACTCAGATTAAGCATTTGTCCACAGATGAGTATAATATTTGCCAGAATATCTGAAATCAATTCCTCTCTCTCTGGTCTGCTGGCTGGGGACTAAACTGTCTTAATGCTCACAGGTATTAAGAGCAGAGCTTTTAATTCGATTTAATTTTAGATGGAGTTGATTTTAGTTCTAAGAGTAGGAGACCACATGTCCCTGTGCAATGGCATCATAGGCATTTCAGTCACACTTCACCTTGGAGGCTCAAGTACTTGTTGCCTTGGCAACACCATGCTTAATGTGTTTCATTTTGCCTCTTTTCTTGTGTGAGTATGAACTTAAAAATGGAGAAGAAAGTAATATATCACACCTTTTTCTAACCAAAATCCTATTAAAGTAAATGCTAATAATAATAATACCACCAATAGGAGTGATCGCTTCACAGACAAACCATGAAAACAGTATATGTTATAGAAAAAAGACAACCTGTTCTCTCAGAACTGAACTCAGGTATTCAGGTTGTTAGCTTATTGTCAGCACCAGATGCTGTTTCCTTCAGAGGATAAGAATGAAAAACAGCTTTTTCCCCCCCCTCTGTTGGAGAAATGCTATTAATTTTATAATATTTTTATAACTCTCTACACACATGCATACTGTATTTTAATAAATGTTAAAATAATTTCTTAACATTTCAGATTTTAGAATGATGTCAGTACCTTCGGTGAGATCACTGACAACCTTCAGAACCTTGCAGCATCTTTGCTGCTCTGACAACACCTTTTAATAATGGATAGGCCAATGGCACTGTGTATCTGCACAAAAAGATGCACATACTCTTGCTCATTGCTCACACTGTTTTGCACACCTATGTAACACCTGCACTCGCAGCTGCAACTGAACACAAGGAGATCAGAGGTTTTAATTCTTCAGTAGGTACAAAAATTAGGTCCGAGTGGAAGACACAAAGGAGGCACTTCTGATCTAATCCTCTCAGCATCTCAGTTCCTCATTTACGAGTCAGGTTAATGCCTCTCTTTTACCTTGTTGGAGTCATCTGAATATAAGTTCAGTAGTATTTCTAAATCACTCAGATATGTTTGGAATGAGCAAACAGGGAGATTAATTATAAAATTAATTGCTCTCTTCAAAGCTAAGCAGTGAATAAAGCCTGTATCCATAAAACCATGAATATTCAGTACTACCAGTAGTTTTAATCACCCTTCAAATTTGCCACATTTCTGTCCTTTGGAAGAGCTACTGGTTTCACATGAGCATTTCATAAAGAGTAGTGGATGACATGGTCTGGCACACAGATTTTATGAGTGTGCAGTTGGGATTGTCACTCATGGGTAGGTATGTCAAAAATTAATTGTATAGATGAGCCTGAACAAATTCAAAGTGTTTCTGTTGCATTGTTATGTGTTTTCTATGTAATGAACAGAACAGTATTTGAATGAGCTGCTTGACAAGGACCTAAGAGGTTTCAGTAATTTTTAATTTTAACTGTTACACTTATCTCACTACATGCAGTATAATTTAGACAGACATAAGGGTTATTGCAGATCTAATTTGTCTATGTCTGCAATAGACACACAACGCTTACTTGAGTCTACTTGACTTGGCCTGGCTAGAAGAAAATGATCTAAATGAAAAAGGTTTTTCCTCTATTTAGAATATATAAGAGACAATGTTATGACCTTATTTTTAAATATAATTAATGTTTTATTTGGAGACACTTCCAGGCTGCAGCATTTCCCAACTACCACTGCAGCAAATGCTGTGTATGCTCTGTTGGAAACTGAGATCCCTTTTTAACATTCACAATTTAATCCAATTCACATATCTTTATTAAAAATAAGGATCAATCATTCCTTCTCCCCTAAACCCCCATATTTTTCCCCATTTTCATTACCTTGGTTTTATCTTACATTTACAGAAGCCATATTGATTTCAATACAAACTTAACAAAGCCACGGTGGTATCGAATGCTCCTGCCTGTTTCCTTTTGGAGACAGCACCTCTATTGCTCTTTGAAAAAGTTCTTAGGCTTTTTCCCAAAGCCAGCACTCTGCTCACCACCATGTTCTCTCTCCCTATCTCACACCCCGGTGCACACGTCTGTACACACAAATGCACTTCTAGCATCAAGCAAGAAAAAGGATTAAGCTTTTTTGGAAAGAAATGTCATATTTTAGCTCTGCAAGGTCATATATTTAATCCACTGGACCAAATCTCAGTTCATATAATAACTACCTTACACCCAGCAATTAAGGCAGCAGTGATGTTTAATGGTGAATTTGATCAACCATTTACATCCTCACCCTAAACCAGTAGGAACTGACACTAAAAGAAGTTGTAAGATTTTATACACTGCATACAATTTGCTGGTAGTTTCTGCCCGTGTAGCCAACAACAGCTTTCTTCCATCAGCAAACTTTCTAACAGCAAACTGGACATGGAGTGTCTTTAATGTTGACTTATGGGGACAGACAGCTAAATATCCTGTTATTTGGGTTTGACCACATACCCTTAAGTGCATAAAATACAATGAAGATAGAAGATAGAGAACGGCACATTTTTCAGAAAGCATCCCACTGAAACATTTCATCTCTGCTGTTAAAGGCATGATACAAGTGTCATGAAAAAGTTGCTCATGCATTTATGCTGTCACTAAATTGATTAACGATGAAGAGGAGGTGAACAGTTCAGCAGAGTTAAGGCTGAATCTAATACATGCCAAGGCACAAGCATTTGCTGAACAAAAACGATCTTGTTTTTATTAGTTAGGTTCAGATTTGATGGGATGAACCATTCACCCAGACATAGTCGTAACTCAAGAGAACTATAAGCAACAATAAAGTGTCTCTTCTACTTTGGCATTTTATATCTAAATGTACAGACATAACATGGGTCAAATCCTACCCTTTATAATTAAAATGCTTGAAAATATATTATCAAAAATATTATTAAATTAATATACTCTCATCTGAGTAGAAGTACTTGCCTACCATAACGCTGCATGGTTTTCCCATTCAATCTTCTTAGGAAAAGATGTAGCTCAAATAAAGATTTTTTTGAAGATTAGTAATGAAACAGGGAATATTCATAGCTACAAGAAGCCTTAAGCCTACAGATTGTGCATAATTTCACAATACCCTTAGGTTTCTTGGCCCATGGAGCACTGGGCCATCGAGTTCGCCTCCTCACATATTTTTGGGTGTGAAGAAACGTGTAAGGAGGAAATTTACCCACTTTTTTCCTTATTTCTCTCTCTCTCTCTCACCGAAGCACATGAAATATGCAGAATCTAACAAATGAATGTTTAAAGGGCATTGAAAGGATAATTTAGAAGCATATTTGCAGTTCCTAGAAAGATGTTTTTAATCACTCATCATTAAGTACAGTTATCACATTAATCTGCAGCAGTGTGAACCAGCAAGGATATGGACCATGGCCAAGTGCACTGGCAGAGGAATTAAAGGGCCAATGAAAATTTAGGAGGAACACGTTACACAGAAAACAACAGAACTATATTATATGATCAAAACCAACAGAGGTAAAATCTGACAGTTGAATTGTTTAAATATTCTTAAACTATGGAAATTTTCAACTCAAAAAGCATGAAATAAAGAAAATATATTTCAAGGTATATTATCACAAACTTGTTAATGAATTTTCAGTTGTTAGCAATTTTACGTGTACCATAAATTTAATGTTATTAATAATTTGCAATAATTAATAATTAAAACCATTAATAATTAATTAACTTATTGGGAAGGGATCAGTACCTATTATGATCTATTTGAAACAGCAGTAATTGTCAGGATGCTCTTGTCTCCTAAGACTGGTAAATTGTATTCATTTCCTTATGTGATTATAATTATTTAAGAGCAGGTATTGTATTTTTTAACTAGAATCATTGTGGTACATACTACATAAGCACATATATATCTGATGTGATCCTTGCCTGGAAACTTTGACATTCCAACTGAAAGGAACAATGGAATGATTGTAAAACAAACAAGGGGAAAATGAAGAGAGAGTTCAATAACAAATCTTTTTGCTTACAAAAACATATGCATAAATAATATATTCTCTACCCTTTAATGTATTCTATTTTCAAATGCGAGCTTGTATTTGATCTGCTTTTCACTGGTTTCTCACTAATATCCCTGTTGGAATAGATTCTGATGCAAACTAAGGTTCCCAGTAAAAAGGGAACAGCCTCTATGGGTAACTTGGAAACTTTCTGAACTTCAGGTTTTAGTAGACCTGTCTAATGAACGAAGTGTGTGCACTGCAGTTACAATGCAAAACCCTGCCAAAAGTGGCTCTCTGGTCATTACAGCTAAGCCTCAGACAAATAAAAGTGTGCTTAACATTTGAGAACCAGATCAGTCTATTAACCAGGACACACATATAGATGTGTATCCTGTGGTACTTAAGGACATTAAATAAATTCCAATAACCGAGTTAAATTAACATGCAGAAATTATGCATGAATATCTGAAAGTACTTTAAACATGATTAATGAAGTCTGGATGATAATTACATTAGGAAACCAGTAGCATTAAACAAAGATAATTCTGTGTAAAAGAACAAAATTCATCAAAAATTTTAACAAATGGGTGAAAGATTAAAGACAAAAATCCAACTCAATTACAGTCTATGGCCCCAATCCAGCAAACCACTTAGAGTTTAAGTTTAGTTTTATCAAAGTTAACAGACCTCATCAGTCTAAAGATAAGCATCTGCCTCGGGCACTTTCTAAACTGGGGCCTCTGGACTCTGTGCAACTGCACCAAAACACAACATATTTGCCTGGCAATAGTTACATATTTGACTATTAATTAAAATGCTATCTTTGTTCAAACAAAGCGTGCTCTAAAAGGTTTTAGTGAAACGCAAATGATTATGTTTCTAGCCCCGTTTCATGCAGCACGATCTGGAAAATTTTCCAGGAAGCTAAGAGGTCTCTGATCTCTAATCGCAGAAAGAGACAAATTTGACAACTTTTTTTTTTCCTTATGGTTTATGCCTCTTAAAAGCACATTTAACTATTGGGAAAAAGAAAAAAAATCCATGATGGTTGAATGAAATTTAATCGTAGCCACTCTGCCAGCATTTAGCATTTGCTTCAGCTTTTTAGAATGAAAGAAATCTCCTTAACAAAAGGCAAAGTCTTTTGGGATAGTGATAAGACCACTTCCATTGGCTCTGGATACCAGTAGAGAGCTCTGCTGAAAATTAGGGAGTAAATCTTATTAGTAATTATGTTTTACACTGAAGGTACAGCTTAGGGAACAAATACTGCCCTTGGGAGTAGGCCTATCTGCATGCAAAATTTGACGATCTCTTCACCACTGAATCACCAGCTCCTGACACATTTTTAGACACGGCTTCAATAAGAAGAATAAACAAACAGAACAAGGTAGTTTAAAAATAAACTTGATTAATTATATGTTGATTAACTGTAGGAACAGGTACATAATATAAAGTGAACCTGTAAACAAACGTTTAATCATAGTCAACTCAACAACAGAACAAAGTGCAATCGAAAAACCCAAAGATCAGACTGTGATTTGCCCTGGAATGTTGAAGACAAAGAAGAAAAACAAAACCAGAGACTCTTTTCTAGATAAGAGGTACCTCTATCAGAGAAGGAGCAGAGGAAGGACTAGCTTAACAACAGCAGGCATAGCTTCTTAGAATTGTTTTTTAGGGGATAAAAATTGCTAAAATCTGAGAAATTGTGACTACATTAACATATATTTTTCTGGGGTTTAATAGTACTTGACAGTAAAATATAATTTTACACTGAAATTTCACTTGAATTTTTTTTTCCTGTTTAGCAGTTGTAAAAGAGCAAGCAAATAGGGTTGACTTTCACCCAGTTACTTGGTGACTCAGGATTTGATTCACTAAGGGGAAAGCTGATGTTGTTGATGAAATGCTGATGAGTCGAAGTGTGGTGTTGCTTGCCTTCTCTTCTTATAAAAATCCAATATCAAGAGCAGAAAACTCCTGACAAATGTTTCAGCTTCTTCTCTGTTTGAACAGGTTCAACACGTGAGATCTTATCTCAGGGAGTGGTAAGTGTTGGAAGTACTGATGATGGTAGGACTAATGCTGAAGTACTAATGATGGACTGGACATATTCTCAATTCAGTCCTTTTAAAAAGGAGCAGGACTAAAGCACACAGTTTGGAAAAATATTCTAACCAGCAGATTAGCCAAAAAGTGTCTTCTTAAAACACAAACATTGTCACAAGAACACCAGAGCACAGACATTTATGGTGGGTTGACCCTGGCTGGAAATCACGTGCCCACCAAAGTGGCTCTATCACTCCCCTCCTCACTGGACGGGGGAGAGATAATAAAACCAAAGGTTTGTGGGTCAAGGTAAGGACAAGGAGAGATCACTCACCAGTTTCCATCATGGACAAGACAGACCTGACTTGCAGAACTTAACTGAATTCACTCCCAATCAAATTAGATTATGGTAATAAGAAATAAAACCATTCTTAAAACACCTTTCCCCATTCCTCTCTTCTTCCTGGGCTTAACTTTATTGCTGATCTCCACCTCCTCCTCCCCAGTGTTGCAGAGGAATGGGGTTCGTCACACATTGCTTCTGCCACTGCTTCCTCTGCAGGGTAGGACTGCTCACACTTTTTGCCTGCACAGGGTGGGTGGGGCCCCTCCTACAGGAAACAGTCCTTCTGCTCCAGCACTGGCCTCTCCGTGGGGTGCAGTCCTTCAGGAACAGACTGTTCCACCATGGGTTCCCTGTGATGTCACGAGTCCTGCTGGCAAATTTGCTCCAGCATGGGATCTCTTCTCTATGGGCCCATGGGTCCTATCCAGGAGCCAGCTCCAGTGCAGGTCTCCCTTGGGGTCAGAGCCTCCTTTGGGCATCCACCTGCTCCTCTGTGGGTTTCAGGAGCACAGTTCCCTCGCAATGGTCTTCACAGGCTGCAGGAGAATCTCAGCTGGAGCACTTTCTCCCCTTCCTTCTTTACTGACCTTGAGGCTGTTCCTCTCCCATATCCTCAGCCCCTCTCCAGCTACAGTTTATATTGCACAGTTTTGTCCTCCCCTTCTTAAATACATTTTTGCAGAGGCTGCCGCCACTGGGTTTAGCCTTGGCCACTGGCAGGTCCATCTTGGAGTCTCCTGGCACTGACTCCATCAGACACAAGGGAAGCTTCTGGCAGCTTCTCACAGAAGCCAACCCTGGAGCCCACCCAGCACCAAAACCTCACCACGCAAACTCAATACAACATTTTCACTCAGTTGCCTACAGGGATTCCATTCAGGATGTAATGGAGATTCTTTTGCTTTGCATAGTATCATGTACAGGTATAACACAGCCATAATTTGAAAATATATAGAAACATTTCAATTAATTAAAAGTGTTGGGACAATAAAATGTGTGCAAAGAAAATACACAAAATGTTACTCACCAGCTATATGGAGGAAAACTGTGCACATGACTTAGGTTAATTCATTGGACATAGTTGAAGTAGCTAACCATTAAATCTTCAAAAAAGAACATTCATCCTTTTAAATATTATCCCACATTTCAGCTAAATTTTTGATAATTCACAATTTACGTGCGTAATAATTTTGATAACTTGCAAAAAAACTTCATGGGTAGGAGCAAGGCAATGTGTTCAGTCAGTGGAACTTGGATGTAACAGTTCTCTCTTTTTTGCTGGTGGCAAGACAGAAAACCACACTGTCATGATGCAATTCAAGGGGATTTATATAATCAGGAACGGCCAATCCCGCCCCACAAAAAACCCACTTCATAATATGCAATTCTATTTGAGATCCCTGGCTGTGAAAGCACTGTTTGTCTACACTGATAATATTAAATTGGTTACTTTGGAAAACATTTGGGTTAGGGTGTCATTCTTCAACTAATGCATATTTCTTTCAACTCTAAAAGAACACTCTCTCTAAAGAAATGCTAAGGAATAAATAGGTGAGCTCATCATGAAATCAAGCATGTATATCTATTGTTCCTGACTTCAGGAATTCTAACAATTCTATAATTTCATGTATCAGATATACGATGTTGAAGTATTTCCCTTTTTATGAACCAGAACACTTTTGTTGTTTCAACAAGTCCTTACTCAGGGAGTATTTACAAAGACTGCAATACCTTTTTTCAACAATAACTTTTTTTTTATTAGAGTAAGCACAACTTTCAAACAAAATCCAGAGGTCACTTTGTCTCAGGTTCCCCCAGCTGGATTTTAAATTTTTTTTAGCCTATTTAGTTATAATTGAGGAAAAAAAAATTATGTCAAATGAACACATGGAAGCATGGCTTTTTAGGGGTTTCATTCCTTCCTGTTGCAAGTCAGAGAGAGTTAGTTCAGCAGGTGTGAAATTCCAGTTTAAATACAAGCTACTCTAATTTCACAGTTGAATCACAGAGATGCCACAGAGTCCCCATTGAGCAAATTCCACATTTGCATGCATTCAGGGTCATTACTGAAGGTGATTGAAATGAGACTCGACATCTCCATTTATTTATTGTCAGAGAATGGGTCTGAAATTTGCACTGGCTCTAATCACTCTGATTCCACGTCTAAGTCAAGGTTATTACAGTCTCATCTTGCCTTGTCAAAGAAGAATTTCCACTGCTAAAACACCAGCTTTCAATAACTCCCATCTTTGATCAGATTTCAAGCTCAATAATTCAGACACAGGTACTGCACAGTCCGCGTGTACATCACTTCATCAATTCATATTATTACCTCTCACTGGATTAAACCAGCATCTTTTTCTTTCCTTTATTATATTCCTGAACACTTCGTTCTATGAGGCACCTCAGCATCTTAAATAACACAGAATACAGTTTAAAATAGATGTAAAGTTGTGCCTGTGTTTAGCAAGAAAACCCCTTCTCTGCATAAATGTTTACACACATAAGCATATGGTATATGTAACATATATTCATAAAAATTCAAACATGCATCTAGAGAGACTCATATAACGAGAGAATTTAGACTTTATACCCAGATAGAAAAGAAACAATGTGTGATGACTAACAGCAGTTTGAATCATGGTTACACTAGAAACTCTATAATGAGAATGAAAATCATCCAAATATTGAAGAGTACTAAAAATCTTACTAATTATTTAAAATGAAAAATAATCGTGCCCAGTAATTGTTTTTGAAAGTGAAATCCTGAACTTCTGAAAAATATGTTATTGAAAAAAACCAGCATATTTAGTCTCAGTTTGATTAGTCTTAAAATAAGAAAATTTCCAAGGTCTATGAGCAGTTCACACAAATGGGACTGTTTTACCTCCACTACATACATGGAAAAATTTATGCGCAGAAAAATTACAATACTTGTCCAAAATGACACATTAATCCAGAAGCATTGAGAAACCACCACAGACTGCACAATTCCTTACTCTAAAAATTATAGGATTATAACCATGTTACTATTCCTTTCAGAGCAAGTCCCAGGAATCATTAATTTCCTTTCTTCTCTAGCATCCTGATGCAGCTCCTGAAGTCCACAGGTTTGTTGGTTTGCTTTAATGCCATATTTTTCAGGCTTTGTACTTGAACTTGGAACATGCTTAATTTAGTCTATGATTGATCGTATGTAGTTATTATGAAATGAATTTATTATGTCAGACTAATTCATGAAGTCAAACCACCCTCATTGGAAAGGTCCAGCTATATTTTCTTGGATTAACTTCCATGGCTAGATAATCTCTAAACAGACTGGAGAGGCAACTGCTATCAATTGATTTCCTTTCACTCGTTAAAAAGCTTTCTGTTGAGCTGAAAAAGAAGCGGTGAATTGATAAGTGTGAAATCAATTCCTTTTTACTCTTTGCAGACCAAAGATAAATACTTGTAATAGACTAGGAAGTTATAGCATGTGGCTAGCTTTTGATCCTGGTACTGCCTGTACTGCACTATATGTCAGAGTTATCAATCAGAGTTTGTCTGATTCACAGATCCATTTCTCTTCCCTAAAAAAATTAAGTGAAAATGTCACAATAAGGGAGCATAAGGAAGAATATCAATAAATAGTTAATTTGGTCACTACATTTATATAAACTGGTCTTCCACTGGGGATTTTGCTGAGTTTAATACCGTGTATTCTTCATGTTACATGTTTAAGATCTTTTCTAGGTATGCAGAAACAGATAATGACTTTAGTATTGGACTTTTTCAGGTACTACTATGTTCATTCTCACATACACCTATCATTCAGGAGTATTATTATCTAACTTTACAGAATAACAGAAAATAACATAGGAGTATTAAAAGATCTTAATTTAGCTGCATAAGCAGGCTACATAAAAGCCAAGGAAAGAATACTCAGCACTGAGGGCTTTAGCCACGAACATCTACTAACAATTCTTCTGGGAGACATTATCTATCCATCAAGGGAGTGTTCAGTACTAGTTCCCAGTAACAGGGAAAACATTCCTTCAATACAACACAGCTTTTAAACTAGTATCTAAATAAATATTTTTATTGCTGTTTAATTAATCGTTCCATTCTTGAAAAATTTAAAATAATGACTTAATAAAATAAATTTAGATATAGATCTTCTCTGGTTCCAGTCCATTCAAAAGAAAAGAGTGGATTTCTTAGTCTTGTTTCAACTGTTCTAAGAAAACCTATTTCTCCTGACTGTAGAGCTGCAGAAACAAATCTTATGCAGAAAG
The DNA here is from genome assembly GCA_013399875.1 of Gymnorhina tibicen. Lineage (NCBI taxonomy): Eukaryota > Metazoa > Chordata > Aves > Passeriformes > Artamidae > Gymnorhina > Gymnorhina tibicen. The sequence continues at coordinate 1,926,328 of VXAZ01007497.1, forward strand.
GGAATTCTGGCTACAAAGGGTAGAGAAACACCCCAACAATCCTCTGGTCCCTTTCCAGCTGCCTTTTAGTAATCCCACCTCAACACTTTACTCTAAGAGGTTCCATTGCTAAAATGAACACTGATCTCTAAAAGGGGCTATCTGGTTTCTTGATGAACTTTAGGTATTTCTGAGATTCAGATTTCTTCTCTTAAGAAACAGGTAACTATAAAAGTGTTTATGAAGTCTTTCAAGGACTTGTGATTCTCGTGTGCTTACGATAGTGAATTAAACACTCCACTGAGGTCCTTCCACATGGTGCAAGCCCTGTCTGTGCTACCAAACTGTTTCAGTCTCCAAGGGATGCAGAACTGCAGGGGCTGTTCTCTGGACAGTGTTAATGTCCAGTCACGTCTCTTTTTCAGGATACCTAGTTTGTAAAATCCTAAACTGAGCTTTGACTTTCAGCAACTCAGCACAGTCTCCCATTGATATATAATGTACTAAATGACTTCTCAAGCTAGAATTCTCTTATCAGCCCTGAATATCATTCTTGAAACTATATGCAGCTAGCAGTATATGCTAATAATATGCTAAGAATTGTAGGGAGTGTCTGTAATTTTACTTTAAGTCAAAAAGCCCTTAAATTTCTGTTTAAAAAGATGCTCAATATTATAAAAATTCTAAACACTCAACAGGTTGCAATAACTCAAGAAGACTTTGGATGACAATTGCCAGGTGATTGTTAGATAATATTAATATCTGATAGAAGTGTACCTAAGTAATATATTTTGTCTTTTTCCATAAAGAAAAACCTAAAAAAAAAAAAAAAGGTGAAAAAAAAAATCAAATACAAGCCACACAAAGTCCTAAAATGTGTTCATGTTTTAAAATTGCCTTTCATGAAAAATCAGCAGAGAACTTGCTTCTGAGTGATGTTTGTCATTCTGAATGACCTTATATCCCTTTTTAAAAGGATTGTGGGTCACAAACCCTACTCTTCTTTCTAAACTACATTGAGGATAATGATAAACTAATTCTTGAAGTCCTGACAACTTATTTTCTGAGTCTAAAATTGATTCGTGTTCCTTGCCCATTGATTTTATGACAGAAAGGTGGGAAATGTATCTGGGGTGCACTGACATTTAATAATTTGAAGGAAAATATATCTTTTGAATACAAACATCAGGTTTCATCTTGTCTACCTGTTGCTCCAAGGGATTTTTGCTACTTTGCTTTTGAAAAAGAGAACATTTTTAACTTGAGTTCTAGGTTACATTTTTGAAAAGTGGAAATGCAACATAAAGAAGTCTATGAAGGAAAAACTTCTTAAAAAATACACACAAAAGAATTCAAGCTGTCTCAGCAAGCTAGTAAGCAAATAGTACCTTTACAACTGGTATTTTACAGAAATCTGCCTTGTTTATAGACTCATTTTCCTGCAGACGTATAAAGCCAATGTTTTTTGTCTCCTTTGCCCTGAAGATGAGGCTACCCAGACTTTCCCCAAAAACTGCTTCAGGGTAATGTAGAGCAGCCATAGCCCAAGATAAGCACTGTGCCTAAAGTATCTCCCCTCCTGCTTTATGTATTTATCTTCACAACACACCTGCCATGAAGTATTTTTTAGTTCTACCTTTATGTTACGAAAGCCAGTCAAATGTATGGCCCAGTTAAAAAAACTTAGGGACATATACTAAGTAGAATTGAGGTGACTGAAATTTGGTTTCCTTTTCTTCCAAGAGGGGAAGAAATTAAGTTGTTTATGTACTTGGTTTTGAAGTTCACTGGGAGCATGCAACCACACTTCTAAAAATGCCCGGAGCAGCCTCTGATCAAGAAGCCCATGAAAATCAGTTCCACTCACCAAGACTACTCAGCCAGGACAAGTCAACATGGATTTGTTTCATGACAGAATATTTCCTATTCAGAGACCAGTACTCCTCCAACCCGTGTGAGAACCTTTCCTGCGAGCCTTTAAGCCTGGCCTATGAATGCCTCCTGGGCAGGAACTACCTGCAGAGCCACCATCGACTGCGATTTCAGCCCGCACAGAGAGGATTCAGTGCACAAATGTCTTTCAAGAAAAGAGTAATATTAAAAGATGTACATTATTGTCTTCATTGTAAGAATGAAATAGCTACAAGAGACTATGTTGCAAAACATTGCGTAAAGAACTCTTCAGGTGCATCCTGACCAAGTGCAATGACTGGGCTTGTGCTGCTTCTGGGCCATGCTACGAACCTGAGTAGAAATGGTTTTTAGTCCTGTATGACCAGAATGAATACCTTGGATAGGAAAACGAGCCCTTACTATGTATCTTTCAGATGTCAGAAACCTTGTACAGGAGCTACAAAGATACCAATCCGTGTTATTGCTCACATTTTCCTGCTTGTCTTAGCGTGTGCAGCATGAAGAAAACAAAATATATTTCTGTCATCCTGCGATCTCCTGGACAATTTTTTGGTTCATCTGCTTCCAACCTCACTATTGTTTTCCCATAAAAATGACACTACACTTTAACACATACATTTACTTGTCAAATGGTTACACACACTGCAAAGCCACTAAGGCGCACACACACTGAAAGCACGTTCCTTGCCAGTTAAAGAGTGAATTATTGAAAAAAGATGTAGCGCTCCTTCCTAATGTGTTTCCCCTGTATTCCACAATTACCAGGTCATGGACTTTCAGTGCTAAAAATAGCATTTAGTACCAAAGGGGTTTTTTTAATCCATTAATTTCTCCAGTTAATTTCTGACATACCGCGTGGTAAGAAGTTCCTCAGACTGACTAAATGTTACATAAAAGAAGAACAAATTGATTTGCTTGTTCATTTTTGTTATGGGGTTTTTTTGGGTCAATAAGTGTTGCTTTAAACAAATTAAGCACAATTAAAAACAGAAGAGAAGACACATTTAGTTTAACTAACACATTTTCCCTTTTTTGTTGTTTTTAAGTTTTGGGCAGGGAGAAACACATATGAAAAAATTGTACTGGCTTTATAATTCTGCTCTTAGCAGTCTGTCCTAGCTCAGAAAACTCCTTCAACTATGAAGTTGCAAACTACAGAGCTGCATGTCCCACATTAGCAAACACAGCCTATGTAGCAGGTGAAGGAGATAGTTGATTCCCAAGTTGAAAAGCAGGTTTCGTCGTGTTTGCTGCTTGTGGCTAGTTTCTGCCTCAGCTGCAGTCAAAAGTGAAATATCCATTGACTTCAGTTGAACTGAATCAAATGGAAGTGCATGTGTTAATGTAAATGCAAAATAGAACTAATACAGAAAGGGGTTGCATGAACACAAGGAAGGGAAAACTTAAAGAAATCTGTAGAATGAGCCCTGAAAAGGTAAAACTTTTGTAACTTCATGAGCAAATCTGAACAATCTGAAATATTCAAGAATGCTGTGTTTCAAAAGAGCAACAGAATTATTTTGGTGCCTTGGTTATGATAAGAGCTTCTAATAACTGCTCTAATGATTTTTTTTTTTTTCCTAGGCATCAAATTTGTCAGAGATAGAAAGGGGAAAAATTCAGGTGACCAGTTACTATATACCACCAGCAAAGTCAGACTCAGCATTCTGTATAACTGCTGTTTTAGATATCACTTTAACACATAGTCTCTGACAAATTTTATACATGTTAGTTCCTGGCATCACAAAAGCAAAAGTTATTATTATCATAAAACTGGCACTTTTTAAAGTCTAAGCTCAGAACTTTATATTTAACTGTGCAGTCAGTGGCAGAAATAGTTGCAACATAAAAAAAAAAAGGTAGGTTGTTTTACACAGGTCCTGCCTGAAATCCTATCTTATATAAGAACAGCTCACCAAGGTCTTGGTTCCTGCCTCCAGCAGCAGACAGTGATCAATGCCCATCAAAGCACATCTCTGGGCAAAGGAAAAGAGCTCCTTCCCTAATGTGCTTTCCCTATAGTCAACAATTACCAGGTCATGCTCTTCCACTGCTAAAAGTAGTGTTTGGGGTGGAAGAGCACTTTTTCTTCCCTTAATTCTTCCAGTCAATTTTTGACGTGGCATCTTGTGGTAATGGGTCCTCCAGGCTGTTACAGAAATGAAGAAATGTGACATAAAAGAAGAACAAGGTGACTTGTTCATAGAGATTTTACTGTTACTTTTTCCACAAATTTTTATCCTGTAAATATTACTGTATATTTCCAGTTCTTGAAGAAAAGCTAGTGGGCAATCACTCCAAACTCAGTTTCTCTGTTACAACCATATTTTCTAAATCTCCATCCTTTCTACCTTTAACCATCTCTCTCAAGGGCTGAATAGTTCTTAATTGATAAAGTCACTCTTTCTATTCAGTCACACTCACTGGTTTTTCTCCATTTTCCAGCCCCACTGCAGACTTTAGAGATGGTAGGACTAGAACCAACTTCAGACAGTATTCAAAATTTCAGCACACTAGAGATTTTTATATATGCATATCAACATTATTCACCTTATGCTAGATTCTTTTCCTATTAACACCTAACATTTGATTTGCCTTTTTCTTGACTGTTACTGAGCTCTGAACTCACATTTTCATAGAACCATCAATCATAACTCCAAAATCTCATTTGCTCATTTCCATGTGATAATAGTCAGCTAGGAATCCATCATTACATATGTAAAGTTGGAATTATTTATTTCCCATGTGCATCACTTCATATTTATCTAGATTACATTTCATCTGCTGTTTTACTGCAGTTACTTTGCATGGTAATATCTTTCTTCCCTTCATCATAGTCAGCCTTTGTTCCTATTACCTTGAAAAACTTGGTGTCATCAGTAAATTCTGTCTGCTCACACACACCCACTTTTTCAGCACTAATGAATATGTTGAACAACCCAGACAGGTGTGACTGCTGGTGACCTCCCTACTCTCTCAACAGAAACCTTTTATTCCTATCTTCTCTTTCCTGACTGACCTGACTCTGACTGGAAGGTCACACAATTCTGCCCTTTATTTTTCAGCTCTTTCCCTCTTACCCCTGTTTTCATTCTTTTGCTAAAATCTCTTCAACATTACCATATAATAATTCTACACTGATGTCTAGATGCCTCCTACAACAAAACCAACAACAGCTAAAATTGGTAACTTCTGCATAGACGAATGGGAACTGCTCACACGGGGATATGTAACAAACCTAACCCTTATTGTGTGTGTTTTTTGATAGCTATTATGGGGGTAACAACAAAAAACCCACACATAAATCCCCAAAATATTGTATAGCTATCAGATATGTACAAATAAAATCTCCACGTCAGATGCAATGAGCCTAAAATGACTGGTGCAAACTGCAATACATCACCATGTTAAAGAACTGGGACAATTACTCAGAGAAGAGACACAGATTGTGCTACTTATTTTTCCTCCTTTAATGCCTTGCCAATTTCTTTATAAGAGTTACACTCATTGTGAATCACGTTTCACCTGTACCCCTTCAGAATGTGGGCAACTCCAGCTTCAAGATCTGATTATTAAAAACATTTTGAATCATTCTGCAGCAGTTTTCAAGAGTATGTAAACACTTATATGACTGACCCTTTCGTTATAACACATTGACAATATTAATCTACAACAAGATAGATTTCCCTCTCTTTAGCTTTTATTTGGATATCTATGAGACTTTCAAATGATATCTACTTACAGTAAGTACTGGGATAAAAATGGACATTCTTTTTCCTATTCCTCTGCTCAGGCTGACTCTAACACCAAAATGGGGGTATGTGGGGCTTCACAGACAATATTTGCTACCTGAAAGCAAGTGCAGGGGTAATAAGGAAGGTTTTGCTTCCTTGCAAAGTGGTCCATTTAATTTTCTTCTATGTACTGCAGATAATAAATTGCTTCACGTGAAGACGTGGAGTTCTATACTGCTGCTCCCATCTTCATACTTTCCTTGTTTTGCCTGCCCATCCTTCTCAACTCTCTTGCAAGAAGAATCAGAAGAAAGAGCACATTTTATCTGCGGTGTTATTGCCTTTTTCACCTCTGACATCAGTAAAGGTCTAGACCTGTACAATCTACCCTACACACATCCTAACTCTCACACTAGCGCATGACATACCCTACACTGACATAAATAAACCTTGGCCAGGATGGCACACACCTTCCCTGGTTCAGTGACTTAAATATAAAACCACTACACCAAAAAAACCCCTGAAAAACCCACTTCCATCTAAAAGTGAGAATACTATTTTTCATGTATTTTTAGGAAATGTAATAGATACTTTCAAAATGCATTGAATCCATTGCTTTTTTTCACCCCACTGAGCACTGGAGATTTTTAGTTATCATAGGCATTTTTGTATGTATATGAGGAGGCTTTGAATGTCATTTGTGAAGTACTTCCTATAATGTGTTCCTTATTCCACTATTAGAGTCTCCTTTGCTTGCTGTTCAAAAGTCATTAAAGCCAGAAAGCACTGAACTAACTTGCATTTGACAGTTCATTTAAAATAATCTAGTATGACATCTTATATCACATCACACATTTGTAGAGAAAAACACAAATTATGCATCCAAGCAATTTCATGAATTTTCCTGGGTGATTTATCCACACCAGTAATTTTGTACACCTGAATGCATTCCTAAAAGAATATGTAAAACCATTTCAGCTTCTCAGCTCTTTTCTTGCTAATCTTTTAAATAGCTTTTGTTAGCACTCCTTCATTGCTCCCTAAATATGCAGGCATAAAGCTGGAGTCTGAATCACTACATACACTGAGTACAGATAATACAGGTATTAAACACAAATATTCATATGGAGATCCAGTCTCTTCTCTGCTCAAACTCTCGTAAGAAATAGAACCAGCAGCAACATAATATGTATTAAACATAGCATGTAATCTCAAATAATTATTTAAAGATGACGTTTTTAAAAGTTACTATGATTACATTTGCAACATGGCATACAAGCCCCTGACATGGTAGAAATTTCCTTTTCTAATCACAGACATAGACTCAATCCTGTGAGCGAGTACAACTCATCTTTCACTTGAAATCTCCTTTTAAGTCTAGAATTAAAAGGAACAGATGAAAGAGTCTACCACATCAACCTTTTCCCACCCTATACATTAGATAGGCCACAGTAGGTAAACTGAAAGAGGCAGTATTTCACCCAATTAATTTCACAGCATGAATATTAGAAAGTGGGTCATAGTAGCTGAGAAGTAATTCTGCATTCTCTTAATTTTAATGAAAAAATAACAAAAAATTGACACAGTTCAGTACTTCTCAATATGACCAGCATCTAAGCATATTGTACATGTCTTCTTTTATTAAAAATATGGGTTAATTGCTAGCAAAGTATCATTATCTTTCTGTTATATGACAGTCCTACGTTGGAAAGACTGTGTATGACCACTAAGTTTATGCATATAAGCCATGTTACAAGCTTTTGTTAAAATATTATAAAGAATTATCAGTAAAGGTATTAAATTGATTCTTCTTGCTATTGTAAAAGCTACAGAACATTTTTTCTGACATTCCTGGCCAATCTACATTATCGTGCTAGTGCACTAAAATAGTTCAGGATCCATTAATAAGGAGGGAAGCACTTTGCAGTGACGGGAAAATGGAATATAACAGACACAAACCGAAAAGAAAGAGGTTTGGACTGGATACAAGGAAAAGCTTTCCCCCGTGAAGACAGTCAAGCAGTGGAGAAGGTTTCCCAGACAGGTTGTGAAAGCTGAGTCCAGAGATTTCCAAGAAGTGACTGGAAGGCTTGTCAGACCTGGTGGCTGACCCTTTATTGAACAGTGATGCCCCAAGGCTGCTCCAACACGAACTATTCCACATTCCCATGACCATCCACTCTGCCTACGAGCTGCTGATGTCACCAGGGTCCCACCTGGAGCATAATCTTTGTTCCTTACCAAAACCAACCCTGCTCCTGGGTGCCCAGCAAGGCCGGCACACCTCTGTGTGTGTACACAAACATACCCACAACACACACTCTCTGCTTTGATGATACCTGACGCAACCAGAATTTCCTCAAAAACCTGTCGCTATTGGGTAACACGTTCTGATTTGTGTTACACGTGTACTAAAGCACGTGAGATTTAACTTGAACAGAAGGACTGTCTATAAATGTCTTGTCACTTGACTCTGTTTTGATATCTTCTAGGGTGGATGGGGAATTTGAATATTAAGATAACAAGAATAACACATCAATATATTTTGGAAGGAGATTTCCTTTCGTATGGTGACTTTACACTGATCTGATGGACTGAAAGAATACAAGGATAAGACTTTTACGCTGTGTGATGAAACTCTTTAAACTGTGCCAAATCTTCCCCACCTTTACCCAAAGTATTTAGGTAGCTTAGTCTGCAGACTGGAATCATTTAGCCGACTGTAATACTACCCTGACACATTTTTCAATTAACAGGAATCATGATGAAACACATTCTGAGTTGGCAGATTGGCAATAAAGTATGTTTTTAAAACCATATATATTATGTACTAGGGACAATTTTAGAACAAATTCATAAAAGTAATTGATGGTCTGTTCTCACATTTTCCAAAGCTCCCTTTTCATATCCAAGTTTTTCCTGCTTTTGGCTTGAGTGATCAAGATTACTTACTACCTGGCATTTCACTGCTACCTTCTCTGAATCTTGATTTTTGTACGCCTCCATTACATTGTGTTTCCTCTCAGATAAAAGACCTTTCATTGTTGTTTCCCTGCCCTTCTTTATCCCTCACTGCATTTACAAGGAGAGAAAGCACTTTCTCCAGTAATACTTCCAATTACCTCTGGCAACTCCCCAATCTGAACTGATTTAATTTCACTACCATATTCTATAAAAACAAAAAGAGTTCATCCCATAGTCCAGTATCTTTTAGAATGAGCTCTTTACTGAGGCTTCCTTTTGGTTTCAGAGCCTATCAGGAAATTTCAGCTTATAAATTTGTGATTTATATGAAAAGTTCAGGAAATTCTAAAACAGAAGAATGTCTTTTTTCTTTGAAAACGTCCTGCTGAGCCACGGTGTAAAATCTGAGCTACCTTGGAAGTCAATCTTGGTATAAGCTGATAGAAACTTGGCTGGGGAAAAAGAAATCTTACATTTATTCAGGCTCTTCATTGCAGATGGTGGATCTCAGCACTTATTGCTGTGTAATCAAAGAGCTGAACTTATGTTGCATTCTTATTTTACTCATTTTCTGACTCACAAGTCTTCCTACTGCTGACTCTATTCCTTAAAAAATATAGCCAGGTGAAGGCTAGGAGAATATTTATTTGTCATGTAGGATGGATTAAAACATGTGAGCTTGTTTATGAATTTTCAGCAGTTCCTTGCCACGTTACTGATTTTCAGAAGATAAGCTCAGCATGAAGTTACTTTAATTCCAATAAAATTCAATCTCTAGATGTGGAAAATATTACAAGACGTCTATGACAATCTTTCAGTGCCCTGAGAAGAGTGGCTCAGATTATCAGAACAGCGAATCTGTGCATCTCTGAACAGTGCACTTGATCAACTCATTTTGTATTAATTCTGAAACCTGTAGACTAAGAAGTGATGTACACTTTTCTCTGTGCTCCCTCTTGAAAGTGATTTTTATGTGGTTAAAAAAGATAGTTTTTAGTATGGTCAAAATGAGGTTTTTCTATTCCTGAATCTTATGTTAATTTTTTAAAATACTATTTAGTCTAGGCAAAGAGCTTCTCAAAGAACAAAAAAAGTATAAAGAAACAAAAAAAAAAGATCATAAAAGTATCATCACTGCCTGTGAAAGAAAAATCACAACATTAAGAAAAACTATTTTGAAATTATATCTGACTCTCTTGCAACCAATCAGTTTATCTATTTGTTCTAAGTAATAATCCCTTGATTATGAGATAAGTTTCTCTATGCCAGACCCTTGCACAAAACTCATAGGTCTTCTTTTGCAGTGATAAAATATAGTAATATCCATTTGTCATCTCACTTCACCTCAAGCTGGCCTTATGTTACAGCTTCAACAATAAAAATACTAACACCCAGCTTTTTTAGAGGTTTTTCAAAAACTTCTCAATTCCTTGTTACTTCACTAATTGAGACAGTACACAATTTGTTATTCTGAATTAATATAAATTCAGATAAACTCAATAATAACGCCATTTTATGAGGAGTCAATTTAGAAGCACATTTCCTGCACACTTACCTGAAAGCACAGTAGTTGCCTGAGCTACTGATGTGTTTTGATATAATAAAAGTATTAAAAAGATAAAGTGACTATAGTGACTTCTGAGAAAGACTCAGTGGCTGTCTGACACATTTGAATTGCACTGTGAGCACTAAAAAGTCTCCCTGAGTGGCACACAGGAGGTTAATTCGTGTCACCAGTCATGTCACCGCACAGGGCTGGATCCTTTAGTCAAATGCTCTTTTTACTTCGATTCTCTCTTAGAAAGTAAATGTATTATTCCTGGGGCTCCTTTCTCCTTTTCTCTTGCCTTTGGGCTACAGCTCTAATTCTCACATTAGTTCTCGAGTTCTCAGGCTGCTCACTCTAAATTTTAACAGCTAGTGAGCATGTGCCTCAAATATTGCTATAAGGATACAACTTGTAGGACTTCCACCTTTTATTCTCTCTCCTCTCTGTTACTGCATTTCTTTCATTTCACAGATGTGTTTAGTAAAAGCCTCTCAGCTATTTATCTAGCAATTTCCCTCACCCTTAACAGGCAATCCCCCAAATGTATGTATTTTCTCTGCTCTTTGTCCTCTGAGTTCAGAGAGTAGGGCTCCACAGTAAAAGGAATTTGCTCTTCCTTTCAATGCATGCCTCCTCAAAGACTTGGACACAGCAAGAGCAGAAACTCTTCCCTCTCAAAATTTACTGAGCCCGTAATAAAAAGTAGATATTACTTGATAGATTTTATGCAGCTGTAAAAATTTCATTCTTACAAAGCTATTAATAATAGCTCAGGAAAAGCAGCATTCAGTACCCCAAAAACAACACTCAAAGCCCAAAACCATCACAGAATAATAGCCCTTCAATGTTTAAAAAAATGGCAGGTTGTCTATAGTGAAAACCATCCATCTCCTTTTCATTATCAGCATGTAAACTGGGATCACTGCTCCATTATTCACATGAGAGTTTAAAATTTGATGGTTCACTTGTGCAATATAATTTTCAGAAATCAGTAAGTAATTTGGTGTTTCTTATCCTTAGGTAAGGATGCTCACTGCTACAGCAAACAGCTACACTGAATTATAGCCCTAACATCAGAATTACATCTGAACCATGCTGGGGCAATGACTTCTGTATGTGCAAATTAAAGAGGCTTTTAATAATAGAGAAATAAAATCTTTCATGCAGGAGTCTGTGTAATAAACAGAATCAAAAGCACAGAAATAACAATATGTATATTTTTTACTATGCTTGCAACATTGGATGACTACATCTATAATTCACAAAGCGTGTAAAAATGCAGGAGCAATAAAACACTAACATCAACATGCTGAGTCATTAATCAGAAGATAACTTCAATTTATGAGTAGCAATTAATTGAAAAGGACTGTGATCTCTGTTGGTCCAACAATAATTCCAGGGGTAAGTCCCTGAATATTTTTAGACTCCAAAGAACACCAAATATTTATAAAAACAAGTATGGAAAACATTAAATTTCTACATTCCATTTCACTTCAGTGAGCCAGTCTGGGGTTTATAAGTATCACAGGCCTTTGATAATTCATGTGAGAAATCATGACACATTCTGAGAAGATCTAAACATTTTCAAGGGTGGTTTGGAGTGTAGGAGAAATTTAAAAAGCACGACATCAAGAAATAAAACATTATTGTGGGACTAAAATACCTATATGTAAAATTATGCAAATGCTATCTGCATGTGCTATAAGTTAGGAAATTGGGATGTGCTTGTAAAGTTGGAATATGAAGGTTTACTTTCATGCTTGTGAAATGAATAGATTGACATTTGTATTACAAGCAGCATGTAAGATGAAGTACTTCCTATGTATTCTTTCTCAATTTAAATTTAAATTAGTTCAATTAAACAGTTTTAAATTAGTTATGTTAGTTCTATTTATTGTAAAACCCATTTTTCCATACCTTTTTTGAAGTCATTCCCTGGAGCAAGTCTTAATATGACCAGGCATGCCCAAACCTATTTTTGTGTACACTCTTTTACAAATCTTAAAACACCAGTGATTAAAAAAAACTGCAGAATAAAACAGAATTTAAAATGACATTTTAAAATGAAATATTCTCATTATCTTTTCTAACTACCATGCAGAAAAAAATCCCACCAAATTACTACTTTGGCAAATGCATACAGTCTAACAGGAAACCTTGGTTCTTAGTTCTTTCTTAGTTCTGCAGTGTTCTGTTCCCCTGTCTTGTGCCAAGGATTTCACAATTTTATTGTTATGGTATTTTGTAGCAGAAACGGCCAAACAACTTTCAAAATAGATGATTTCAACCTCGACATTATCTTACTGGCCTTCTGCAAAGCTAGGATATTTTACATGGGTTTATGATGTTTTGGTTTTTTATTTAAAGAGCAATTAAAGAGTTAAATTCAACATTTAGGAAATGTCAGCAAAATTATTCTATGCAAAACCTTAATTTCTTCTTATTCTTTTCTTCTCTCTATGTTAAGTTTATTCACATGTTAGAATATCTCTTCCAGTGCAAAGGCTGAAGATTGGTCACAATGCCTAGCTGCAATACTTCATTTTGTTATCTTCTTTAAAACTGTGAACCCATTTTGTTCAAGGCAAAGCCTGGTAATAAATTACTTTCTCTGGTGGTGCCTATGTTGAACTCTTAAACTACATTCTTAAGCAATTTTAAAATTTTTTTAATTCCTGAAGGAGGAGAAAAGCAGTCCCAAGAAGAAATAGTTTGCAATTTACTCTAACACTCACTATGTGCACGTTCTGGGACAAAAATAGAAGAAGGCAATTCAGAATTGGCCTTCAGAGCCTGACAGCTGAAGAAGCTTGGGGATTTGAGGAGTGTGAAAAGAATTGCAATATCCCATATTAGAGCAAGTGATGTCAAGGCTCCTTCACAAAGTTGGTGATATTTCTTGTGTAGCATATACATTTCCTGGCTCAACAGGAAATGAGAACACAGTTTTTAACCTGGAGAGGGCAGCTGGATTTTTTGCTGTCTCATCACCATCTAGATGAGAAAACTACTCAAATTTGATCCAAAATCAGACACCCACCCATATCATTACTGTTTCCTTCTGTAGCCAATGGTGAGACACAGGTAGTCAAGGAATAATTCAGCCCACTTCCACCTTAGCTGCAAGGGTGCCCTAAACTCAGGTGTCCCCACTTAAGGGAAGCTGGAATTAATTCAGACCCACATAACAGCTCCCTGATTTATTTCCTTGAGCTTTACAGGGCTGAGCTTTTGTCTCTTGAGACTGGTTAACTTTCAGGCTCCATGCCCAGAGTTAAAGCTCCAGGCATAACTCTCTTTCCTCTCCTGAGATCTCAGATGCTCTCACCCAGCAGCTCAAGCTTGAGACTGGTGATTCAAGCTTTTCAACACACACACTCCACAGTCCCTCCAAAGAGGATGCTGAAGACTTCACAAAGACTTTAAAATTCCCTCATTTCTTAAACCATCATGTTCAAGTGATGCCATGGCAATATATCATGTGTTCCCACAGCCTTGCTTACCTTGGAAAATGCCAGTGAATCCCTAATACTTCCACTCTCTTCCACTAGTGCTACAAGCCTTCTGCATAATTTGGAACTGCTGTCAGAATAGGTCAGAAAAGGTACTTTTATATATTATCTTTAGGTCTCATCAGCTTGACAATGAAACAGGTCTCACATTTAAAATCTAAAGACTTCTATGCTACAACAAAATTAGTGGGTCCAGTAGCACACCCTCAGACTGACCCCAGCTTCAGACAAGAACCAAGGGCCTTTTTCCTACACTTTGGTTTTACTGGAAAGAAAACAGGAACATGCAGACTACAGCACAGCCACAGCACAGTTTGCCTTGACCCTCCATCTGGATAATTACAGGACAAATAGGTGAAAGATAAACAACAGTATATCCACTGTTTAGTCTAGAGGCAGCCCAGTCATCAGAAGAGAATTAACAGACTCCAAGGACAGGATTTATCTCACCAAAGGTAAACTCATGCTCTTTAGTTTAGTAGAGGGAGAGAACAGACAACTAGAGAGGGCAAGCCCCAACAGTGCACCTAGAATGCCTCAACTCTGCTCTGAATTGCCTCACTCTATTGAGTATGAATTATTTAGAGCCTAAGCTATCAGTTCAGATGCAAGTATCTACAGCATTACATATATGTGTCTGTGATGCTGGCTAGATGGATGAGGGTCATCGAATGTCATCACAGAGATGGAAAATCTGCAGATTCGATGGGTCCAAACAATTTCTTGCAACCTTGCACTGTGCTACAAAGCACAATGAGTTTTCTTGGTTAAGATGTTGCTCAAAAATGTTAATTTTTTTTCCCCGAATATTTGGGTATTTGTTAAGTTTGTAGACAAAAGTTACAGTGCTGTTAGGCTGCTGTTTTCAAGCAGTTACACTCACAGTTCTGCATACAGCAGTACTGAAGCTTAATTATTGGTAAACCCCTATTGTTTTTTTCCCCCTAAAATCTGTAAAAAAAATTCAATAAATATGAAAAAATATACAACAACGTAAGGGAATTTTTATCTGTATTATTTTAACATTGTCACAGTACACTATGCTCTCAAAGTATGTGAATAATTTTCCCCATGGTAAAACATTATTTCTTCCCTTACACCTAGATGGAAAGTATAGGAAACTACTACCCATAATACCGAGAGTTTACACCAATACTGCACAGAGAAACTGAGACATGGTAAGTCTCATTTTTAAAGACTATTTCACACCTTAACAAGCTTATTTTGTGGTGAGAAATGTGATTATATGTAATTCTAATGGCAAATGCTCAGACCTGCTGGAAAATATGTTCATGGGAGTCAAGTTAGATAAGTCATGGAATGAAATGTGGGCTATTAATGTCTGTGAGTTGGCAGTTTGTTTGAAGTCTCTTGTGCTGCAGCACTTGGGAAACCTGTGGCAGATGCATGGATGGGATCCAGTTCTCTGTGGCTGCACAGGAAACAAGACAGGCATTGTAAAACCAGCAGTTCTTTTTTATATTATCCCGACTGCAGTTCAGGAGCATTGTCCACTCAAAGATGGGGGGGATATTGTAGAAAAATATACTGTTCCATAAGCCATAAATCAAACAAAGCACAGCCTTCTCTCCTCTTACATTCTCCCAACATGATAATCCCAGCTCTTTATGAAATACCCTCTGGAATCCTTTCAGCAGTGACTTCATTTCTGCTCCAGTCTGTCTACACCCTTCTCTACATAGCCCAGTTCTCATGTGAGTGTCTCATCTCTTCAAATTCTCTTTTCCTGTAACATCCAAAAAAATTGGTGAATAGATTGCAAGACTAGTGAAGGAAGGAGGAATAAAGAAAATGAGAGAAGAATTGCAGACTTTATTATCATATGTACGCTATTATCATATAAGCTAAACCATACACAGAATATCACAGTGCACAGTAGCGTGTCTGCAACAGGAGTTTTGACTGGAGACAGAGCTGATAGCATGAAATGCTAACTCCTGTCCTACTAAACAGGATAATGATATGAAGTAAACAGGCTTTGAGCACAGATGTACTCAACTGACAAAGCATATTCTATTTTCCTAATTCCTTAATACAACCATACTCTGACTTTTCCATATTGATTTCACCGGACTGGCTCTTCCATTCACCACCTCCCTTCTGGAAATTTATTTGCCATCACCTTAAGAACACAAAAGACTGGGTAATCTTCCTGATCACTTTAGCAAAGTCCAACTCTCTTATTCTTCAGCAGCAATTATCATAGGATTGACAAGATTTTCCCTTTCTAATCTGAGAGTATTGAAAGACTTTTTTTCAAATTCCATCAATATATCAAATACAAGATCAGCTGCTGAACATGAGAATTCATGGGCATATACAACTGGAGTATATTTAAACTAACTTTTCTAACAACTGACAAGATGTCAAGCAAGCTCCATTGTCAGTTTTAACTTCATGATCCAAAGTGTTAAGGATTTATTAGTAAGGGTAAAAAAGTCCTTTTTTCAGACCTTTTTTTGGAAAGCAATTAAACAAACAAACAAAAAGCTACACTAAACCCAACAACCCTGAGCCACTTCTCTTACATTAAACAAACATATGGATTTGGTTCACCTGGAAACACAGAAAATTGCCATCTAAATGATTAAGCTCGTCAAATGATAGGTCCTAATAACTGGAGCTACCAGTATGGTCAAGTTCATTGCTTTATCACTACTGAAGACTGAAATAAACTTTCCAAGTGATGGAGAACTTTACTGTATGGTTGGAACTGAACTGAGGAAAAAAAATTAAAAGATATTTGCACTTGAGAAAAATATCATGCTACTCCTTCATAGTTTACTTACCTAAACAGGCTAAAAAAAAAAAAAGAAAACTAAGTCTTTCTGTAGACAAATGTAAGATAAAGCAAACATAAGGAGACAAGGTAGGAATGAAGAATTCTGCAGTGAAAATGCAGCAAGCCAGTCTTTCAGAGCCGGGAAATGAAAGAGGATGTGCTTCTATGAGGCTGAATGGAGACATATTAAAGATTAAAATAGGAGGCAAGACAAAGGCTTCAATTCAAGATGATTCAGAAGACTTAATTCCTGATTTTGAAAGAAGTCAAATAGTTTATAAGTTTTAATGGTGATTGCCAGTAGCCTATGGCCGTTGAGGGGAATTTTTTAACGTTGTTAGAGTGGTATTAAAGTATTGCTTATGCTTAGTTACTTACATGAATATTTATGTCATCAACTATCAGAATAAGGATTTTACACAATTGGCTGGAATCTAGCAGTTTTACTCTAGACCGTCCTTCAGATTCAAAAAACATGGGAAAAATGTGCTTTTATGAATTTCAAACATATTCCTGTAGCCATATACACCATACATGCTTTTGCTTTTTTTCTTTGAAAAGAGGCTAGACTAGCTGGCTTATTTGTAGTTGTGTCAGTCTTTTTGAATTAGCCAAATAGACTGCTCTGCAAGTGCTGATCAAGGGATTTCAGTTGTTTCTCACAAGGTGACTGCAACACAGATGGACTGGAATTTCTGCAGTAATAGAAAGGTTAAATATTTCGAACTAGAGCTCAAAGCCAGACTTGACACTGACTGAATACCTTCACAAGCTACAACTGACCTCAGACCATCCTTTTTCTCACTGTACTAAGTCCCTTTGAAATAGTACATGATGCAGACTTTCCTGCACACAACTTAAAATATTTAAAAAACGCCTCTACACAGCCTTTCAAAAGCCAAGGGAGACAAAATCCCTTAATAATAGAATCTTTCTGGGGGGGAGAAAAAAAAAAAATCAGGAATTAAAAGCCAGTTTCCTTTACAAGCTATATTATAACTTCTAAAACATCTACAGTAGGGCAAAACACCACAGAGTCTTGCAAGAAAAGCAACACTGTGAAACAAAGACAGCAGAGAGTGAAAGGACAGAGACTGCAATGTAAAGTCAAGGTGCCAGGCTAGCTTTAAATAAGCTCACTCAGGTCCCAGAAGTAATCTAGCCATGACAGCAGGGAGCTCAATTTGGGTAAGCTGTCTGAATGTTGGAAAGACCTGAACCTAAGTTAACATTTTGACCTCTCCTTGTAGCAAGCACTTTCAAGGACAGGGAAATTTCATTAAAAAAAAAAAATACTTTAAAGGGATGGAAAATAAACCAGATAGGCAGTAATCACTGTCCTCTTCCCAGTCCTAAGTTTCATGCATTTTAGTTCAAATTCAGAATTGTCTGTATATTTTGGATATTTTAAATTAAATTCACACAGCAGTTGTGATCAGTACGTCAGATTGCCATGATTATTAGCTTATGAGATCAATCCAAACTACCTTCTTCATCCCAAGTGCTAAAACAAAGTTATTACCTAAAAGGCTTTTACTCCTGCAACAGCTCCAACTTAAAACCAGAAACCCTCCACAAGTGTTATTTCAGAAACAGGCCACCAAAGAGATGCAATTTAAAGACAGATGTTACCTACTTTGTGCAAGGTGGCTGAAGTAAACCTGATGTCTGCTGTAAAGCAAATCCCAGCCATTCCAGACTGCAAATTGTAAACAAATCTAAAAATTGAAGGCTGAAATTCTAACACATTTAAACATCTGATAAAAGCAAATGAAGCTCTAAAATA
The DNA here is from genome assembly GCA_013399875.1 of Gymnorhina tibicen. Lineage (NCBI taxonomy): Eukaryota > Metazoa > Chordata > Aves > Passeriformes > Artamidae > Gymnorhina > Gymnorhina tibicen. The sequence goes on from VXAZ01007497.1 coordinate 1,944,569, forward strand.
CAGGAAATAAACCAATAAGAACGGAAAATAATAAATTCCTGTAGAAGTTACAGATAGGCCAGATTAAAGAAACAACTGAACATACGCAGCCAAGAGGTATTTAGGTCTGTCTTAACCATCTCTAAACTCCTTCCCAATCTTTCTCAGTGGAAGATGTAGTTGTGAACCTTCACAAGGCTTCTAATCATTCTGCTAACTCCAATTCTGAATCAGCACCATGCCCAGCCCTGATTCCATAGCCAGATAAAGTCCAACTGAGCAGCTCCCGCTCAGGAGCAAAGATGTACTTGAGAGGTGGCAAAAAAAAAAGATGGAAACTGATGAACAGAAGTGGTCATGGGCACCCCACATCCTTCAAAAACACGATGCTCGTTAGTGTGTTACAGGTCAAACAAGCAAAGAGGCCTAAGTGTGCATCAAATTTCAAGTATTAATGTGTCCTAGACATTTTAAGCAACATACCCTCAAAGACAACACACTTACATAGTAAGTGTTTTCAAAAAGTACAAGTGATCATCTCTGTGCTAGGTCAGTGCCATGACCTTTGATGAGTGTTAGTGAATACAACAAAGCATTTCTTCCGAAATGGTATTGCATATGAACAGAACATTTAAATTTTCACCTCTATTTTTAAGTGCCAGATGGACATAAGGAGAAGTGGAAATTGTTTAATCTTACTGTGAGTACTGTATGTGAATGCAGTCCTGAAGGGCATAACTGATCCATTTTGCAAAGACAGAGAGAAAGGAAGAAAAAACCCCACAAGCATCCTTTTGTTGCTCACCATAAGCACTTTTTATTTTCGTATTTTCATATATTAAAAGTGTGACCTTGGTGGTCTCCTGTGTGTCAAAATGAAGTAGGCTTAAAACCTCAGTCGTTTATGATCTGATTTAAAAACCAAGTTCTAAATAACATCATTAAATTTTACCCTTAGGGTAATGTTGGGGAGAGAATTAAAAAAAAAAAAAAAAAACAAACCAAAAACCAAACACAAAGGAAAAACACACCCAAAATGTAATTAAAGCGATGTCTAAACATGGGGACTTAACAGCAAATAGCTAACCAGATGTGCTTCCCAGCACTTTTAAGGGTTGTTTTATCTTTGTGGTAGCCTGTAACAATGCCTTGAGCAAAAGACATTTGTAAAGGATAGGTGTTTCTTTGTTTTCACGAAGCAGAGAAAAGGGGACTGACTGGTTCAGTAGCACCAAATACAGAGAATATATATAAAAACAGTAATATTCTAATGCATAGAATATTTGATGTTATTTTAACCATTAGTATACAACAATTCATGTAGGAAAAATATTTAATATGTATTAACAAAAATAGAAACTCACTTAAACTTGCAGTACTTACAGCCTTATACTGCTAAATTTATCAAATGTAAAGTATTGACTCCTCTGAACACGGGCCATATACAAGTTTTCTTCTGGGTCCAAAATAATATGTGGTGATTACTAAACCTTTACTTTTAGAGAAAAGTAAAGGATTTTCATACACATTTATAAAATGCTATAAAAATGGTTGGAATACAGAAGATGCAGAATAGTTATTTACACAATGCTCTACTGATAACACCACCACAGTATAAATACTTAGAATAAGGTTATTGTCAATCTAGCTCAACAGTTAAGGTTGAGAAATAAGCTTAAAATAAGACTTGTTTATTTCACCAATTTCACTTTGATTTAAAATTCAGATTAGCCAAAAGGGAGTAATTTCCTGTTCCATTTATGCAAAAATAAGGTGGCAGACTGACAAAAGGATACTTTTTTTCTGCTTATGCAGATACAGGTGCATATAAATCACTCTTTGTCAGGGCAGGAATTCTGCAAATATGTTCAACACTTATTAAAATATCTAATAAAGCATCTCTAGACACTCTATTTCACAGCACTGAAAATAAATTAGCAACTGTAGATATGTCTGCTGTAACCCCTTGAGTAGTCATAAGTGAAAACACCCTTGTAAATTGTTACATTCTTTCACTGATATGACTGAAATTAGTTTTATAATTGATGTTAAAGACATTAAATTGCTTTGAAGCATTAGCAGATTGATCTTCTAAATAAATATTAGATTCAATAGAGACTATGTCATTTTGTGCTCTACTTTTCTAACTGAAAGTTATTCTCAGGATAATTGAAAAATTATGTGAAGAAACATCTATTCTTGTTAATTTTAAGATGGGTAGAACAACTTCTTGGGAAAATTCTATTTATATTATCTCCAAATATATACAGAGCATTTATGCCAGTTTCTCCATTAACTGTATGAAACACAATCTTAATTGAACAATTTAAGCAAATGTATTACTCTTAAATTCTCGTGTGCAAACGCCTGTACAGTAACCTTGCTATCAAATGGGAGTGTCACAGAGCAATATAAACTAGGAAAGCTTTGCAACCTAAGTTTATAATGCATATAAAAGATTGACATAATCAGGTTTTGCCTTTCTCATAATTAGTGTATTTTTGTCTCCAAGAACCTAAGAGCTTCAAGCAAAACTATTCATGAAACAAGGAATGAGTATTTACCAAAATTTTTACCAATAAAAACTTCAGATTCTGGTCTACGCATTTACAAAATCTTTAGCTGTGGCCAACCAAGTCCATATAGAAAAAACAATTACATCCTCATTATATAAACTTTTTTATACCCCCATGATTACTATTGAAATTTTTTTCTTCCTGTTTATCTTAAATTTTATGTTAGTGGGCAGCCTTCTCAAATCCTGATTTTGACATCAGTTTTGGTGAATGCTCTGCCAGTGCATCCAAAACAAGTAGAATATCAGCATATTTTGAGTAAAAATCGCAGGCATCAGCTTCTTGAGGGGAAAAAAAAAAAAGGATGAAAGGCCTCTGAGATTACATCCTTGAAAAGTAAAAGAAAAGAAAGACAAACAAAGCAAAGCGTTCCTTCTCACACGCACAGAAACAGCTCATAAAGGCACCTACCTACAGGCGCAGTGACAGCAGCTGTAGCATCTCACCTCTATCAGTCATAATCTAGAACAGTGCCACTTTCTATTAACCAAGCAATAGAGGAACTAAAATTACTTTATACTGGTCTACGCAAGGCACTGCGGTTGCTCCAGTGCATTTTGATGACTTAATTAGGAAGACGGTGCAGCACATGTGGTTTTCCAGCCAGGTTCATCACAAAGGCCACATCATCAAAGCACAAGAGTTGTGTCTTCTACAGCTAGATTAAAAATAGGGATTTCTTCATTAAGTGTCTCGCAGCTGACTGTGCCTCTTGGTTTGCCTCCATCTATTCAGACAATTAAATAAAGCGTCATGCTTTATTTATTTCTTTTTAAAGGCTAATAAAGAAGCTGTGAATTGAAGTACAGCTGGCAATCTTTTTATTTATTAAGACCTCAGTGTACACAGTGACAATCTCTGGAAGGCAAGGCACGTGCTGGGATTTTTTTTTTCCCTCTTAATATATGTCCTCTTTGCAGACACAACATTTCTACTAATAGGTATTAGAAACCTTTGTCATCCTGTCCAGCAGGGAGAGGAGCCAGAAAACAAACAAAAAAAAAAAATCACAAAAAGCCCAAAACAATTAAAAAACAAGACAAAACTAAACCTGCCACCCAATAGGGAAAACTTAAGATCACACAAAAAGAGCCCACAAAAGTGAACATTCTGAATACTTTGAAAAAGATGGGTAAATGAAAAAACTGTAAAAAACAGCTGGCATATAACCTGATTGAGTCAGAAAGTATTTAAAATTTGGTCATGATATTCCAAATTAATAAAAAACTAACTATTTGCTTTTACTTGTATCAGCAGAGATGGATGACTAGAAAAATTACGTGATTGTTATGTAGGTATATTAACTGAAAATATTATATGAGATTTACTACACTCTTTTAATTTCCTGATAACAAGACATTATTATCTCTTGTGTTATTAAGTAATCTCATTTGAACAGCCATAATGGAAATTATGCATGGTAATATCATACCATGGAAACATCATAATATTTCCTTGCTAACAAATACATTGTATCACAACATAATGGGATCTAGCATTAGTTCATGAATATTAGGACATTTTAAAAATATTCTACAAGGATGACATATTACTCTGCACTTCAAAGAAAGCTGAATGCTCCATGAAGCAAGATGACTTTCCAGCCTTAAGAGTTACTAACTGATAATTGTATGTCACTATGCATATTTACAAAGGCATATGCACGTGCATTCAAAAAAAGCTGTGGTCAGATGAGATGATCTCAGTTGGCAGTTCTTTCTTCCTGCAAGAGGCTTCAGGATGGCCTATGAATGTTGCAGGGATAAAAGAGAAGGAAGAGCGAGATGTGAAGACCATGTTTGTGTTCACAAGAGCAGAGATTCCAGTTTTTCTTAATTTCTTAATTTTCTTTTTATTTACTCAGCCTAAATAGAACCCCTTTTATTGGAGGGCCTAGCAAAAATGTGAGCGGTTAGTTTGGGTTTTGGTTTATTTTTTTTAGATTTTCAGTTTTGAATTGACAATTATTTTCTGTCTGTTTCAAAGTTAATTGGATGTGCATGATAGAAGCACATCTTTCCACATGTTCCTTGACCCCAGCAAGGCCTGAACTGTCTGTCTACTCTCCCTGAATTTGACCTTGACTTCCACAATGTACAAACTTGGTGGCACTTACAAGTGGAAGCAATACATTAAATCATCACCCCTTGCTACACATCACTTACAGACGCATTTGTCACTGTTATATTAAATTAGGATCACAAAAATGAAATTTATCTCCAAGAGTGGCATTTCATAAAGGCTGTGAAGACAAAATAACCAGAGAATGTGCACCAAAACACGGTATTTCTTGCCACTCTAGTCTGCCAACAGAACAGATCCTCCACGATTATGCTCTCTACAGTAGAAGTTACGTGATGGAAAGCTAAGAGCATGACAAGATGATTCTGGGAGCCTGGTTGGTGAGCTGGATTTGAGCTGGCGCTGTGCCCTTGACCTAGGGAAGGCTACCAACACGCTGGGATGCTTCAGTGAGAGCACAGCCAGCAGGGCAAGGGGTGACAAATTCCCTCCAGTTGTCGTTCATGAGCACACACGGAAGGAAAAGAAAGAGTGCATCCAGTGCAGACTAAATGAATTCGATGTACCTTCCCACCTAATGACTTCCCTGATTCCATGAGTGTTCCTACACCTGAGCTACACACTTCCACTGGTATCTACACGTATGTATTTAATTAAAAATAGACAAAGGTTATCTTCGTTTGGGCTCAGATTCAAAGAAAGAAGTGGAATTTGCATGGAATTTGAGGACCTATTTCTGAAAATCTGACTGTCTTAAATCATATCCTTCCTTCTTCAGAGTTAACATTACTCTGGGGTTTATAGCTCTTTACCTGAGAAGGTCCAGCTTTATCTAAGTTTTTGTTTGTTTGTTTTATCCTTCTGTCCTTTGCCTTATTTTCTCTGTGACCTAAAAATCAAACTTTGGAAGGCTTAGTGGTTCATCTCAAAACAGTTACAAACATCACTTTACTTTCAAAAAATAGAAGTTTATAACAAAAAAAATGAAACCCCTGCCATCTTTTTTAATATGAGCTTAGCTTTTGGATCACTTGTTCAGGAAAGGTGAAAACTATCCTCAAGTACCTCCGCATTGAAGGAATTTAAACCCATATCCACCACTCTTCCAGAAGTTTCAAGAGAGCACCAATCACTTAATTTCCTTAGCTCAATGAGTCTTCACTCTTCCTTCACATCTTTATGATCAGGGACTTACATGAAATTTAAGCATTCAATTCCCTTTGCCTCTCAGCCTGTGCCAAAAGACAGCCAATAGATAAACTATGGGTAGGTAGAGTTTGGCTGAATATTCCCTTTTTTAAACATTATTCTCAGAAAAAGACCTGCATAAAACTAGCTCAGTTCTTCATCTCAACTATTCTATGCCTTGTTTGGTCATTGACAGATTTATTTTGAATATTTGATTGCAAATCCATTCAGGCACTTAAAAAAGTAGAGAAGAATGCCTGAATGCACATTACAAGACCCTGGTTTTCTTTATGAAGCAGCAAATTAAGATCCTCCAGTATTAGAAACCGTTTATTCAAGGTACCTTCACAGGCTACAGGGAAATTAGAATATAGAATTTCTTGTCAAAATGTATCAATCAGACATATAAATCCCGAGTATCATATTCAGAGAACAAGTTCAGTAGAATTACACGTAGGTCAAAAATACAAATCTTGTTTTCTCTAGCCAGATGACAAAGCTTTGAGAACTAAAAAGTTAACAGTGATTTAAAAAAGCCAAAAAGATAATACCAAACAATTCAGTTACTTATGTTACTGAATTATGATTGACTTGACAAAAGCTCTAATGAAAGAGTATTCAGATTCCAAAAATATTGCCTCTTTTTCACTGCCTCTAAAATGCTACAATGTAAGCAATCTGAATTTATGGGAGTTTCATTATGAACAACTGTCTCCTGTTGAAAACAGGCAAACAAGGTAGGATGGTGAATTTATTTCCTGCAGTGTTTCATTAATAAGCTAGGAAGTATTAGGGAAAAGGAAATTTAAAATATTACTTTCTGCCCCAGGAAAAGTCAAATCCCGAACTGATTCTCTTCAGTAAGCTTCTAAGACTGTCAAAGTGGATTGTTTATGGCTTTTTTAAACTTACTCCCATGAATAATTTCTCAAAACTATATTTCATTATGTATGTTTTATATATCCTATGCTTTGTTATATATCAGCATCTCTTAAAGGAAACCTCTTTTCTGGAGAAACAATGCACACTACTTGTAAATTACAGAAGTCTAGAAGATCCTATCAAAAATTTCTCAAAAAAATTTTGGGTTCAAAAGAGCTATTTTCCTCATCCTCTTCTACATAAGCTCTACAAAGAATTCTGTTGCAAAAGTCCATTATAATCTATCAGGAGCATTCAAAATTTTTCCTTGCTTGTTTTTGGCATTGTTGACAAATTTGTCATGTTTTTACAAGGCTTTGTTTGTGCAGGTGTCTCTGTGAAGCTCAAGGGTTGACGAGACACAACACAAGTGGCATCTGTTCCAGTTCAGATGCAGCGCCCTTCCACAGCACTCCCTGCTAAAGAACCAGGTTCCAAACCCCGCCAAACCCAGCAGGAATGCTCATGTTGTCTTTATCAGCAGTCCAAAAATTTGCAAGTTTGCAGTTATTGATGCCAAAATGAAAAAAAAAAAAATCAGTTTAAATTATTAACATCTTTTGCTGTGTGTCAGATATATAGTTTTGGGTTTGTTTTTTTGACGATCTAGTAAGTGGTAACATTAAAACACGTTAAAGACTTAACTGAAAACACAGAGCTCAACATATGCATCTAAACATAACATGGCATTAGTTAATGCCACGTTTTCTTAGATCAGTGCATTTTAGAATCAGCTATCAAGTTTTTCAGCTTTTAAATATGCAGAGCAACTGGCAAGGAAAAAAAAAGAAAAAAATCACATCTTTCCCAGATAACATTCAATCCCTGATTAAATAAAGATGTGCCAAGGCAGAGATACTTTATGCCTCAGGAGACAGCCGTAGTGGAATTGTGAGTGTATTTTATATGTGAATTAGAGGTAAGATGTAATGACATGAGATGAAAGGCTCAGCCGTGATTTTAATAAAGGGGGGAGACAGTGCTTCCCTGTGGACCCCATATGCAAAAGAGTGAGACTCAAGAAGAATATATGAAAAGATTCAGCAAAAACTACAACAAATGTTTCAAAGTTGTAAGACCACCATTAAAATTCATCACATTTTACTGAAGCTGAGTGTTCAAGATCTGAGGGTAAGCTCTAACACATTTTTGATAGCTTTAATTTCATGTGACAAACTATGTCATCAGTAAGGCTGGAACAATTTCAATTTTAGGTAAGATGGAATTGGAGTGTTTGAAACCATAACACTTCGTTTTTTAGAGATTTCTAATAACGTGATCTAAAAATAAGTCAATTTAACTTGTTATTTTAAAAGCACGTTTTTTACTGAAATAAAATATCACAATTTAGTAGTGTAATGATGACATATTTCAGCTGCTTTTAGCAATCCTCAGGAAAAGCTGTTACCTATTGCTGTATTGATTTTTTTTTTAATGACTACAGCAGAATTTTAAAGAACCACTTTTTCTTTTTCCCCCATTAAATTAAGGAAAAAGTTTGAGATTTTTCCACAGTTCTCTCTCTTTCTGTACATTGAAAAAAAAATTTAAAAGAGACACGCCTTTGTAAGGAATAGACATGAAAAGAGCAAAGTGAATGGGATGAACTGCTTAAAGGAAAAAAAAATAATCCTGCTTTATTTGATCTTTTGTGATAATCACACTCCTGGCACCCTGCCAGCAAGGCTCAGCATGCTGATGTCTGGCCAAGTACAGTAATCTCTTGGTTCAAGTCTGAGGTCTGTGATGAAAATTACAAAGCAGGGACAAAAATCAGAATGCCACCTGTGATTTTATTCTGAAACTAATTTGGTGGAAAAAGTAATACAATGAAAACAGTCTTTTTAGTAGAGACTACAAAACTAAAACTAAATTCAACCCAATGCAAGTGGATGGAGGTAGCTATCATGCAAATACATTTGGATCTGCAGGCATTCCTTTTAAAATGAGCAGTAGATGTCTTTGTGACAGGTAAATTGCTTTGAGATTATGTTTGAAGTCCGAGGTCAAACTTTTAAAATGATAATTTTAACTCACATCTTCCTTTATTCTGGAGTCTTTCTGCATTTGAAACCAACAAAACCAGGGAAAAAAAATAACAATTCATTTCCTTATTTTATTTTCTGTGAACTGCCATTCAATACAGGTGAACAAATCCTTGAGGAAATCTTTTTCCTTTTTCTTTTCATTCAGTAGTCTATATTTGAGCTAGTTGCCCAGAGATATAAGGAAGAGAATTGTATAGCCACAAAATTCTGCATGCACAATGCATTCAACTTAGAAATTCAGCCAGTAAAGTCTTCTAAATTATTATTCAGATTCAAAGCAGAAAAACCAACTAGTAAAAACCACCATGTCACTTTTTTTTCTATATAGTTATTGTGTTTTTCTGAAAGGTTGTACATCGTTAGCAGTACTGATCAAAGTTTGGTTCGATTTTTCTTTACAAATATTTAAAATTATTCAGAATTACTCAGAAGCTGCTTTTGCAGATTTATTCTTAAAAAAACCCTGATGCAACAAAACACATTTTGTTTCCTTTGTGTTACTAGAACAAAAATCCACTGTTTGCTGAAGTGATACAGGTTCCCTATTCTGCCACCACCTTCTTTATAAAGTTGGACGGTATCCTGCCATTTTTATACACACTACTCCTCTCTGCGCTAGTAAGAATTGCCATACACGAGCACCAGGACAATCCCTGGTATCTAGGGCCTCACTGAAACACTGCATCTCAGCATCCCCCAGTTGCTGTTTTGCTCCTTCTTCAGGAAGGTTCTCTATAGATTTCCAATTCTCTTTGATGTTCAAGTCTGTTTCTGCACTCTCTATCTTTCCCCACCAACAGTGCTAATCAAAGGAAGCCTCTAATAGCCACCTCACCCTTCTCGTACTTATATTTTCACGCCACTCCTCTTCTATATTTTCCTTTGCAGTCAAAAAAGCCCCAGTCATTTCAGCAGAGACAATACAATTAAATGATCAAATTCTGCATGTTACACAGGCAGATAACGCTCACAACTTTCTTAAACTCCACACATGCACACACATTTTAACACCCAGAGAGAATTTCAGGTGTACTCATGCACGCGCTCTCGTGGATGGCATAAAAACACGAACATTTACAATTGAAATAAAAGGTACCTACCTGGAATGAGCTGACCCAGTAACTGATGGCATCTGGAAAGGCTGAATACAGCTACTACAGCCAGAAAAGGATAATGTTTCCATTTCATGATGTGTCCCTCCTTGCATTACACCAGCTCGGCAGTGCTAAGGTAAATGTCACCTGCAATACACAATGGAAATAAGAACAGAGGAATTAATGATAAATTGAGGTACTTCCAAATGTAATTCTACAAAGAATGCTGGTTTCAATACAGCTTTAGCTATTAAAATAATGTTAAATTATCTAACGGTTAGGCAGCTGAAAACCACAACCAGAATATTAACTATGCTTGCAGAGCAGACAACCCCAAACCAGATGTTTTAAAGGGAGACATGAGGATCCCCGTAGTGCACTTATGTATTTTAAAGTGCTGCATGTTGTTTGGTTAAGTTATTAAAGAAATTTCTCACTTCAGCAAGATAATGAAGTGCATGTTTAATCCATTTCAGTGCAAGGAAATACTTAAACTCTTGCATAAGTTGAAAAAACTGTTAAGGCTATCCAGTTTACTATGAAAGCAGGGTTAAAATTTTAGCTTAGTCCTCTTATGAAATAATGTTTTGCTGAATGAAGATAAAGGATAATTTTACTCCCTAATAACTTGAATAGTTAAGACAACTTTCTAGTGAGTTTCTATGTTCTTAAGGGCAGAAAATTTTAATCTGACTGACAGGAAAATGGAATCTTGTGAAGGAAGACAATATTTTACATTTAAAAATAATCAAAAATCAGAATATTTTTAACCAAAATATGACTTTTAGACTCATCTTTCTGACCAGCACACCTGTAGATTAAAAAACATTCACAGCTCTACCAGTGCCTAAAAGTCATCTCTGCTCATCCTACTCATTTGTTTATTCTTCACCGATGTTAGTGCTTAGCATAGACTTGTCCAGAAATCACAGAATTCTTAGGGTTGGAAGGGACCCTGGAGATCATCCAGTCCAACTCCCTGCCAAGGAAGCATCACCTGGAGCACATTACACAGGAAAGCATCCAGGTGGGTTTGGAATGTCCCCAGAGAGGGTGACCCCACCACCTCCAGCCTTGTTTTCAGCCTGTTCAAAATGCCTTTCCTCTAAAGCTTTCTAGAATACATTTTTCAGATTATTTTGGTAGGTTTCTAACAGCAGTGGGATGTTTTCTAGATAATTAAATACATACAATCTGATATCCGATTTATTGTTTTGTTTTGGGGGAGGTTGAGTGTTTTGTTTTTCTAAAGGGCCTTTCTCTCAAAACAAACCCAAAGACACGTGTAATATTCCATATATTCCATAGTATCTGGGGTTCAAGTCAAGATCTTGATGATGAAAAGAGACACTATTTTAAGTGTGTGTCAAATTATGACATGTGCCAAATTGCCTGACCCTAACCAACAACTAGAGACCACCAAACAACTGTAAATCTGATGTATGTTGACACATCAACATCTACCCCAGCAATAAATATGTTAAACCTTGGTAACTTTACAACTACACTTCTTATTTCCCTCTCCTTGTCCTCCTTGTAGTTAATGTATGCTCAGAGATCACCAGTTTGCATTATGACTCCTATATTACCTAAATCCCAGCAGACAGAACCATAATAGTGAAGAAAACTGTAGTGACACCAGTCACTTGTTCAATCTGTTGGGACAGGGGAGTTTCATCTCTAAACCTAATACATATTTAATGACTACAGATTGAAGAGTTGCATGATTACTGGGAGCATTCAGTGCCACCTGACACTTTTGGATGTTCAAAAATGCATAAATAAGTGTAATGGGAACAGATTCCATCTCTTACACATGTTGCATTTTAAATTTTCTTTTTGTGTCGTACCTGTGCTTCTATTATCTTAGCAATTAGAAATAATAACACTCCATTTCCTATTACAATTACCTGTATCCTACAAAATATTTTGCTACTTTTTTTTTCCTCATTTCAGCCACAGTGTACACAAAAAGTCTGGGTTCCTTCAATTCCCACTCTTTTAATTTCCCCTATCACTTGTATGGCTGCTCTTCTGTTGCAAACAGCATGACAGCTCTTAATGGCAGAGTTAACGGCAATTAATGGCCAAGGTGTTACTTGCCGCTCTAAATGCTATTCATGGATGACTCCAAGACTGAAATGAGGATTTGCAAGGTCAGGCCCTTAAAAAATCCATCTCTTTCTCTGCACAGGTTTACAGGTTTACTCTGTAAAACTATTTACTACTTTGGTTTCAGACTCCCGTGGTTTCTTCACCTTTACTCTCTGCTGTGAACACAAGCCTGAATGTTGCTTCTAACACAAAGCTGAGGAGGCAGCCCTTTGATTTTGTTTCATCAAACAAAACAAAAAATAAACCAAAAAACCCAACAAACACTTTCACTTCAAGATTTACATTTTTCATTATAATATTAGGTAAAGGAACACTGAGGTGAAGGCAGGAGGAGAGAGAAGAGGTGCTCCAGGTGCCTGAACAGATTCCCAGGTGTGCCGTGGAGAGAACTATGCTGGAGACCAGGTATCCTTACTGCAGCCCATGGAGGGCCCCAGGTGAATGTTCCCTGAAGAAAGCTTCAGTCCATGCAGGAACAGGTTTATCCTGAAGAATTGCAGCCCATGGGAAATAACTACTCTGGAGCAGAGGGAAAGTGTGAGGAGGAAGAAGGAGAGGCATAGAGGAGCTTTTATGCACCAACCACAATCTCCCATTCCACATCCCCCTGCACCACTCCAGAGAAAGGTGGGGGAGCAGAGGCACAGGAGTTGAGGATGAAGGGATGGAGCTTTCAATGAGAAAGAAATGAAGGGCGGGAGGGGAGAGTTTTAACTTCTGTCTTTTTTCTCACCATCCAACTCTCTTTCAATGAGAAAGAAATTTTGTTCTTTAGCCAAGGTTAGCTCACCCCAACCATAAAGTTGCAGGGGAGAGATGAATCCCAGGAATATACACTTTAGGGTAGTCACCTTCTCTATGAAGGCATGTCATGCATGAATCCAACACTTTCTCTTTCCATACCTCTCTCTTGCATTAACTTAACTGGTAGATTATGACTTCTTTTTAATCTCTCTATGTGACAGAGCTCCACAGGGAGCTCTGACCATGAGTGTTTGGCTGTTTAGTTAAAAGCTTTTCCACCCTCTTATTCTGCTTGTGAGCTTATGTTTGAAATATATTTCATTCTAAAACCTGAAATTGTCTGAATGCTATTAAAAGTATTATTCTTAGACAAAATTTCAGTGAAGATATCTTTCACGAAGCCAAGTCATTTTGATATGAAAATAAACGTTTTTAACCTACAGTTTAAAAGCAATTCCTGTAAAAATTTCTTGAAAATGATCCTGAATAGGAGGCTAATTCACTTTATTTGGGCTACAGAGCTTCTGAAAGAGTAGCCCTGTTCACAGGAAAGAAAGTAGAAAGAGTTGTCATCAGAATGGTTTTCAGAGAGAAGCTGAGTCCAGCAAAAGAGAAACATCTTTTCATTATCTCCAGCCACAGCACCACAATCCTTGCACTACACCACAATGGAAGAAACACCCAGAAATGTACTGCAGCCAGAGGGACTCAGATGCAGTTCTCTGCAATCAGTCTTTCGGTGTCTGACCCACAAAACTAATACTGCAGAATAAGGGCTGGCACTAATTAGATGCTGCCAGTGACAGGCAAAGGATGCACTCAGCACAGACACTTCAGCTGGCCTGAGACCTCACCTCACTCCATATGGAACGGCCACAGACCCACATCAGAATGTGCAAGAAAAGATTCAGATCCAGCGCCTTGTCCAGAGCGCACAATGAAGATAAACACTGGCTTCTCCATGACATTATAATCATTAAAGGATCAATGGCAAATTAAACTGCACAAGCCCAGAGGGGAAAGAAGTACTATGGTAAATGCAGAGAAAAGGTCTAATCAATTATTTTCTTCCACTTCCGAAGTCTAGTGCTATTTATCACTGTGGCCAGTGCAGAAGCAAAGACACAGAAAAGATCAAAACCAATGCTGGTTTTATTTTCATGTCTTTGAGGTTTTTTTAAAGAATTTGATAACAATTGATGTTTCTCATATGTAACCAGCTTCCTAAGACTATATTTTCACCATCTCTTGAGTAGCAAGAATGGACATAAAAGTCAGATGATTAAGATTCTAACTTGCAAAAATAACTTCCCTTTATAAAATTTGTACACTTTGGTAAATATTATGCTAAAGAAGATTGCTTATCTACAGAAGGAGACAATTTTCCTTCGCCATGTACCCAACCATTTAGGAGTGGACTGGCAAAATTTCACTGAACGGAGAAAAAAAAAAAAAAAAAGTAGAAAATCTTCCTTTTGAAGCAAGGTTAGCTATTTTCAGAAGTGGAACTTTTTAAAGCTTGTTAGGCCTGCTGGTAGTGGATGACCCTTCCCATACTTTCAATCCCCATGCCTGTTAGTCAGACACCCGGTTATCACCTCTGGTAATCTGGTCATCTCTGTTTAGACTGACACTACTCCTGAGCTTACTCCTCCTGTGCATTGCCATCAGCACAGTTATAGATCACTGAAATGAAGAGCTTCCCTCTACTATTTTAAACATCCTGTCTATGTTAAACTAAATTTATTTAAAGTTCCAGGAGGATGAGAAAGAAGCACCGCCATACATTGTCTCTCTCAACTGTGTCCATTTAGGAGCAAAAATGACAAGGATTTGATGAACTAGGGGAAAAAGTCTGGCTAGCTCCTTTTCTGTTATAAAGTGTATCTACTCTACTCAGATCAAAGCAGCTCAAAAGCATAAATCTATTTAAACCAGAGTAGATATCAGTACAACACATCTATGGATCTGGACTCTGATCCTTTCAGTGAGAGTTTTAGCAGACATTCATGAAGCTCATCTTATTTAATCTTTTAGTATTCCCAGAAATTTGTTTTTTCAGAACCAATTGTTAACAATTGGTTTTAACAATTATGATGAAAGATTTGCACTTTACTTACTTTAAGCTGTGATTTCGGGTTTTTGTAACGCAGTGAGAAACCCAAGAGTAAAATATTTAATGTTATTAATGATAGTAATGTCTTGAATGTGCTCAATTTACTTTTCTAAGCTGGCAGATGACAAACTTATATGTAAAACAGTCTTAGCCAGACTGTAACTGACTTGATTTCTGTGTGGTATATTTACTGCCTAAGCAGTACCACAGGAATAGTTCACCTACTATAATTCAAATTAAAAAGAAGCTGTGTCCATGCTCATCCCCTTGCTCCCCTTGTACTTAAGCTCAGTGTGAGGAGCCAAACACATGACAAAAGAAACAGTTTTTCTGCCACCAGTAGCAGTCTCATAAACAATTTCTCCACCAGAAGTTCTGCTAATCTCTAATCTTTCCTTCATGTCTGACCATACAAACTGAGGTTAATGTTGCTTAAAGGACAGCTTGAACAAAGAAGCTTTCCTCAGGGAGGAGTACGTCAGTGAGACATTGAGTAACAGGACAGGATTTCTGTGTAAGGAAACATTGCGTTTATAATGTAACAAATGTGCAATGAAAGGTATGGAGCAAGAAGTGGAGTGTTAAGGAGTGTAAATAGAATGAAAAAAATTATCCTATTAATTGTATTATGTGTGTCTAGGCTTTTTTTAGTGATTCTTCAGGTACATTAAAAGCAATTTCATCTGGTTTTTTTTTCAGAAACACACATATGTATGTGACACAAAAGGAAAAAAAAGAATAGGTCAGGTAGGACTCTTTCCTTGAAGTGGTTGAAGGTTATTACTCAGCAGGATCAGAATAGAAACAAACTTCCCAAGCAATCGGTTCTGCGAGATTCCCCAACACTCCAGATTCCCCAGTGTGTGTGTCATGTTCTCCCCACCACCACTGCCATTCACACCGTGGCTGCCCTGCCCTGCAGCAGCAAAGAGGAGTTGGTATCCATTCCTTGTTGGGTGGTACCAAGTAAAAATACGCTCAATGTAAAGACTTAAAAAAAACAAGGAAAAAAGTTGCTGCACAGGGGTTTTGCCTCACTCTTCAAGCAGGAATTGAGAACACTCGAGAAAAGCGACAGCACTCTGCAGGCTCCTGCCCCTGACTGACCCCCAGAGTGCTGGTCTCTCTCAAGGACTCAAATTAGGTTACCAAGTGCTTCCTGCTCTCTGTCTTTGCTGCCTGCTCTGTGAAGAGCAATATAGTCAGTGTCTGAGCACTCAGTGAAAACAAAGCCCACCTGGAAGGAAGTCTGATAAGGCATAAGGGCAGCAAGAGGGACTCCTACAAATACATAAACAGCAAAAGAAAGACCAGGGAGATGAGGTGGGGGACCTGGAGACAAAGGACATGAAAAAGGCTGAGGTATTTGGTGCCTTCTTTTATCTCAGTTTTTGTTGGAAAGACCAGCCTTCAGGAATCCCAGGGCCCTACAACCAGAAGAGAAGTCTGAACTAAGGAATATTTGCTCTCAGTGGGGGTTGATCAGGTGAGGAAGAACTTAAACCAGCTGGACACACACGAGTTCCTGGGACCTGACAGATGCACAGGACAGACAGGACAGACTCCTGAGAACTGGAAGAAAGCAATTGTTGCTCCTGTCTTCAGGGTGAAGGATTCAGGGAAGAGCAGGCCTGTTAGCCTCATCTCAAACCCTGAGAAGGTCAGGGATGAACCCATTCTGGAGACCATCTCCATATGCATGGAAGGATGAGAAGGTGATCAACAATAATGTGGTTGGTTTATAAAGATAAAAACAATGTTTAACCAACCTGAAATCCTCCTGTGATGAGTTGATTGGCTTGGTAGATAAGGGGAGACCAGTGGGTATTCTTTATCTTGACTATAAGAAGGTCTTTGACACTTTCTTCCATATAAAGGAGTTGATGAGGTACAAACTAGGTCAGCAGAGAGTGAGGTGGACTGAAAACTGCCTGAACTGTCAGGTTTAAAGGATTGTTATCAGCATCACAAAGTCCAGCTGTACATCCAGCCCCTTGCACTACATCCCAGGGGCTGCTACTGGGTCCAAAACTGTTTAACATCTTTACCAGTTACCCGGACAGCAAGACTGAGTACACTCTCAGCAAGTTTGCAGGTGACATAAAACTGGAAGGAGTGGAGGATATTTGTATCACTATCCAGAGGGACCTCTGCAGGTTGGAACTTCTCATGAAATTCAAAGGGTAATCCCAAATCCTGCACACGGTGAGGAATGATCTGAGGCACCAGTATACCCTAGAGGGCAACTGGCTGGAAAGCAGCTCTGCCAAGAAGGACTCAGTGCTCCTCCTCCTGGACAAAAAGTTGAGTAGCAATGTGTTCTTGAAGAAAAGAAAGCCGAAATTATCCTGTACTAGTCTGGGAAAGCACTGGCAGCAGGTAGGAGGAGGGGGTCCTTCTTCTCCCTCTCCTAAGCAGAGGCAAGGCCACACCTGCAGTGCTGGGCCCAGCACTGGGCTCCCCAGCACAAGACTGACAGAGGAACAAATTCAGCAGAGGGGCACAAAAATGATTAAGAGGTAGGAATCTCTGTCATTTGGGGAGAGGCTGGTACCGCTCAGTCAGGGAAGATCAGGGCAATCTGATTCATGTGGATAAATCCTTGCTGTGATGGAATGAAAAAGAACATGCCAAGCTCTTGGCAGTGGTGGCCATCACAGGGTTAAAAGCAGAAATTGAAACACAGAGATTCTGCTTACATATAAGAAAAAAAAACTTCTGTACTGCAAGGGTGAGTGCACAGTGGAATAGGCAGCCCAGATAAATACGGAGACTCCATCCTGATATACAAAACTTGAAAAGACACAGTGATTAACTAAATTATCACCTCCCTGCCTCATCTGTGATTATCCTGCTTCCCTGCTTAGGAACCATCGCACCAAAATCAGCAATCCATATTCTGTTTTGGGAAAAAGGATATTATAAAGTGTCCAGCACAGAATGAAGAAAGGCTATCCCATCATTGAAAACTGGTTACAAAATGCTCGGGAGCTGTAGTGCAGGGTGACTAGAAGAACTGTCAGCATCAAATAGTCCTGAAGCAGGGGTAGACATGATGGAGATAGCATGATGGGGATGTCTTTTAGAGTTTAAAATAAAAAAAAATATTTAAAAAATAATATGAATACTAGAGAAATCACTTATCCTGTGAAAAGTCCTCAATTCATGGTCAATAAATAGAGAGTTGAGGAGGTTTGTGATGACATTTTTAGGGGAATAACAGTATGATCCCACAGGGGAAGACAACAAGCAGATAGATGAACGTTTAAAGATGCTATGCAGCATTTTAAACTACGGCCTGTCATCACTGTGATAGTTGTGTTCAGGTTGATTATTCCCCTGGAATGCAAAAATCAGTTCTAACTTGCAGACTATTATTTCGCACAGACCCACAGTATTACAGATTTTGTTCTCTATTTTATATTCAGTCACTCTCAGGGGAGCAATCAGAGGCCAAAAGGTAATTGGTAACAGTCACCAGTGAATTTACTGAACAAAACTTTCCTCAAATCCAGAAAGTGATTTCATTCTGCTAATTAGCCATTTTTTGTGGAAACTGCTGATATAGCTAAAAGCTGGGGTGAGAGAGCGGAGAAGTGAAGATGTGTGTGTCATCACTCTCAACAAGCTACTCAAGAGAGGGAGAGGGAAAGACAGCAAGGTCTCAGCTAAGAGTAGTACAGCGCAGAGTAGTCTGTGTGTGCACACAAGTGCCTGGGTGAGAGGAAGTGGTGATGAAGCTTTAGAGACCTTTAATCTGATAAAATTTACTTGTGCTTCAAGCCTAGAGGAAGGTGACCCTTTGGGTTGTTCTTCCTAATATTAACCAGGCAGCCTCACATAATTCATGCTCAGAGAATGGGGAATTTCTCTATAATTAAAACAAGTCTGCCAAAGGAGCAGAACTATCATCAGCAGGATCTTCAGCTGACTCACTTCATGCAGCTCTAAAACACAGAACTTTTGAAACAGCTGTTTGGGGTGGTTTTTAATGCAGTTTCATATTTTTCAAAATTTTATCGCCTGTAATCAGTCTGGGTCTCCCTTTTTGCATAATTGGGCACCATCTATTAATAAGGGCAAGGAAGCAAATGGGAAACAAATACTGTAGTAACTAACAGCAGAAACTACAGAAAACCTTATGAGAAAATGAATGGAATTCAGACTTGGATTTGGATGTGGTACCATATTCAACACAAAGCAGGGAGGGGAAAGAAAAAGCCAATAAATCTTGGTTAGTAGCTGGATCACTAGCTGAGGCAAGGTATCTGCAAAGAAATTGCAGATAGTCATGGGAATAAAAATGATAAAAATAATGACTTATCTATAAGGTTGCTATCTTTTAAACGCTTTGCCTTGGGAGATTTTTCCTTTTCTGACTGTGATTCAACAACCAGGAAATAAAACTTCAACATGATTCTGAACCCAAATTACAAGACTGCCAAACATCATGTACTAGTTTATACCTACTCAGAAGAAAGCAACATGTATGATATGAAATAACTTTCTCAAGCCTGGAAGTTTCTCAATTTGGGAGTCTTCCACTTGCATCAGGAGGAAAGAAAGTGGTGTTCTACTCGTATTATATCAGATAATTCCACCTTTCTGTTCTACAAACTCCTTTTGCACATAAGTGGTGCAAGAATTAAGTACCTCCAGTTCAAACTTAAACAGGTTCCTTCAAGGAGGTTTGAACTTCCTGAAAGAAATGCTATGTTTTGAAAATAATCTACATGTATGAGAAATTCAGGAAAGGTGTAATGAGGCCCATGTTTTCCAACAGAAAAATTTTAAAACCTGGCAAATTGTTTAAAAATTTTGTGGACAACCAAGGATTGATCTAAATAAAGCAAAAACTCTCATACCTTATATTACTGATGCACTATCTCCTTTTGTCCTTTGGCAAATTAAACAAAAAGATCATGCCTCATCTACCAAGACTTTCAAGGGAGCGTTTGGGAACTGTGTTCTCTAGAACTGTACACTCATCATTTTTTTAACAGGAAAAAAACAAATTAGCAATGCCTTGATGTAATTAGTAGTTTCTTGATTTGTAAGAAATACTGACAGTTTTCAAACACTATTAAGTAGTGGATGTTTGAAGAAGTGGTTGTTGTCAAAAGTGCTTCCAAGTAGAGTCACACTGGAAAACAACATTTGATAGAAAGAAAATCCAGTGTCTGAAAGGTTAAAAAAAAAACTCCACCAAACCACTCATTTACTACATTTTGACTCCTCTGTTATACCTGATGTAGAAAAGCAAGGGTTTTTCAAAGGCATTAAGCTCTAAACATTCACAGTATCTTTGAATGTCCTCAGCAGCACCAGAAAAGAGGGATTCAATTTTCAAAGATAATTGTGTCAGATAACTGTCTCATCCCTTTTCAGAAACAATCTGATAAATACCTAATTACCAGCCAAGTGATTTCAGAGCCACACAGCTGGGCCTGAGAAAAGGCTACAGGGAATGACAAGGTCCCCTAAAGCCATCGAGAGCAAGAGGCATTTGGTTTGTGAATTACTCAATTTGTTTAGCTGATAAAATGCATAGAAAGTCCTCAGAGACAACAAAATATTCATAAAATATTAAAATAATAAATAGAACCAATAGTTAAACCAGAGAAGTAAAATATTTTCAAATAATACAGAATTGCATACTACAGAACAACTACATTCCAAAATCCACAATGGTAATTATTCAAGTCCTTAAAAACACTCATTTTTTCCAGAGAGCATTTGTACACTACTCAGACTAACCTTGTCTTTTCTTGATACTGCTGTATAAGAAGAAAATTGCTTTGCAGTAAATTTATATTTCAATTTTGTTATAAACTTGAAAAGCATTCTGATCTTAGACATTTATAATCTTAGCTGTCAAACAAGAAAGAATTTATAAATTTTCACCAATGTTTAAGAACGCTCTCATTCTTCTTGAAAAAACTGGCAATACAGCAATCTTTTCTGAAAATACCAAGTTGCTTCACTTTTAAGTTACCTCCACCAATTAAAAAAACCCCACAGGTATATCATGTAGCACCTCAGATTTCAGTGAATCTTTTTAAAATCCACATTGTAGAAGCCAATCCTGTAATCTTGCTGAATTCCTTGTGCTTATAGAAATGTTGGCCCTGTTACATATCCTAAATGTTAATGGATTGGAGAGCATGAAATATCAAAGTAATGATGTAGAGTTCAGAATCACAGATGGGAAGGAAAAGATTAGTGATAATGCTTCTGCAATATTAAGTTGACCAAGTTATATATTGCTCAGGCTTTATGTGAAAATGTCTGGGGTGGTGAACTCAAAAGTACCTATTTCTGACCTAACTCTGCTCCCAGATGGGAGCAAACTGACTGCAGTTCTCAAAATGCAATGGAAACAAGGATGGATCTATGCAAGTCTGTAAATCTCACTCATATAATCTAAAAACGAAGACACAAAAAAGTCTTGCATGTATGTACCAGAGACGTGAGTCAGTGGCTAATGTGAGGGATCAGACTGCCCAGGAAAGTAGTGGAGTCGCCATCCCTAGAGGTATTTAAACGACATTTGATGTGGCACTTCAAGACATGGTTTAGTGGTGACCTTGGCTGTGCTGAGTTAACAGCTGGACTCAATCTTAGGGGCCTTTTACACAATCTAAACAAGTTCTACCGTTCTGTGACAAAGATTTAAACTAAACTGCTTTGCCTTTGCTCTGACATCTCGCAGTAGCAATCACACAATCAACAGGGGGACCGGTTCTCAAACCTGCTCCTTTCTGATTCTCAGCTAGTGAGCTCCAGCCTTTCTGCACGTGTCATTATTCACCTTGCACATAAACATGAAATAAAGCTGTCTGGGAAGAGCTGACACTCTGTCAGCATTTAAGTTCCAGCAGTCAGGCGTGCGTATTCAGTGGGGCACGCAGCAAAAGGTCCTGGGGTTTTGCTTGTTTGAAAATTAAGACTTGACCTCAGGTCACAGCTTTGGCATAACCACTGTTCTGAAACTGTTTAAATTATGGAAGTAAAATTCCTGGCTAAATTCTCCTCCCCCCAACTACAACTGAGAGACGAGAGACCTGAGTACAAGTCACGCAGTGCAAAGAAACACCCGAACTCCAATACATGGTGAAATACTTGTGTTCATCTAGTTTCCAAATTTCTTAGGCTTCCATCTGTCATGACAGGCAGGGGCATTAAATGCCTTCTCAAAAAATAAACTCCGTGAAATTAAGAAACAAAAGGGAATTCTAGACAAAACAGGGACTGCTTTCTACTGCAAAGCTATGAAACAATAAGCATTTTGGGACTGCGAGCTGCAGCTTCTGCAGCAAAAGTCTTGCTGGAATTATTTTCCACTTGAGATTCAACTTTGATGGAAAGAAAAACAGCTTGGCTTTTGGCCGTAGAAAGAACAAGCACAATTAGAAAGGATTTCCACAACCTGCCTCACCAACAAGCCTTCTCAGAGACAGAAATGGACACCAGGATTCAAAGAATATTCAGCTCTCCCCGAGAGCACACTCAGCCTTCTGGAGTCTCCAGTGAAGGTGAAGCTTAAACATTACAAGGACTTTCAACCTTGTCTGCTTCTTGGTTAAAGAGACTTCTGTGAAATGACAACTCCTTGGCGGAAAGGAGGAAGATGCCAGCTCTCGTGAAGCTGCTGGAAGAGTGGCAGAATCCCTTTGAAACTGAGACCGATCTGATAAGGTCGTTATGGTTGTTAACAGCACCTCTTTCCTCTGCTTCCTTGGAGGAGACTGTGGCGTTTAGTGGCTGTCCAGGGCAGCCAGCAGCCAGGCTGTCATTGCAGAACTGTGACTCTGAAAGCCCCATCCTGTCCATGTCTAGCAGACAAAAGAGCTTCTCCCTGTAAATGAGGAGTATTAATGGCCCCTATTGTTTCTGGAACCGAAACTGGCAGCATTTTGTTATGCCTCATACTTAAAGCAGATTTGGCCATTTCACTGATCTTGTTCCCGCTGGCTGTTAAATCAGGAGTCCAGAGAAAGAAAAAGATTTAAAGTAATTGCATATCTATAGCTCCTGAGACTGTAAATCTTTGGGTCAAAGGTAAAAATCCTAAATGTCACCACTCCCAGCCCCAAGAGGAATGCAGGGAGGATGTAACCCGTACCTCTTCTGTCTGGTTACCCATTAGGCTCAGGCAAAATTCCACACTATCTCCAGGGCAGAGAGATGCAGAGCAGTAAAGTGGTGGGCCTAAAGTACTTGGGAGGGAATGAAAACAAGAGACCCGGGATTATTTCAAAGAGAAAGTTTAGGGGATGCAGGAATCCTTCAGATCCTTGCAGTCTTGGTGTTTTTGTTTCAAACTCCTATGAAGAGAAGAGCCAACGGGCCGTGGGACCACAGACTACATATGCAAGAAAATGCTATTCTGTAAACCCTAATAATCTCTCGAGGATGCTTTATGAAAGGGATTTGTTTGTGTATGTGCTGTCAACAATCAATGAAATGTTAAGGTATCACCAGTAAACTCCTCCCAGGAATGGGCTTCCTGTTCTTAGAAGTAGGAGGAAAGAGAAAATCTGAGGCACGATCTGAAAATTCATTTTTACTATTTCTATGGAACTGAAGTCTCAGACAAAATATATTTAAAAGCTACGCTAAATTTGATCAAGAGCGGGATATGCAAAAGAAGCTTCCTTCGTAATCTAAACAGTAATTTGAAAATGAAGATTCTAAAAAGAATATCATACTCCTTTTCCCCCCACCCCTCTTCCTCTTCAGTTTTTTTCTTTTAAGAAAGTCCTTTACAGCATATTTTTAGCCATCTCAGGGTCTATTGACTCCTAAGTTCTGGAACATAATTGAAGGGCTGAAGTTATCTGTTATAGCGCTAACAGTAGAAGAAAATTCACATGGATAGACTGAGCATTCTGACCCTGGATATTTCCCTTGTGAGCATGGTCCCGGATCATTAATTCTGTCTGTTAGAAAGACAAAAGCTGTTAGTGTCCATTAGTACATGAAATACAGTAAACAACAGGGTGCTTTTAAAGTTTCGTTTGTAAGTAAAACTGTAAAAAAGTAAATTAAAAGGATAAAGTTAAAAATGTCCTGGAAAGCACAACACATATGGAAAAGACAATGAAGGACTTATGTCTTAAAAAGGCTATCCAATCTTATAAATTCTGTGCAAAACTTGAAATAACCTTTACATACAAGAACAAACAACCATATGTGTCTCAATACCAAATTCTAGAGTTTCATCTACTTAGATAGCACATCAAACCAAAGCCTGGCATTAATTTTCAACCATATTTTCTCCCATCAAAGCAATGCACTTTTCTGAAAGAAAGCATTCAGTCAAACAAAAGGGATTTTATCAGAATATACTTAACATACTAAAAATTCAGATTAACTGGCTATTATTTTGACAGGTCTGCAGTTCCTAGCATGGATCCTCAGGCATTTTGCATCTGTCAGATGCACGATCAGGTGCTCACACATGTACCACGCTCTCTGTAAGTACAAGGGACACAGGCTATAAACATATTTTAAAAGTTATGGATGTGCCTGGTGTGACCTTCCCTGATAGAGGAACTGCTGGATAATCTCTCTCATGTGGGCAAGAAAATACAACATCATCTTGAACCACTGAATTCTGTCACATCAGCAGGAATTTGAAAACACAGACCAAGTAACTAAACTATATCAGCTCTTAAACCTTCAGAGGCTAAAAGAGTTGAAGCTCAAGTTTTCCCAAGCTGGACAAAAAGAGAAAATTGGAAACATATATAGGGGTGGACAACTGATTTCCTAGCAGTAAACCACAATGATGACACCAAACTTTAATGGAAAATTAACTAGTTAGGGGCACAAAAAATGACTGAATCCTCAGGAATTGTATATTCATGACTTAATAATCAGCCATAATTCTGCATATTTTATTTAAGTGGGTTTTGTGATCTCAGACTGCTAGAGGAGTGACTACACACAGGCATTGTGAGAGCATAACTTTAAAAAGGCTAAGAGTGATTCAAGAGAAGTATCACTGTCTTTGACTTCAGAAAATTATTTACTTTCATTGAAGCAGCTGCCTCTTTGAAAATACCTGAAATAAAGTGGCATTCTTTTTCCGACAAGCCCTGTACTATTAGAAATAGGATGACAATGGAGCAAGAGAACAATATCATACACTATCTCTGAACTGGAAACTGAAATGAAGAATGTTAATTTGATAATAAAGGAAATTATATATGCGCTCATTTGTGCTACTGGCACTTTTGGAAGCCAATATTGTTTTTCTGGGACTCAAAGAAAGGCAACATTAACTTAACTCAGCAAAAGAAAGCCACTGTAAAAAATGACTCAAGATATTTTTACCTCATTTACCCCTAGTTAAAATAAGAATTTTGTTCTAATATTTAAATTGGCTTGGCTTTCCAACACCCACCCATTCCCTCCTTTCCCTTCTGGTAAGTTCATGTAGATGGGTGCTTTGCAGGACACTACTGCTGCCACCAGTGAGAAGGCAGTGGATTAGATGCTCACATGGCTGCACTGGAAATTTGCTCACATTTTGAGCATATGATTTAACAGAGTCAAATGAACTAATCAGTATTGATGAAGAGGTTCATAACATGCCTCAAAGTCACACTCCTAGCACACATTAAACTGATTCAGAGCTACCCTTCTCCAGTTATTTTCCTGTTAGTGAAAGGGAGATAAATTTATTTTAAATCCTTGCTCTCATCTACGCCAACCTGTATCACAGCCATTCACTTCCATTCATTTCTTGATAAATGGATACTTAATCTGTTTTCAGCCTGCCTTGGAGATCTTCAGTATATATTGACAGACAAAAAGCAAATGTGTTGAATATCACAAAAGACAGATCCTATAGAAAACAAAATATTCCTAAACTTTCACTAGAAAAAAAATAACAGTTAATAATATTTTCTCAGAAAAATTAGAATGCAATAACGTTTTTGTATGTGCTTATAGTGTAAGACTGTGTCTTGCCCAGTAAGCACTAAAATTGAAACCTCTAACAATATATGATCACAATTAATAAATTCACACCAGTAAATCATCTTTTAACCTCAAAGCAGTTCAAGAATTTTCGTATCTGAAACAAAATATTTTAATTATTCCCTGGTGCTCTTCCCATTTCTTTCACGTCACCCTGAAGTGCATACTTTTACTTCTGTCTTTTTCACAGGTAGCAGCATCACAACTCTTGGTCAAACTTTGCTGACTGAGCCTTTACTGACATCATTACCACGGGATGATCTGCTCCTCAGCACAAAACCTACAACTATCCTGGTCTTTGCACAACAGTTTGTATCTTTTGTTTATAAACGGTTTCTCTTCCTCAATAACAACTTCAATAACTCAGTTTTTCCGTCTCAGCTGAGGAAAGGCTGCCATGAAAACTTGTTTCTCAGTTCCTCAAATGTCTCCCAGTTCCACAAAAGCTCAGCTTATTCAGAGTACTCAAATTGCTCAAGAGCTAAGAACTGAAGTGCCAGCAGATGACAAATCAAAACCTCGTTTTCATAAAATGAACATTACCTCTCCTGGCATTTAAAGTTGTTGTCAAAATTGCCTTTGATGAAATAAGAAAGTTAAATTGAAGCCAAGGAGAAAGAGCATGCTCAAGTACATTGGTATGCTTACCAGTGGACCAACAAAGATACACAGTAGGACACATTCTAATGTGTGTTTTGGAAGAAAACACCTTCATCAGTACACTGGGAAAAATTTTGCCCTCATTAATGCCTACAAAAAAAAATTCTCTGCTTCTCTCCTCCAGAAAAAACACCTTAAAAGATACTCTCAGATAAAACATAAACAAAATAATTCATGACTGACAAGTTGTTGATGTTCTTCAAAGCAATAGATGCTGCTCTACTACTGCAAGCAAGGAAGACTAAGACAAATAAAAATATAGGGCATGAATAGAAATGACAGCAGGTTTGATTACAGTGAAAATAAGAAAATCCTGAGGTCCTGAAAAGTTGTTTGAAAACCAACATTCCTTGGTAAGAAAAAAAAAAAAAAACCCAAATAACAAAACAGAAACTGTTTCTCAAATGGCATTCAGAAAATCAAATTTCCCTGCAAAAAACTTTTCCTTTTTAAATATTCAGACTCCAATCTTCAAAAGCCAATATTTATGAGACTAACTCCCTCTTTTAGCAATTTGCTGCACTAATCTAAAATAGCATTGCTCACATTTACATATAAATTAAGCCAACTACATCATCACATTCTTTAAGCAGTTTTATTTACTGTGTACTTGGCAAAGCATGTGTTTCAGGTTTCCATAAAATAGAAAATATCCTTGAGAAAAACATACATCTTCTCTCAACATGGAAAGGGAATAAACTGGACTGCATGCTCAGTGTGATACAGCAGATTCAGAATACAACATCAGAAGAAAGGAAGTAGAAAAACAGTGCAGGAATGACATAACATTTTTACTTCTATTTAGTGCAACCTGTCAGCCTGACTGTGAGCTTAAACCACTAAATTCCACATACGAAGGTCAATCTGATTTGTTAGGCAAACATTCTGGCAATTTATTTTAATGGATCACTGTCTCCATTCAAACATGAATCAAACCCCATATTGTAAGCAATAGAAGATACAGGAACAACTTCTGGTAGCAGATCCAACTTCGAGTGATGAAACTTGCAGTAAATGCACCCTTTATTAAAAATATCTTGTCACTGTCAATGGCTTTTGAGGTTTTTTTTTGTGTTTTTTGTGACTCTGATACAGGTTTAATAA
The DNA here is from genome assembly GCA_013399875.1 of Gymnorhina tibicen. Classification (NCBI taxonomy): domain Eukaryota; kingdom Metazoa; phylum Chordata; class Aves; order Passeriformes; family Artamidae; genus Gymnorhina; species Gymnorhina tibicen. Next base: position 1,972,125 of record VXAZ01007497.1, read on the forward strand.
GAGTATTTACTAAACAGAACACACAAGCAGCTGTATTGACAAATCCCAGATCCACCTCTCCACTTCTGACCTTTCCTGTTCCCAATCTCCTACCTTGGCTGTCTCACTGATACCTCACCTAGCTGGCATGCCATCAGCCTAACATGGCCAAAATTGACCTCTTTGTCTTCCCACCAAAGCACTACATCACCAGCACCCCTTGTCACTCAAGCCTGTAATAAAAATGTCATTTTTGTTTCACCTTTCCCTAGCCTTCCTAATCCAGATCATAAATAAATCTTTCTGCTGCTTCTCCTACACATTAAAGATAATTTTCTTCCTTTTTGCCTGCACGGCTAAATGCTCACTTAAGCTCCTGGTTCTCATTTTGATTCATTTATTCTCAAGCTCCATTACATCGTATCAACCATTCCCTTTCTGCCCATTCTAAATGCAGGCTTTATTTTTATCTCCATTTAGGTTTCATCACAATGGGTAAAAATTCCAAAAGCATAAAACAGTCTAAAACCCAAAGATCCTTGAATCCATTTAGGATTCTAAATGAATATGGGTTATTTTTGTAAGCATTCATGCAGCTCAAGATGCAGATTATTATTAGACACAAGAACATCTACAAAAGCTTCTCCTCCTGACAATGGCACATAAACCCCTAAGCATCTTGGAAATTGCACAATTTTACACTCTCATCCACTCTTGTAATCCTTCTGCTACCATCTTACATTTCACACATCCATTTTTTTTTAGTATAACTTCTTAGTTTTGTCCTTTTTTGCCTCATTTTCTTGCTTGGAGTCTTAAATAACACCTTTTCCTGTTACCATCTATTTTATATAGAGTTTTGCCACCTTGTCCCATAAATATCTAAAATTCCATTTCACGCCATGCCTTTGGCATAAAACACTTTCCGTGTACTTCCTCCTTAATGGCACACCTCACCGTGAGCAGCAGCTCACTAATGCCAGCTCTTTAAGATGCTTAGAGCTACAACAGTAACAAACAAAGCAAGAAACTATTCACATGAGGAATGCATATGTACGTAAACGACTCAGATGGCATATTGTCACTCTGCTTACTTTACATTCTAATCCACGCCATTTTTATGTTGTACCATGAGACTGAGTCTTCATTGGGAACAATAAATCATCTGTTTATACATATATTGAACCCATAGCTGCTAATAATTCACACACAGCAACTATATAGAAAGTTATCAAACACTAGACGCTAAAATTTTAAATCCAACCATACAGATGTATAAATGAACAGTATTTCATTCCTTCCTGATTTTTTCTGCCTGGGACTTCCCCCTCTCATACATTACAGTAAAATTTTGCTGAATTTACCATTAGAAATCTAAATTTTGGAGAGCAAATGAACAAAAAAAGAAAGCATTAAAGTAGAGAGAAGTATTTTTATGTGTTAGCAGGAGAAAACTCATGAGGGTCCCACACAGTGTGCCCTGAGGCAGCAGCAGATTAACAACAGTGGTTCACAGCTGACTCAAAGAACAAAGTCAACCAGAACCTGTTGATGTTCCAACAGCCTGCTCTGAGCTCATGTGCTGAATGTCACAGAGAGATGTTCCTGGGCTGTGAAAGACACCAGGCCCTGTGTTGTGCTGAAGTGATCAGTGGGCCATGGCCCTCAGCCAGCATCCACCCACTTCCACTCTGGAAGGGCAGAGGACTGACTCCCTAGGAACAGTGTGGTTTAGAGGATTTGTTCAAAATTTTGTCCTTGGAGTCCAAATAAACACAAACCACCCATGACATCAAAACTCCAACGGCAGTTTCTCCTGTTTGGTGGCCTGTCCTGGTCCCTCTGCCCTGAACTAACATCACTGCTAGGTTTTGTTTTCAGTGCGTCAAAGTCTCTACCCCTGTAAGGAAAAACCACCCCCTCAAGCTGCTGGCTTAGTTCTGGTGATGTTAATTCCTGCAAGCATCCACCCAGCCAGCCACTTCCTTTTTATTGGATAAGGCTTCCACCCAATCTATGGTTTAGCTTCACAAATGCTGCAGGGAGCATGAAGGGCATAATCAGAGCAGGCAGCCATGACTGTGGAAGAGGGAGGAAGGAATTGCTTCTACTGGCATTTATGCCAAACTAAATGACTATATGACCATGGCATGACCAAATCACAACTCTAACTTGTCACATTTTTAATAACAAATCTCTACCTTCTGGATGAACTTTTGAGGCATACATATGCAAATAAGCACAGCACAGCACAACAACAACAAAAAAACATGGAAAAGGTATTTAACAGCCTTCACAGGTAAGCTTTATACATAATTAAATTACTTAAGAAAAAATGCAAAGTTACTTTCTATCCACAACAGAAAACACATTATCTTCTATTTATATATTCATTTCACAGCTATAAAATAAAGGAATATTTAATTATTCTAATCAAAATATCGGAGCTTCTTACTTAGCAAATGCTGTTGCATTTTTATGGCTGTTGCTATTAGAATGTTTTTGATAAACACTAAATGTGACAGCAAAAACTATCATGTCTATTTTATAAAAAGAATTCTACCTTAAAGCCTGTATAAATTCATCCCATAAAATACTTGGAATTTTTCCTTCAAAGAGGTACTAAAATTTCCCCCTTTAATTCATTAGTTTTCATTCAACTTTGATCGGTGCTATAAAATGCTATTCCTTTTTTATGATACCATGATCAGGTTTTTAGGCTTACCGTAAAGAAAGAGAACATCAATCATTTGTATTATTCTATCATGATCAGTGCTCAGGCGGGAATGCTCAAGTAATTTTATTAAATCATGCATTACCTACAGCCTGCAGTTAAAGAAAAACAAACCACTGAATCCAAAGCTCCAGTTAGCAAAGAAATATGAATTTCCCTTTTCTATATGTATTATTAACAATTCTGTACAAACAAAAGTCTAATACTGATGCCAAAAATGACAATAAAAAAAATAGGTACATTTAGGGATGAAGCACTAAGAAATTTCTGGCAGAAATGTTAATTCAGCACATTTAATGGTGGAATAAAATGGCCAGCACAAGTATTAATCACCTGATATTATCTTTTATATAACAGCACGTACTCCTCTCCCTTTAATTGTTGCTAGCTGAAACGGCATTTGAGCTGAGTAGAGACATGAGGATTAAGGTCATAATGATATACAACCAGACCTGCTTTGCCAAGTGTTCTGCTGAGTATATCTTGGCCGTGACTGTCGAAGCCCTGCTTCTGCTAAAAGTTGTAATCAAGACACCCAGACAGTAAAAGATATAAAAATGACCCCAGTCTAAGAGGCATGTCCCAGTTTCTTATGAAAAAACATCTGTAACCAACAGATCAAGAACGAATATGACCAAGAATCTGTTTTCTTCTCTAGTGGCAGAAGGAGTAACAGTGAGCACAAGACACTTTTCCACATGGGAGTATGTCTTGGGGTGACTTTTTGATGTTGTATCCCCTATTGCCACTCTGTGCCCAGACATGAATTCTGTGCCTTTAAAACTGGTGAGAGAAAGAAAAAAAAAATCCAGATGAACTTTTCAAAGTAGTTTGTTCTCCAAGGACACAGAGATTGCTGCTGCTGAGGTAGACCAGAGGAAAGCACCTTCCGGCTTTTCCCAGCTCTTGGCTCCTTTTCTCGGAAGACGGACACTGAGAGTTAAACTCCTTTGTTTCCCTGGGATTTTGGGTTTCTTCTTCTCTTCTGGAACTGTTCAGAACCCCAGAACATCAGAACCTCATCAAGCAACCTTACTCCGGCCCGGAGCAGGGACCCCCCACGCAAAACTCCAGATCTGGGGAGGAGAGAGACCACACCCAGAAAGGACTCTAAAATCTTCCCAGGTTTCTCTCCACAGTGAGAGGTTTTATTATTTAGCATTATTATTCTTTTCCTGTGTGTTTGTTAAATAAATAGATTTTTCCTTCACTTTCCTCCGAGGAATTTCTTCCCAAACCTGGTGGGGGAGGGGTGGCTGTAACCTGCCTTCTAAGAGAGGACGTTCAAATTCGGACGTTCCTCTGAATTTTGTCTCAAACAGGGACAGAGTATCACTACTAACAACTCACTCAAAGATATTCCTCATACTAGACTTTATACATTCTTACATCTGTCCAGAAGCTTGGAGACTTCCTTCACATTCCTCCCTTTACGTTTCGGTGAATGTAGTTCCCACAAATGCTGCTGGATACTCGCCCTGCATATGACTTTGTTACCTTGTCCTGTATCATGAGAAAAAGCACTACAAATACTGCCAGTAACACCACCCACTTATTTCCACTGGGTCCCAAACTTTAGCTGCAAGTCTGTGGAAGTAAAACTATGGACTTTTCTGCATATGCCTTGGACATGCATTTTTGTTAAACTTAATCATTTTCTAGCTCTCAAAATTAAAATGGAGACTTGAAAGCATGCCTCTACATTCAACACGTTATTGAAGAGACAGAAAGGGTTAAAGCCAGGGAAAAGGAATGTTTTAGACTATATCTCTAGACAAGTAAAAACACTATAATTAAACACATTTATCCTCTTGCCTGCAAAGAGATGCTGTGCTAACAAATTTATGAAAACGCAAGAAACTCATGAGTAGAGAAAAATGGCCAATTAGTTGCTTGCATATTTAAAAGAGGATGAGGCAGGAAACAACCTTTCACCCCTGGAGACATACAAAGAATCTCTGCATCTGAAAAACCACAGTTGCCTGGGGATTTGGGCTGGGAAAGAGCCAGTCTTGTAGAAGTGGAGAAATGCATCCCAAAGTCATACCACAGACCTCTGCCTCTAAGGAGCACCTTCTAACAGGAAAGCCATGGCTCTCTTCTGTTTTGGTGATACCTGGATTGATATTACAGGAATATTTGCTAGAGCAGCACTCTTTCCATACTTTTTGTGGGCTATGTGCACAGAGGTGCTTTAATCCCTATTTCCTATGCCATTTGGCTCGGGGTGGCTCACATCCATACTGCTCTGTGCAGCCTCTCCCCGGTTGCAGTTACACCACATGGAATTCCAAATAATCTTTGGATTGCTCCCAACAGCACAGATATTCAGGCATTGACATCTTTAGCACATTTGTATAAAGCACATCTATAAGTGCCCAACAACTGCTGGATTTTGTCTAGGGATGCTTGTGCCATATCACACACACGGGTCAGGGAGTGATGTGGCACCATGGACTGAAGATGATCCAGGGCACAGGTGTCACGAACAAAAGACAGGGATGCCACCTGAACCAGAAAATCGGGAAGGGTAGTTAGGAATGTACTGAATCCGTTTATCAGATGTGATATCAGATCAGGAATGTACTGAATCCTGGACAGATGTGTAGCACAAACTACAATAACAATGCAAAGTGACTGATATGTTGGCCCATCTTACAAGTCCTATTTGTTTTCCAAAAGGCATGTCAAATACTGAATCCACCTCTAGAAGATATTATTCTTGTTCTAGACATTCTAAATTGAAAAGGGATCAAGCTGTTGAATTTTGTTTTAACAAACACAATAAAAATAAAGACCTACATGCAACATTTATCTTCTCAGAAGCTTTTAAATGCTCTCCACACGATGCAGGGCAAAATTCAAGATGCAAGATGGGGAGAGGCTAAAGCAATTGACTCTAGGAAAAAGTTTTTTAAAGTTCCCTAGAAAATAAGCCTGATTTTCAACGATGGTTGGCATTGCCAATACTAAATTATTTGCAAATTCCATCAGGAGTCAATCATTTTTTTCTCCTCAGCATGTTCACATATTCCCCTAGTGAAATGGTTAATCCTTGCTGAGACTGGGTACTTATCTGGTGGTAAGAGTAGCAAATGAAAATCAAATTACCAAAATACCTCAAGAGATGCTGTAAGATTCTACAACTAGTCACAGAGTAAGCCAAGCAGCATTTTGTAGATGCAACTCAAATGTTAGTATGGGTAAAAATTCTTCTTATTTATTTCCATATTTATATGTTAACTCTCCATAATTCAGCAGAAAAAAAGAAACAGAAACAAGTATCATAAACATAAGTAAGTGGAAATTCTTACTTAATTTTTTTGTACTGTCACCTATTGGACATTTGCAGGGAAAGTTCCAAAGCACACCTTGCATGTCATTGGTCCCTATATTTGTTATTCATTTGTGCAGATGCTCCTGCATGCAGGATAAGATTTCCGGGTAGTTAGGAGCTGAGATAGCTAAGGGTCAAATGTTCAAGCATGCAACCCCAACCATGCCACACTTTAGGGCTCCAGGGTTGTCTCTATTTGAGGGGACCCCTGGACCAGGGGGTTGCATTTCCTCTTCCAGGCAGCACCACCCACTTCCCTCTGCCAGGCTTTGTGTTGGCGTTTGCATTACCGTGCTTAGCATGGGAGGGACATGACACCCAAAAAAATAGTTATGGACATCTGGACCTCTGTGCCCCCACAGAAAGGCTTGGTTCATCTGCTGCTTTTGGACACATCCCATATTTGTCTTGAAGGACTTTGAGACAGGTGGACTGACTCTCTCTCCCTCTTCCTCTGCGACCTTCCTCAGTTTATTACATGCACATGGCATATCCTGGCGAAACAATTAGAGCCTTGCTAGTACAGTGCTGGGTAGAAGAAGTAGGCAAAACTTTCTCACCTGCCTACTTAATTCTTAAAACTTACCTCAGGATTAAGCAAAGATCTTTATTTTAATATCCATGAAATGGAACAAAGATTCAAGGACTTTGAAGTTAGTCCTGACTTGAGCAGGAGGTTGAACTGGCTGCCAAGTACTGAAGTTTGAACATCATCTTATGTGCATATGTTCCAACTACAAAGACATGGGGAAACAATCTCCCTTTTCCTCACGGCTGCAGCTCATTAATCCCTATTCTCTGCTTGTCACCTGACCAAAAAGAAGATACTTAGCAGCTTTTAGTTTTCAAGTTCTACTTTCTGAGAAACAGAAGACAATATGCATGTACTTTAATGTGTCTGAAGTAAAGAAGATTATCTTCCTCAACAGACATTCTACACTGCAACATTAATACATATAATTCTGATGTAAAGCCATTTACATAATTTCATATTACTTTACCTGAGCCTTCCCTAAAATTTTGGTACTGTATGTGCAATTGCTACCTGAGCTTGGTAGATCTATAATCTAATTGTATAATAAATGTAATTAGATTTATAATCTAATTGTAGATTTATAATCTAATTTTAATAGGAATAGATGGAATCTGAAATAGCTTGCAGTTGAGTTGAAAGTACACAACCTAATGACCAAAGAAACTTGCTAAAATTATTTTAAGAAATATAGTAATCTTACTTTGGTCTTCCTGTTTTGACTTGGTTTAAATATACAGTAATTACTATTCTAGAACTAGGATTATATCCTGTATATATGTGGAGTAGTTGCTACTTAGCTCATGGGAAAAGAGCTCGTGAGTATAAAGATTATTTCATATTTGTTCCTGAAAGAGTAAGAATACTAATGAATTGAAAAATGGATGTTTTAAATGGAGAAGAGAGACAGCCTCAACAAAGGGTATGGGATGCTAGAAAGCAGTAGTCAGTAACTGTGGTCTCATCACTTTCCACGTTTCTAAAAATAACTACTTTCAGCAATAATTGTTACTGCAGTATCCATAGATGTTGCTCTGTAGTACTGCACTCTTGCTAGATGGACAGTAGGTCACACACACCTAGGAATGTCTCTGCATCCACTAAGAATAACTGTACATAAAGCTCATTTATCATGCCTTGGTAAAAGGCAGGTCTTCCAGCCTGCTCTTATTTCTCTTTTTAATCATGTTAACAAGAAAGCAACCAGAACACCACCACAGAAAAAAAGCCCCAAACCACACCACAGTCCTCAACCTGTATGGACTGGATACAACTGCATAAAAAATTTACTCAATCTCCCTCTTTATCAGTCTGCATTTATGCAGTTCTACATGCTTTATTTGCATATCTCTGTTCCCAGTAGTAACTTTGGCACTGGAGAGTTTTCTATTAAGGAAAGCAGAGCTGATTGATTGTTGCCAGCTCCCCCCACTGCTCCCCATGCCAAGCCCCTCACAACGGGCTCATTGCTTCCTTCCATCACCTTAGCCTGAATGCCTGAAGCAATGTATCCCTATCTAAGCTTCAGATCAGGTTTGCAAGGAGCAAAGGACCTAATTAAATCAACTGGAAAAGGAGTTTAATCAATAGCAAGCTATAAACTCACATCTTTGTTTTATCTATAAATACATAAATTACAAAAGAAAAGTTGAATGCAGCAAAAGAGATTGAGAAAAGCACTATCCAATCTACACTATCCAATGCTTCCATTAAATTAAGCCTCAAATTGTTAAAAAGAATAGCTTGAATTTCAATCAGGAAATGCAAGATTCATTGTATGCTCTGATTGAGGTAGGTGAAAAACTATAATTTATTCCCTGTCTCCATCTTATTTCAGCTTGCAATTTCTGCTCTTTAACAAACCTTTCCTTCAGCTATTCAAGGTACAAAATTCCTTTCAGTTTCCAGCAGTGTTAACCATATACTGAAATTTCTGTCTTTGTCCATTTGATTTGGAATGCAACATAATAGATGCATATTCTGGTCAAATATATCTTCATTATTCACAGTTTTCACAGCACTTTTTTAAAATACTGTGTACAATGTGTTATCTACACAGCACATGGGCTTTTCTGTGCTGTTAAAAGAGACTTTGGCCATCCAGGCAGCCTTGATAACCAGAAGTACCTCTGTGGTTTCCTTTGTGCAGGAAAGTTGTCAGGTTTTCTGCTCTGTTCTCATTGTTCTTACCCTCTGTGCCTTTATAAGCCACGGGCTCTTTTACTCTATTCATGATGTTGTGTTTGTAGGCTCCTGTTCTGGACTCCACCAGGCTGAAGCAATGGTGAGCTCCACCACAACACCACACCACAGATGGTGTCCAATTCCATGTGCCACACTCAGACATCCCTGGTCTTAAGCAATTTCTTAAAGAGATCACTTTGAAAAGTGTGGAGCCCACTTTCTATAGAGGGCATAACTCAGTACTGAATTTCCAGTCCATCCCACTGTGCCTGCTTTGCTCAACTTCTTTGCAAAGTACTAAGCAAACATTCCTCTCAAACTTGCCTTCTTTTATCATTGTGCTGATACCTTCACATGCAAAATAAAAAGACATGATTTCATACTTCTAAAATATCACAGCGTTTAGCTAAAGAACCCTCCATCCAAGGTTTGCAGCTTGCTTTCCATAGATGTATAAGGAGGTTCACTTCTTGTAGCCAGAATTTCTCTCAAATCCCATAGAAACAGATACATCTAAATGTAGTTTTCACTTCTGTTTAAACCAAGCATGAAACTGGCATGGAAATGGCAGTAAAAATGGACCTGAATAGGTGAATATAATCTATATGTAATAACCTATTTTTTTCCTGCTAATAGCTGTCTAAACCAAAATAAATAAACCTGACTGCTTTTTCCCCTCCTGGCATCCTTCAAAACAAGATTTATGCAATCATATGCCATATACTCTGAATTCAAGATCGTGGCAGGTGTTGAATCTGCTCATAAACTGCAACCAAGTTCGAGAGGTGGGGTCTCAGAGATGAACACCTGCATTTCCATGTGGTGGAAATGGGCACCTGAAGACAGGCATCCATTAACCTGCTGCTGGCTGTCCCTCAGCGAGAGCACTATCTCCTCACCAAGCATCACACCCCTGCCCTGCCCAGCCCAGCCAGACAACTAACACATCTGATCTCTGGGCTAGCCACCACTTCCTCATGCTGCCAAAACTGCAGGTAGGGAAGGCTGGACTAGGCACCCGCCAGGTAAAATCTACTTTGAAGGGGTGAGGCTGCACTCAGGGATGCAACTGTCAGGACTGGATTGTGACAGGAGAAACAAAAACCTGGAAGAACATGCTTGATTTCCCTACAAAAGGACTAAATATCATGTTTGCCAAAAAAAAAAAAAAAAAACAAAAAAAAAACAAAAGAAAGTCAAATAATATTTCAAAGGAATATCATTATGCTAGTGACAGACACCAATTCACTTTTCCCACCATCCTTAATTCTGCAAGGAAGTGGCAACGAGACAAATATCAAAATCTGTACCTAACACTATAGTAATCAAGTTTTTTTACAATAAAACCTCACAAAAATCTTAGATATGCAGTGGAGCCAGATGTTGGGTTTAATAAAATAGATCATTCAAAAAAAGCATTTGCCGCACAGCATTGACTCAGTATTTTTTTTTTTCAAGCTGTTATTCATCTTCAAAAAAAACTTAGGAACTCCATTGCTCTATTTGACCTACAAATCACTGACTTACATTAAGCCTGCAGTAGCATTTTCTCCTCTTCCCATATTGCAGTGCTCATTTTATTACTGCCTATATAAAAAAAAAAAAGTGGAGAAATATAACTTCACATTTTAAGCCTTAATTAATTAAGTGTAAAGGACTCTATATCTTTCCACAAAACCTACATCTTATTTATGGTTACAGCTGTGCCATTTGGATACGTAGTTTCAGAAAGAGAATGAAGAAGAGACTTGTCCTTAGTTTGTAGTGATTTTTTAACATCAGCAAAAAAAGTCATTCAGAAAACAGTAAAAAAAAGAATAAATAATTGTAGGGAAAGTTATTTAAAATTTATTTATAAACCAGCTTTACTCAGTAAAATTTCTTACTAATGTTTTTAGGCAAATAGAAGAATGAAATTATGTCAGGCTTACAACAGATAAAGAGAAGGAATAATTTAAATCTTCAGTACATGAACAATTAGGCCCCATGGCAAAAAATTTTCACTTCTGCAAAACAAATTTGAAAGAGGCACATTTGAGAAGCACCTTCCACCCCCAACTGGTAGCTATGAAAAATAACTGATATACCTGCAAACTGCTTCACTTTGCACATAAAGACTTGAAATTAATTATTTTGCTGTTTCTTCCTTCGACAAGTTTGAACTAAAAAGAAAATTTGCACTATTGATGAAAACAGCGAAAAAACCAAAAGGGTAAATTTAAAAAATGTACAGCATGCAGTCACTTGTGCTGTTTTCAAGTTCCAGTAAACAACAAATCAGCAATTCCATCAGGTGCCTGTGTATCAGACTGATCACGTCGTAAAGAACTGAGCTTGCATCTTGAAAATTTAATCAACAGTAAAATCAGAGAGACTTTAAACAAGCAGACTTAGTGTTGGGTTTTCTTTGGTTTGTCTCTCATCTTTAGGTAGAAATGTCTGTGGAAAGGAAACTTCTATATACTGATCAGCAGCTATTTTCACTTTGGATCCTGTTTGCAATTAAACCTTGGGTCATTTACAAATAGTAAGAAAATAATTGTTACATGCCTACATTGAGAATATAGCTTGTATATTCAGCTTGAAAGCTGCAGTCATTTTTAAGGAAGTAATTCTTTAGTCTTTTGAGCCAAAGACATTAACAGGGAGATCCTTCCAAGCATATGTCCCTAAAAAAATAAAATTAACTAAATGGCAAAAGTGTTAAAGCCACATTAAAAGGTGTTTGAGGAGCAGAAAAAAAGCCTCAAATTCTCATTATATGCAGAAAAATATGCTACTTCAAAATAAACACTTCATGATGGTAGTTCAAGAAAATGCCAAGAGACTACAACTGTTGACATTTATATAAACAATTAAATGTGATTAATGAAAGGCAGTGTAGCTAAATCAAATCTAGTTTGTGATCACTAATTCCCAAGTTCTAATCATTATCGGCCTCATTTTTTTTATTTTGATGAAGTAAGTTTTTAATGTCTGTTGTTAACTCCTGTTAAACGACCAGGTTTCTACCACATCTGGCTTCTAATTACACATAAAGAGCAGCTGCTAAGATGTGCTCTACCATTTGAGACAGGAGATGTCACTTTTGCTTACAAACATCTCAGTTCTATGCATCATTTATGTTTTGTAACAGCCAAAACCTCTTCAAAATTACATTTCACTATTCCTAGCAGCTGGGTTGGGCTTGTATTAATCTGAAGAGCCTTTACAAGATGCACCAAAGAGCAAAATGAGCCTACATGGATCTACTCCTCCTGGAGTACCAGTCTGAACCTCACAAAACTCCGAACACTTACAAGGCCTGTTGCAGTAAACAGGATGTACAGATGCTTGGCAGTGCAAGAAACTGATAAAGCAAACTAATTTAAAACAAATGTGAAGGCTTAAAGCAAATTTTAACCCATTTAATATTGCCGTGGTTTGAGAAATGGAACAGAGACGCTCAAGTTCCCAAATGACATGGAAAAATGACAGTATTTTTCACTTTTTATTTTAAAAAAGAATCCCACACAAAGAAATTTTAATCTTATATTTCCAAATCAAAAACCAGAAAATAGGCCAGAACTGTAACACTGATAATGTGTGTGTAAGTATTTCCTTGGTTTACTTTGCCCCATTTGGGTAATATATCTGACTTGGGTGTTTTTGCAGAATTTTTTTGGATGGAAAAATGAAAGAAAAAAAGATTATGCCTCATTCTAATGTTTTATCACTTACAGCCCAGACTTACCTTCCAGGGTTTTTGTTTAATTGGTTTTTTTTTTTAATCTTCCAGAATCAAGTCCATGAACTTTAATGCCTTCAAACAGTTCTGAAATTTTCTGATTGTGAAAATCTAAGTCCATAAATCCCAATGTAATTGTTCTTCTGTGGTCAACTGATGCTACATATAATACAGACACACATTCAACTTCCTATTTGAAACATTGCAAAGTAAAAATACAGTATTTAAATAAATACTACACCTGTTTAAGCATGTTGTCCTTAACTTCAATTTGTACACACAATTGTGTAACCTAAGAATTTTGGAAGTTACAGCTTGGAACTGACACCATCACCTCAAGGTTATGAATTCAAAGGAAATATTTTTGTTTGCCATTCAAATTTTTAAATTTTTAATCTGTTTTTCAAAATTAATATGGAATTTTTACTCCATATTTACTCATGAAAAACATCCAGTAAAACTTAGTTACACAGAGGTCTCTGCTGTCTCTTTGCTATCCTCAATTAATTACCAGGTAACTCAACACTGCACTTGGCAGGGGGAGGTGACACCTCTCCCTTTCTCACAGTGGCTTTCAAATACCCTTCAACTTTGTCCCATACAGCAATATTTAAAGAATGGGAAAGTTCAAGTGTTCTTTACATTTGGTATTGTAATACTCCCCTTCCGTGTCTGCAAGGGTAAAACAACTGATTAATATCCCTGTGCAAATGATGATTGTCTGTAGGATGTCAACATTTGGATAGTTAGAACCCAGAGAAACTAGGTTGTGACAATTTTCCCATTTCTCATGGATTATGGAACAGCTGTCAGATGGTAACAACTTACACTATTAAGCTAGTCTGCATTTGAACTGGTGACCTAGGAGTGAAATATTCTCTCTCTCATGATCGTTCATTCTCTCATTAACAAGGCCCCTGAGTCTTTTGCTTGCCACTGAGTAGTTCTTCCTTTTTTTCTTCTTTTCCTTTTTTTTTCCCCCCAAGTTAAATGTATTTTCCTGATTATCCAGTAGGATCACTCCAACTGGTATACCTCTTTCAGATACCCAGGGACAGAACAACTGCTGGCTAGAGACTTAAAATGGAAAAGGTAAAAGACAATGAAGAATACATACATTGTACTTCATAGGTGGGATACAGGTTGTAAATAATTTGAAGGCTAAAATTCAAAATGAAGGGAAGGATGTAAAGCATAATGCTGCATTTTTATAGATGTACTTATCCACACACCCACATTGCCTATGCCATATTTGTCAGCACTGAGACCGAACAAGAAAAGCAGAGTTCATCCTGATGGAAAAGCACTGAGTTCAAAGAAGCTATATATCAATATATCTGCCAAAATGCCACAGTGGATAAACAACCTGTCCTAGAAATATCACACATTCTTGCTTTCCAAGTCCTGTAACATTATTAACAAGCTGATGCCTCTTAAAGACTCAAACTCCTGCAGGATTTTACTGAACATACCCTGAGGCAATGGATTTTGTAGAACTATAAAAATCACAGAAAGATATAGTAGAAAGAAAAAAACCCCACAACCCCACTATCAAAAGACACAAAACTGTCAAAGTGACTATATATTTATTCACTAGAGATGCAGAAAACTAGGAGAAACATAAAAGAGGAATAGGTAGCAACCACTTAATCCTCAAAGCAGTGAAGAGTAGATGACAGCCAAACACAGAAGAGCAAGAAGCATAAAAATAAACTATCATTAAGAAAGGACAGAAAGGATAACAGGCACTTAGTAGACCCAAATCACAACTATGTTTTCATTCATCCTTCTTATCATAATGGACTAGTAGGAAAGTGGAATGGTGAAAAGAGAAGGAAGATTCACAGAAGTTACCTATATTTAAAAGACTTGGCATAGCTAATTCCGTGGATGTGCAAGATCATATAGAATTTAGCAGTAGAGCAGTAACACAATAGTAGGCTAGAAATTCTAAAACACACTGTTGTCAATATTTTTTTACAAAAACAAATGAAATAGCTAAGTGGTCAGTGGCTTCTGTTACTTTGTATAGCCAGATTTTGCGAAGAAGTATAAAAAGAAGTTCCCAACCAATATATAACAACTACGTATATAAATATATACTTACGTCCTTCAGCAAAGGGTCTGACCTGAGGCACATAAACCAGGCATCTTTTTCAGTCAACTAGGCAATTAAAATCAAATCTGGGCACTCTTACAAGTGAAGGTGCCACTTTATGTTTCAACGTTTAATTTAAAAAGGAATTCTAAGTGTGTTGGTTTTTCTGCAAGCTAGGGGTTAAATTACTCTCTCCTGTGTTTGAACCATAACCAAAAAGCATTTTATGAGTGCAATAATGCACTTCAATAAACGGAGCTCACAGTGGATACTCACTTTTCTCTGGGGAAGGAAGAAAACTTGTGTTCTCTTTCTGCCTCGCAACACATTGGCAGTCTAAGGTATCCTTCGAAGGCACACAGCCCGTTGTATATTACTGGATATATTTCACTTATATAGATGCAGGAAGCAGTTCAGTACAGCCCCTCACCTAAGGTCTAACTATTCTCATCTCTCCAAATGTTACCTTTCTTACTTGTGCAGAAACAAACATATTATTTCTTAACTCCATCCAAGTTCCCATTTCAATTTTGGGAAAAAATTGTGAGGTAATCATAGAAAAGGGCCTTAAACCTAAACCCCATATATTTAAATTCTCTTATATATACTACAATAGCCATTCTATTACCATAATAATAGACATATGAATATAAATAAATGCTTCACTTCATTTTCGTCAGCATTTGCAGAAAATAATGTGACAGAGAGCAGGGCTCCAGGGACTAATCTGACACTACTGAACAACCTTTTTGCCTAGGATGTGCCTGGAGCTGCCTTGCTACAGACAGAGTACACAAAGGAAGATCTACTGTTGGCTTTTGAATGGAAGTCTCAGAGAATGGTCCCTGCTACACAAAGAACTTGCTAATGGGAATGCAAATAGTGTCACCTGCATAGAGCAAAATAAAAGAAACCAAAGCAAGAAAGTCCCAACAATTCAGCACCCAGATAAATATTTTCTAAAGAACATTTCTCTGAAGGGAGCCTTGTGAAGACTTTCTGCATGCACCTTAAGGAGCAATGGCTGAGATCTCCCATCTAAAATTTATATTAAAATTTTATCTTTTCATTTCAAAAGCAATTAAATACAAGAGGTTTTTTTAGCTTCAGAGGCTATAAAACTTACCAATAATGAAATGTACCCTAAAATATAAGAGTATAGTGTCAAGCATTACATTAGTGGATACAACTCGCACCAAACTAATTTCTGAAAATTTAGTAGCAACCTGCATGTGGTAAAATTACCAAACTCATTTTAAACAATTATTTTTAATGGAAGTGCACCATATATTATAGACCAGTTTAAAGGTTCAAGAAACCTGCTGCAAAAGGACTTCCAGTGTTCCAGCTGGGGAATATCCTACACTGCTCATGAGCTCCAGGAAAGAGCTGGTTACCACTTTGAAGTGCAGAAGGAAAAGAAGGGATGTGGGGGCAAATCAAGCCTCTCAGTGGGGTTCCTTTAAGGATGGACTCCTGCTGGTCCAGGGCATATTGGATAGCACCTCATACCCTGAGAAAAGTCAGGAAGGTCAGAGTCGTTATTCACAGCAGAAGGCTACTAAAGTAAAGATTTAGAAGGTCATTAGAGATCATTTAAGCAATAGCCTTTAGTTTATTCAGCAAAATAAGGGGCACTCTCATTTGCACATGTAATCACTTGGAGACAGATACAGCCCTGCAGTTCACAAGTTAAAAATGACTTTTAATTTTTTTTTTCATGAAATATGGCCAGTTACCTGCTTCTTATATGTGGCATTTCATGTGCACGTGAATGTCAAAAATCCACAAATTTCCAAATCTTATAGAGTCCCATGAAGGGGGAAAAAAAAAAAAACTTAAATATCTACAGTATTAACAGCTTGACCCATAAATTTGTTTTAAATTAACATAAGAGAAGCCATCCCCAAAAAGCCTATGGATCATATGGCACACATGAGGCCGCCTAGATAGAACTGCAAGACAAAGGTTCCATGCAAAATTTCCCTGAACGAATGAAGTTAAGGTAAAATCACAGTTCTGAAGGGACTACATTTTTGACTTTTCAAAAATTATTAATAACTTGATATGAAGAATTCATCTAAAGTCATAATGTCACAGATGAATTTTTACACTGTTCCACTGCTGATCTTTAAGAGCTTTTTAGATGTGCATCAATTGAGGATGAATTTAGAAAGAAATAAAAAACCAACTAGAAAGTTACATGGCTGTGTAAAATGACAGTATAAGAAAGCCATTTGTGAATATATTAGGCCTGACCTTAAACAGGTGGAAATCCACAAAGCTTGGTTTTACACCAGCTGAGAATTTGACTTATTGAATTTAAGGTGACATTTCCCATCAATCTTTCATTTTTTTCACATTCTCTATGTATTATATGAACCAATGTGAACTAAATCTATTAGCTACTGTATGCAAGAGTCAGCATGATGACATTAGTAATAATAAGGATCAAGTTCAGCTCTTTCTTTCCTTTTATCCTCCTTTGGCATGATTTACAATTCTCTTTCAGAACCTGATAATTCTTCTCAGCACCATTCAGGCTACCTTGTCTTATTTCAATAAATAAAAGAAAATTAAAGTGGGGCATGCAGAAAGAAAGTTAGACATTAAGGATAAACTGAAGATGCTCTAGAGCAGTAAAAATGAATTGATTTTTATTACAATGAAACCACCTGTAATAGGCTGCTTCAGCAATCTTGCACCGTGTGATAGAAGCCTGACCTGCCCACACATCAAAGCACAGGGGGTGAGGTTCACTGCAAAGCCACTTCTCAGCTCCATCCTTTGCACAGGTGGGAGGAGAAAGCTGGGAGGCCTGGCCCCTGCCTGCAGCATTCCTACTCACGCAGTAAGGCTGGTATAGAAATTGTACTCCCTCGGAAAAGAAAAAGACAAACATGAAGTTACCAGAATTTAGATTTTACTTTTACCTCCCAGGAACATTGGAGATACTGACTTTTATTTGGGGCAAATAATGGGACAACCATCACATGCAGGAAGATCTCAGATGTGGAATACAGGGGTATAAAAAGAAGAAAGTAGCAAGGAAAAGAAGACAGCGTAAGAAAATTGAATGTGAACTGCTGATGAAGAACATAATCAACACAGTAAGAAAAACAACCTTCTGCTGCAATGGGGTACAGTCAGTACCCATTTATTCTACAATAAAAAGTTCAGCCTAAAATGACTGGGCAGCCCGTGGCTTTGCAGCAGTACAGTGCCACATCTGGAAAGCTGAAGCTGAGGAGCTACTTGAAATGGAAATCACCTTACTAACTAAGAAACTGCAGTACGAAAACCTGTAGCTAATCCTTGCATTGTGCCACTGGATATTACTCCATGCCATTAATTTGACAGCGCATCTACATTTTAGTGCACTCAAAGCTGCAAAATACTTTGAATATATCACAGAAAGTGGTAGAGGGAAGTAGGAGATTGTGGCAGCTGCGAAGGAAACAGTTTGGATGTAGCATTTGGGAGCAAATTAACAAATAATACAAAGTAGCTAATTGATCATTGAGAATGCACTCTCATGTCAAGAATCTTGGCTAGTAAGCAAAGCTGATGAGGGTATAAAACCAATCTCACTTGGCTGTAGCTCTTGGGTTTCCAACATCTGTTACAAATAAATTGACCCTGCTTTCTGATGAAGTTTATCCTCTTACCCTCAAGAGCACTCAAAAAACGGTCTTTGAATGTAGGAGAATACAAGTTCTTGAACCTTCCACATCCCCATCTCAATCTGTGAGCTCCAGCCTCAATTGCTCAGATTGTTGAGTTATTATAAATTTCTCATCCAAGTCCAATATATGCATATCCTCAGTAAATATTTAATTTCAATAACACATCATGTTTATTGCACAAGTACTTTCCTTGAAGAAGATTCCTCTTCCTAAATACAATAATTCATTTCACAGCCGTATTTAGTCTTGAAAAGAAATATCAACAGAAACACACAACAAAAAAGATCCAGCAAAATAAAACCAGGAAAACAACACAAATGCTTGTCAGTTCCCATATCTTGGAAAAATAATTCCATGGTCATAAAATTTTCAGATAATACAACATATCCTGAAACTCCATCTTCTGCCTTTCTCTGAGCACAGATTAGAGTGGCTTTCAACTAACCTTAATTTAAGTGCCTATAACCAATAAAGAAATACAGGTACCTTCATGTACGTGACTCACCTTAAATTCCTATTTTAGCAGGAACCAACTCTCTGGACACAGTCATTGCTCCCTACTGACTTTCTAGTCAAGTTAAGATTTTGACAGTGCAAGCCTATCCTGAAGATAACTGACTTGGGATGGCAGATTCCTTCCCACTATGGGCACTTGGTTAACATTTCAGTTAAATGTCTTTCAGATTTAAAAGTCGAAGGAAATAAAGCTGTTCTTCTCAACACTTCCAGAAGACATCTGACATGCAGCCTGCAAGGGAGTCCACCAGAAAACTGTTAAAGCAGATGGTTTTCTCCTCCATTCTCTGCATATCGAAGGCTTTGCTCATTCCCAGTTGGTTCCTCATTGTCACTCATCTGTGACTTCACTCTCCATCTGTATTGCCGTATGCTGAGTGATAAGGTCATATCAAAATCCTAACCATAATTTTTTTCTAAAAAACTCTGTTATGTAGCAGCTTAGGCAAACAAGATAAAATTTAACAGCAGTATTAAACAATTCCCCTAATTCCCCTCTCTAATGAAAACATAACCGCTCTACAAGTACAAGAGTATAAAACTAGTGTTGCATTCAAATTCTGCCTGTGTTCAAGCTCATGGCTCTCAAACATCAATACTCTGGATTGCTTTAGGGTGTTTCTTTGTCAAATCTGTTGAATAGTTTTTTCTCTTTATCATACAAAATTTCTTTCCTGTACAAAGAAATAAGAGACTATGAGATGTTCTTTATAGTAACCATATCTGGACAAAAAAAGAAACCTGCAAAGCGGCTGAAGTAAACTATTTCACAACAAAAGGGTTTTCTTTTCCTCTCTGTCACGTTACCGCCTCACCCTGGATTCTAAAACACCCAACAAAATGGCGGTGAAATTTATGTAGATACTCAGACCTCCAATGTCCCTAAAATTGCTGACAATATCCTTCTCTCAGGATGCTACTTCTCATGGGTGATGAAGCAAAGAACACCTTAATCTGCGCATGTCAAGATAAGTAAAATTCATGTCAGCCCTTGCAAAACAAAACTACTGGTGCAGAAGGTCACTAACCACTTCAGGCCAAACACTCAACTAAGGAACTAATTCTGCAAACTTTTCCACGACAACTCAGAGCCAACAGAGAACATGAAGAATATCTAAAAGCAAGTGAGGATAAGCCCTTGTTCCAGGCCTTTCGCATGGACAGGAAGCATTATCCTGCAAATTTACTGTTGTTCTGGAATTTTGAAATTGGGTTACATATTAAAAGCTGTTATTTATTCCCCTCATAACCTAGGAAGAACTGTGTGTGTGAATATAGACAATGGAATACAAGTTCAGCAAAGCATTTAACCTTGTGCTCTACAACTATGCCTACTCAGCAAACTCCCTTGCCTCAGATGAAAATTTTAAATCCTCTAGGTAACAAACAGCAGTGGAGATAGCCACTAGATACCGAAATTGTGAGCTATGGGGAATCATTTTGATGCCTATGCAAACTAATGGCAATACTTGAAATAACATTGGCCCACAAAGTCAACCAACAGCTATATAACTGCAAAATAAGAAGGAAGAAACAGCTGAAGTAATATATATATGTATATCTATATAAAAATCATAAACTAGTCAGAATGCTTCAAATCCAAAGTTCTTCTAGCTTAGTACCGAGCACATCTATGAGGAAAAGGAAGAACAAGAACAGTTTGGGTACACAGAACTGCTTCTCTGGTGTGATTGCCCAACTTGTAGCAGTTCCTGCCTGAGGACATTCCTAAATTTGAGGTCAAATCTGTATCTTGACTCCTTATATTCGGTATAGATTTTTTCGCCCTTAATTTATTCAATTGTTTTAACCCATTTTGGTCATTGCAGCATTTGCTGATGTGGGCCGCATACTACAGAAGAAATTCCTTTGCATTTCATAAATGTGCTGTTTAAAAAGATACATCAGACTGCATGAATCAAACCAATATTTGGTTAGTTTGGTGCTCCTTATAGACAGAAAGCCCTTCAGTTGCTAAGTTCAGTATGGATGGTGCAGGGTACACCAGCACGGGCTGCTCAGCAGGCCCACGGGTATCACGATGCCATTCCTGGCCTTTTTTAAAGCTGTGTGACAAGCAGGAAACTTCTAATTTGTGTCTTTTCAAGTGTTTTGTTCCTCTGCTTCTAACACAAATCTGAGTGTATTCCCTTAGCAGGTGGGTGTAAAGGACAGAGGGTCAGGACTTGTGGTCAGTTTTTGGCAATCTCCCTCCTGCTGCTCTCAAAGTGAAGGGAGGGCTGAAGCACTTCACCCTGAGGCCACCTCACATCTATAACTGGAGACAGTGAAGCAGGTGTCTCTGCACTGTTCTGTCTCCACAGCTGCAGACTAGGAAGCAGGAAAGCATCGATATTGATTGCGTTACTTTTTGGGTTTCCCACGGGAAATAACTTCTTCCAAAAAATACAGAAATTTCTTGGGCATGCCAAAAATTCTTTGTATTTGTTATTACAAAATATAGTCTTCCAGATAGATGAATTATTACTGAGATTAAAAACAAAAAAGCAATTTTGCCTTCAGTCTCTGTTTCCTCTCAGTATCCCTCAGGAGTTGTAACCTAAGATGAGCATAAAATTAGACAAGAGGAAAAACCCCAAATTTCTCAGTATTAAATAACAAAGTTAGCATAAAGAAATTGATTTTTTTAAAAAAAGCACAGAAAATGACAGGAATTAAAACCATAAATATAAATTTAAAATTAAGAAGACACTCTGAAGTCTTCATCCACAGCATCCAATAATCACCAACAAGCTAGCTACAGACTGCTCTTAAGTGGATGGTATTTCTGTGTCAGGGTTTCTACTTTCTTGATTTTATGATTTCAGACATCAGGGCTGGCTCATACAAAAAATCTTAATGGGGGCAGGCAGAGGAGAAAATCACATGAATAGCACAAGCCAACAAATAGTGGAGTTTTGCGATCATAAAATACCACAAAGTTCATGAAAATTTTGCATGTAATGAGGGTTAACCCAAATTTGGTAAGAAAAAGCCCTCAAAGGCTATTCTCAGTGTTAATACTTAAACTGATTTAGTTACTTTTTTTTAAGTCTTAAATTACTATGAAGCATGTTATTACACTCCAGGTAATTTCAGATTTTCAGGAACGGTAAGCATGGATTTGTGAATGAGTCTTACTTAGCTTCACAAAGAGCAAGTAATGAACAACAAGCCTGATTGTATCTTAAGACTTGATTAATATTAGCTAGTTTATTTAATTAGAACCCCAATATATCTTGCAATTTCAGGGTGATTGGGTAGAACTCCAGTTCAACATTTTCACTGAATTTGACCTTTTATTTATTGGAGAAGTAGCATATTTCTATGGGACACTGGGCAGATTTCAAAGGCAGTGAAACGGGCTAGGATTCTCCTTCTCTGAGGGATTTTCAGAAGCAGTTGGTCTAAATTCACACCAAAATCCCTTTGTATGCAGATTAACTCTCTCTCATTTACATAAGAAAATCTTTCCCTCAAATCTCACAGTTGTCATGCACAGTAGCGACTCTGGGCTGTCCCTTTGATTACATTATAAATTAATATTTGTCCTTGGTTTCCAATCAATAGGAAAGAGTATTTTGTCAAAAGGCACGCTGTTGGCAACACTCGAGCATATTCATGAGGGCTTAGCAGTGATTATGGCGCACAGGCAGCAGCAGAGCTGCTCTCATCCGTGCTTTGTGCGCACTGCACCTTGCATCCTTCCTGGAGATTTTCCGTGGGCTCTAATAGCTCCCAGAAGGCCTCCCCACGGCAGACCTTTGCACAGCTGGGGAGCCGACGTTGCTATGGAGCACCACCACCATTACGGAACAAAGGTGCAAAACAGTGCATTACAGCTGACATGCAGCTCTGGAAGGCATTAAGTGTCTTTACCGAGCTGTCACTTACAGCCCTGTGGGAGACAGAGGCAAGTCACGGGTCCGGGAAAATAATATAGTGCATTAGCAATAACTGTGACAGAAAGCTGAAGGGGTTATGCAGAATTAGTTATACCACATATGGCCACGCTTGGCAAAGGTTGACTGAACTAATATTGACTGTTTCAAAGCACACAACTCTGCTCCAGCCTCTTAGAAACTTGCACGTGTTGCTGGAATGATGATCTGACAAAGAGTTATTATTACCTCTATTAAATGTAGATATGTATAAGGCATTATATGTATATATAAAATAGATGTATATCTATTAATTTATCTACATGAGAATCACACTCTCTTTTGAAACTTATACATGCCAGCCTTATTCGCTGCCCTATGAGTTGTGAATGCACATCCCTACACCACAGTTTATGCCTTATAAGCACATATAAGTAAGCCAAGTAGTGCTCTTCACTATTTTATCTCTGACACTCTCTTCTGTAACTTGGAAAAATTTCCATGTAGTCAAATACAGTAAAGTAGACAACATTATGATCCCCCAACTATCCCTGATGCTGTCAACATCTTCAGTTCTTGGTGTCAACCTGTAAAATATGCTTATTCCTATACATTTTTAATTACAGTTTTACACTGCAATTGAAGAGGAAAGAGAGGAAACACAGACTTGTTCTTTCTCCTCCAAATTTTTTCAGAGGAACACTATCAACAGGCAGGTGGCCAGCAAAACACACCAGTTGTTGCTTGATAACAAGACAAAGTCTTGTATTAAAATATAATTTACTTTGTGTAATACTTTGCAGTTTAAGACCCGTATTCCTTTTACCTAAGTTTGAAAGTCTCTCACTAAATAAAATGCTCCACTGGGATGCAAGTCTGCATATGTCATACACAGACACACAGGAAATCCTCATCTTCATGTGACCCCGTGAATGCACTCACTATACACAATTAGGGCCAGAAAATAAGTGATTTTAGAGTTACCATTACAGCTGTGGTTACAGGTTACCTTTACTTAACATATTGGATCCAGTGTTGTCTCAGGTATGAATTCAGTGACAACTTGGTACAGTGGAAAACAGCTTCTGATCAAACCAAGACATTGTCCATGTACTATGATTTCTGCAAGCAACACTCTCTATACCAATCCGTGAATAACTACTACTATAAATCGCCACGGATTGCTACTTTAGATCACCACACATGGCAATATTAGCTTATCCATTCAGGGTTTTACTGCATTCTGGCAATATTTAGATGTTTCCCCTAGATCAGGGCCTTTCCCTGTGCAACACATGCAGTGGAAGCAAAGAGTTTTTATCTCCCAAAGATTCCAAGACCATTTTTTTTTTTTTTTTACAAAGGGTTCTTGTTTACTTTCCTCATGGCTAAACATTATTTTATGTTAGTATTCCAGAGTGGGTTTTGTTGGTTAGGGTTTTTTTGTTTGTTTGTTTTGTTTTTTAAATGCAAAGTCTTTGCTACAGCTAATCACAATAATCAAGGAGTTGAGGGACTTATTTTAAACCTCAAAAAAGTGGGGAGATTTGCCTTTACAAGAAATCACTTCCATTTTATGGCCCAGATGGATAACACTTTGCAGACCTATGGAAATGTAAACCTGTTCCACAATTCTCAGCTAACAAAAAGACACAACATGGAGTTAAATTGTATCTCCACTATGAAAACAGCAAATTAAATCAGATGGTTTTAAATCTATGATGAGCTTAATTCAATCTTCAATGAAGTTATTGCAAGGACAAGCATAGGTAGACCTTTAAAAGGAAAAAAAAAAGTAAACAAATTCAAACATGTAAATTACTCTTAATCAGTAAAACCTGGCACAAATGCAAGCAGTGGCTGGATTCTGACTTAAAAAACAATTCCCGTGTTTAAATGAAAATAGAGTAAGGGGAAATCACGTGGTGTTACATATTTAACAGGGGATGAAGAAAGCTTTCTCCAAGCACAGCTCCTTTCAGTGTCCCTACTGGAGAGGTACAGGAGTTACTGCACACCTCTGGCTGCCTGCACATTACAAGATGCTTTGATGCACCCTGGCCAAGCTTTTTTTCTGCTGTTCACATTTTACCCATTGTCTGACATCATCATCCACTATAAAAAGACCTGCTAAAGAAAGTGTGCACACAATTCATGGAGTGCTGTGTTCCAAACGATGTAGAGAGAGACCCAGTCAAGCATTACCTAAAACCAGTTAACTTTGATTTTCCAATATATAACAGAACAACACTTCTATGATACAAAAACTTACAACTATACATATCAAATATGCTTAAAAAAAAAAAGGAGAGTTAGGAATAATATTATTAAGAAGGTGCTGTTGCTTGACACCACATTAATTCAGTTGTCTCCAGAGGAACAAGACACTGCAGTGGTGCAATGAATAGGAATACTACAATAAGAACTTTCTTAATAATTTCTGATAATTCAATAATTTCAAGACATGCTTTGAAGATGGTATAGCTATGAATAATGAATATTTTATATCAATTTTTAAGGGATTTTTTTTACTTCCTGTGGGATTGGCATGAAACAAAAAGAACACCTTTTAAGAATTTTAAGCTGAGGCTTCCTAAAACATTGAAAAGAAGCAAACAGGAGTTATACAGTTGCCAGCCTTTTCCTAAAGTTACATTGTCTTTCTGTTAATAAAATAATTCAAGTCCACTACTACTAGCCAAATGTAGGGTTTTTTTGTCAAATTTCAGGGTTTAATTGCATTATACCTTTATTTTAGCATTTGCCCAAATAATTCAAATCAACACTAGTGAAAAAAAATGACAGATGCCCATTAGCATAACTGACTGATCGAAAAATAACATTGATGCCTTATTACTTATAACATATTCACCCAAATGTTTCATTAACTTTGTAATGTAATATTAATGAGAAAGATAACTACAATTTTCTGGACCCAGCAAGTGCAAACTGCCAGCTAATCATTAAATCCCAGCTCTCCTTTCACTTAGTTTCATCTGCACAGGTTCCTCACAAATTCCCATTCACAGATCACAAAAGAACAATTTGGGTTACTTCAAGAATTAATTAGACATTTGTATGAAAGCCACTAGAACAACTGCTCCTCCTGCGAGTTCATAAAGCTGTTTAATTTGCTCTTGTATTTTCATTCAGAGAAGCTGGCAACACCACAATAAAACGCAGCATGCAGAGATAGCAAGCCAAATTTCTTACTTAATTGTTCACTTTCATTTACTGTGCTCATTTAAAAGAAGCAAGCACTAACACCTTTTAACCTCAGCAGTGACACAGCTGGGGCACTCTTCACACATAATACGGAGTGACTTGGAATGGCTCGCCCCTTGTCAATCTGTAAAGAGCATTCAGGTTGAGATTTAAAGTCTGTACTTGCATTAGCAAAAGGCTGAAAACCCCTCTCTTGTACAGTTTAGCTTTTATTATGTTTATGTCTTGGCAGCTAATTGCCTGAAGAAAGGAAAAGAAACGCTGAACAGGAAGTATTGAAATGCGTATTAAATGCTGAAGAATAATAAGACAGCATAATTACTGATTTCTTTTCTTTTTCTTTTCTGGAACATCTTACCTTCTCCACTGAGGAGTTAAATAGCCATTTGAATGATGCTCTTTTGCAAAGCTGTCTTTATAAAGCTTCTACTGAGAAGAAGTAATAGACAGGCTCCTATACAGGACACAGGACAGATCGGATTTCTGTATTCAGCAGAGGTATTCTGCAAGAAACTTGGCTTAGCCATGGAAATAATGTCACTGAAAAGTCAGAGTGTGCCCTGTGGAGAGCTAGTCGAGGGTGGAGATGAAGATAATCCACCCTCTGAACAGCAGCCCTGGCTAACCATAGCTAAATATCTGCTTTGTACTACTGCAATGTATTTCCCTAGTCTCCCACCATGGAGCTGGAAAGCACTGGTGCATCCTTTCTGCTTCAACATGAAAGTCCTCTTAAGATTTTCAAATTCACTATCTGCAAAGGAAAACGTAGCCACTCAGACTCATGTGCAATGTGAAAACTGTCTGGAGCATACCAGCACTGATGTCCATCTGTCAGCATGGCACTTAGCCCACAGACAAGGTGGGACGCCAGTTTCAGTAGGGCGTAGGTGCCAATTAAATACAAATTTAGAGTGATAGCCTGCAGAAGGCAGAAAATAGCATAGATTCTGCAAAGAGGCATTTCTGATGGTAAATACTGCCAAATGTTTTATTGTAAGGGATCACTTGTGTTTATGATAGCAGGCATTACGAGTCAGATCCAAATCCCATGAAAGTCAAAGTAGCCTTCCAAACACTGCAGAAAGTATACATATGTAATACGTGTCACAGTCTGCTCCTACTAACTTGAATAGCAAGACTATTTAATTCACCAGAACAACTGAGGCCTTAGAGAACGTGCCTTTTCCCAATCAATCTGCATGACAGTGAAAACTCTCTGTGCACAGAAAGTACTAATTACGTGTGATTGACAAGGTAAAAAGAAAGACTGCCGCGCTTACCCTAAAAAAACCCTACAACACAAAATACACTAAAAGGAAAGCTTGGCTGGTTGTAACTCTGTTTTCATCCTTCCCTGTGGCAAACAGGTTGCAATTAAGTAATATTCATTCCAGCTACCTCCTAAATAATTTCTGAAACAAATGTGTTACCAAGATAAACAAAATCTGGAAATTTGCATTTATTCCTCAGTGAATAGTGTTCAAGGAATAAATAAAAAGCATTAAGGCATTATTGTTCATCGAGAAAAATACTCTCAAATTTCCTTCTCAATTCCCTCCTCCTTTGTTTCACTACCTACCTTCCAACCTCTGCTACTCCAGCCTTCCTCTCCTCCAGAGACAAAGGAAGATGGAAAACAGCACAACAAAAACCCCCACGGTTTCTGTGAACTGCAAAAGGTGAGAAGGGAAGAGCTGCAAAGGCAGGATAAAAAGAGGCAGCAGTTGAGGACCAGCTGGTATCAAACAAGTCAGATCTCACAGGTGTGAATCCAAATTAAAAGCTATTGGAAGCAGCTGGGTGTGGGAGGAACTGAGAGGGCAGCGGTTGTGGGTTGTCAGAGTTATGGACTGTGGTGCTGGGCAGTGCCTGCCTTCAACCGAGCTTCTGGAGCTCCGTGGTACCAGACTTGGAAGAGAGGGACATGGAGCATATAAGAGAGTTTCTCATTCCCAGGAACATGGACCACATCACGCCGGGCTTTAGGACACAACCACCCTTCCAAATGCAATCAGCTCTTCCTCACTTACAACTTCTTACCTAACCCTGCTCCTCCCCATCCATGTCCGTCATCCTCAGGTGTTTGCAAATGCTGCCAACAAGCACAGATAAGGTGTTCTGAAAGTTTGCAAAAGAGATATTACTGTATTTTACGCAGCACATAAACTTATTCTGCCACTTTAAATGGAAATATTTTGCACAGGCACGTTACAGTAGGAGAGTTGGACATCTTGGTGTCAATATAGTTCTTATGGCTTGTTTCTGTGAGGTATATCACTCAAACAACCTTCCTCTTCCCAAGCTTTAACTGGAAACTGTCTGAACGGGGAAATAACACCTCATTTCCAATGCCTGTCTTTGTTCTTCTGTCGAAATTACAGCATTTCAAAGTGTCAAATTCAGCTATCAGGCACATTTCTGCCACTACAACAGAATAATTTTTCTCTTCTGTCTTGTTGTTGTTGTTGTTGTACTATTCAGAGACAGAAAATTTTAAAAAACCAACATTTAAAATAAAAATAATATATGCAATCTCTTCAGAGTACATTTGATAAAATATTCAACATTAATTTTCATTAATTCATGTAGGAGAATTGCTAGTGTCTGTTTTACAAGGAACTGAATTTTATAGGGGTGTGTAAACATCTGTCCTGCATTAGAAAAAGACATAAGTAATATCTCTGCATTTGTTTTCCATTTTCTTTCTCTCCTAGAACAACCTCATCACTTTCCTTCCCTCTCTGAAAAATATTAACTGCAGCACACTATACTATGTAATATAGTCTCACTTACTGAAGATAGTTTGGGGAAGATGAGCTTCTGGAAGGTTTAGGGGTGGAGGAACTGCAATCTGATTGCCAATTCCTGCAAAAGACCCTGGTAAAAGTCACTTTTGCTGAATTCATCACTGAAAAGCACAGAAAAAGTTATCTCCAACAAATACACAGAACCTTAGGTAATATTCCAGCACAGAACAAAATTAATCATGCTCTAAACCACATGAGAACTTAACAAAAGAGAAATAATAAAAGAATCTGTCAAACACTGGAATACAAACTGATGACGGGTACCAGAAACAGCAATCAGTAAGTAACAAAGAACTATAAAGGTACAATGAAGTCCTTCAGTGTGGCCTAAGCAGTGCATGTCTTCAAATTTGTCAGTGAATTGTAAAACCAAAGGTCTGTTACTGACATCATCTTGCAGGTGAGGCTTCCCTTGCATTCCTTCTAATATATGACAGACATGGCTTAACAGATTTAAACTTCCCAGACCTGAGACAGGAGAGAAACTGTGTTCTGATTTAACAGGATCCCAAATCATTAAAGCTCATTAAACTATAATGACAGAAAATTTTAGTTGAATCCACAGTGCTAATGCACAGTGTAAAGTACATTATTTTGATAGAGGATAGTTTTCTGCCTTTACTATGCCTAAATCTGAGTAACAAGTTTGAAGAATACACATAAATTTTAGCATTCCATTGTACATACCCACCCTCCCCCAAAATCAAGACCTGAAATTTTGTGAAAGTCTTAATTCCTTATATTCCTTATTTCCTTATATCTCCTCACATCAAGAAACCTTAGCATTGTGTGTGCTGTCTTTAGGACAGCAAAAAGGCCTCTTTCCTTCCAAGTGACAGGGTGTGAGCACAAATTTCCTGGTAGAGGCTCACAGAGCCTTCCCTAGAGCTTAAAGAACATCTGCCAGGCTTTGCCATAAGTAGATGAGTTAAGAGGGGAATATTAAATGGTATCAAATCAGAGTGCCCTAATTTGGCTGCCTTGAAAGCAGACAAAGGGCCATCTCTTGAAGAACAGATAAAGTATGGAGATGGATTATTATTAATACTAATTGTGATATTCATTATTAATAATAATTATGGATAATAACAATAAAAACAATAATAATATGATTCCTAATATGCATTAAGGAAATACAGCCCCTTTTTGTCACAAATGAGTAAACTAGGATCTCTGAAAACTAATTTGGCCGGAAAATGACATGTGCTGAAATGAGCACAACCAGCATTCCCTGTGCCAGTGTCTGAGCTGAAATGGAGCCTTGTTACTTGAAGGGCTGCAAGTGGAGACAGATGTTATTGAAGCAATAGACAAATCCATGGATTGAGGGACACCTTTAATGATCTCTCTGGATGCAAGGCTCCTAGAAGAAAGGTGTTTCACAGATGGACTTCAGGTAGTCTAAGCCCTTAGCCCCACCCCTAGCTTTAGAGACCTGGTTCATTCTCTTGCCATCCTCAGTGCTGACTGCACAGCAGCCTGACAGTGCTTTTGCCATTGGTAGGACCTGCTGAAGCGTCAGAGAGCTGCAAAATGAATGCACTGACAATGGCATTGTGACTTGCTTGTGCCTGTATGTCACAGGTAGAAGAAAATCATGCTAAGAATTTGGAAAGATCTGCTCTGCACTACCAGGGCATTTGTGAATGCCAGCTGTGACACAAGCCTTTAGAACCAAATCCCGCACAGACAAAAATAAACACAGTTTTTGACTGCTTAAACCTCCACCTACTAAAATGCTGCTTTTGGTCAGTATTCACTCTTTGGGACAAACCTAAAAGCAATACAATCTTTCCAAAATCTCAAAATTTCTTGTTGCTTCTGCTGCACAGCCACTGTAGTGAAACACAGAGTTTTATTTACATGTAGTCTCCCTAGTACTGGACTACCACATAAAGAGCCTTTTTTTCTGCCTATTTAACTATTCCTTAGGGAAAACTGCCTAAGCAGAGGCCCTTCCTAAGATGGGGCTGTTGCAATGGGTCGGTGGTTCTTTTTATCCTCTCCTCTCCTCTGGGCAGAAGGTGTTGTATCAACAGTGCATCAAGCAGGGGCTGTTTCCCATCCTGCCTGCTCTTTAACTCCGAGCCACGAGACACTCTGAAACACGAGTAACTCCAGGCATGCCTGTGGTCATTGCCCTCATCCCACATTGCCAAAGAAAAGAGTTAACTGAGGATCGAGCCCTTCACTGTTTGAAGGAAAACAGATGTCCTTCAAGCACTAAGTCTAGAACGTCGCTCTTTGTACCAGCGATCAGGCAGGTAACCAGCCCTTTCGTGCTTTGGGAGGTGTTGCATCATTTCAGAAGCACACAGTGAGTATGAGTGAGTGCCAAAAAGAAAGTGCTAGCCCAGCTGAACCAGAGCCAAACCGTGCCAGGGAAACTCCCATTGCTCCTTAAGCTACAATGATGAAAACCTTCAGTCAGGTTATGCAAGGTACTGAAAAAAAAAAGAAGAAAAAAGAAAGTGATATTTTGCAGTTAGAAGGAAGGAAGTTTTACCAACAGGCCACATAATGGATCATTAACCAATACATCCGTATTCAGAACCCAACAGATTTAGTGAGGCACTGTACAGCTCATTAGCACTAGAGATAATAGCTGTTGATTAAAAACTGACACATTGATCATTTGTTCAGGTTTTTGATTTGCCCAAAGCTTCCACACAATTTCTTACAGTCTCTTGCAGCATTTTATCCCCTAGATCATGCAGACTGTGGTTTCAGCTTCATGAACACACATCCTTAGTCCATCTATTTATGGTATTTATGCAGCATATCCGTTGATAGGTTCCTGCCCATATAATTTAGTCATAAAATCTTGCCAGGCCCATGACATGATTTGCTTCAAATTATTAAACCACTTTGTTCATTATTTATTATTGCAATATTGTTTGCCCTGTAACAGCTAAGGTTATGTTAGCATTTCCATTACAAACACAGATACATCAAGGGATTTAAAACTTGACTGTAAAAATCTTGCTTTAGGCTGGGAATGTGCAGACAAGGTTTCAGCTGACAAGAGATTTTTTTTTTTAAAACACTTTGTGCTCAGAATGAAAACAAAATCCATCTCCTAACAATTTGGCTATAGTAATAAGGAAGAAAATAATTGCCATTTGCTATCAAATCACTTTCACCTAGACATTTTCCTAAATTAAGAATTTTATAGCATGCCCTGGGTCATTTTTTTGTATTTCAAAATTATAAGGCAATTCAACTCTGTAAAGCTGGCCACTACATCTTCGTAATAGTTTCATATTTTATGTATGGAACTCAGAAATTGTACAAAAGCATCATTTCCTGCATCATGTAAATGTAACAAATTGCTATTTAAGGACATATAATGGGCATTTCTTCACCTCAATATCCATACAGAGGAGTTTCAATATAACTTTGCAACCAAATCGAAAATCCCAAATTAATAATAACATTTTTCAATACTGAATAATATATTGCTTCTCCGTAAAGTGCTGATCCTATCACCTGTGCCCACCTCATCAGCATTTATTGGACTAGTGTATATTGTTTAAAAGTGTGGCTATTGTTTGTGTATAGATGCAAATGCCCAACACAATATGAAGTTGTAGTTCTTACCAGCATCAGGTTTAAAAGAAAAAAAGACTTCAATTCTGACAGTGCATTTGCTCATCATTCAGATGCACAGCACATGCTATTCTGATGGATTAGAGAGACAGACAATCCACCTTCAAAGAAGGTGGAAGTAATCTTTGCTTGAGGCACAGCAAATTCCAATACAGTTCACTTTTTCTATTAATGCATAAGCAGATATATGATAAGGATTAGTAATAAGGCCATATGGATTCCTGCACTAGGTTGTCTCAGAAATCTTAGGCAGAATTGCTCCACTTGCTTTTTTATACAGGTACCTATCCATAGGTGGGTAATGGGTTACCTGAATGTAATATTTTAATATATCAAATATTTTCAGTTGCAATGATTTAATGGACCTACCCCCGAGATGGGAAGCTGGAATTTTAAGTAATCATTTGTTTTAGACTTCCAAGTACTGCTTCTTTATGATCAAAAGGATTATGTATTGCACATGATTGCAGTTTGTGGAGTGTGAATTTGAGATTGAAATGGAGAAAGAGGAAGAAGTTTAAGCTCACACTTGGTCATGCTTCAGTGTTGAATTTCATTTCTACAACAGCTACCTGAAGTAACCAGAAGACTGCTATTTTTAATAATGGAAAATTACAGCAAAATTGTAAGCAAAATTTTGAACTCCATCTTTAAAAAAAAATTATGCCTGGTAGATACACTATTCCAGAGATATCCAGAACAATATAACATTTTCATCTTGCAGCAGCAAAAAGAAATATGAAGACTCTACATATTTAAGAAAAAGAAATCATTTGAGTCACATCTCAAAACTCTTGTTTCTGTGATTTAACATATTATGTACTTTGTCATCTAGAGTCAAATATGCCTGCATGAGAACAAATTTAGCTACACTTTGAAGAGACTGGTTTTAGGGTTAGGCACAGACATTTTACAGTCACTAAAGATACATTTGTGAACTTATTCTTTCTTTGTTCTCTCTGGTACCTTTAACAAATTTAGCATTTTCAGATAAAATGCTATCGTTTGTCTCTGATGCACTTCTTCCCAAATCTTTTTCACAGTCACTCCATTCTGGCCTTCCTTTAGCCTTCACAGTCACACACAAAAAAAGCAGAAGATAAGACAACAAGAAATGATTCAGTGTAGCCCTCTGATCGAAGGCTGCAGCAAATATGGAATCACAGGATGGTTTGTGTTGGAAGATACCAAAAAGATCACCTTGTTCCAACCCCCCTGCCCTGGGCAGGGAGATCTTCCACTGCCCCAGGTTGCTCAGAGCCCCATCCAACCTGGCCTTGAACCTATCCAGGCATCCAAAAATTCTCTGAACAACCTCTTCCAGTGCCTCACCAACCTCACAGTAAACAATTTTTTCCTAAAGAAACTTCTTCCTGTATAATTTCTCCCTAATATACTTCATGGCATCTGGGAACAGATGTGTTCCCAACCTCTTCTTGAGGCTTTTGTATCATGAATAACCCACAGCTTCTCCAATGACTATTTCAGAGTTTCACCATCTCTATAACTGCAAAGACTTGCCAGACATGTAGAGAAGTCTTCCACGTTGTCATGGGGAAGAATTTATTTGCATCTGTCTGCATATGCAAAGACTGATGGGATGACTCTCAGTTTTCTCACCTCTGGAGTGAACAATCTATTACCTCCCTCTTTGCTTCAAAATCCTGTTCCTGAGTTCACCTGACTGCTTTCCTCTGCATAATTCCACTTCCTTGGAAATGCATTTTCATATGTACCTGTCCCAGCAGATTCTCAGGCTCATTCTGAGTAGTTTAATTCGATCCTGAAAAGGCTGAAAAGCCTGACCCTCCTCCCACAGGGCTCTGCCCCCTTTCCTTTCTAAGGCAGCCCAACACCACACAAGGCCCAAAGAAGGGAACTTCCTGACTGTTACTGCTGTGACAATATTAAGGTTCCTACTAATCTCCTTGTCAAGTAGGCCATAAAAATGAGAGGGCACATATTTAGATTCATCAAGATAGGAAAAAAAAAGAAGAAAAATATTCTGATTTTATTTCCTTTCTATTTCCTATGAAGTACAGTTCTGTCCGAAAAGCTTCTTAGAAGTATTTAACGTATTTAAAAATGAATGCTTTACCAAACTTGGCAGTTCAGTGGAAGACACTTAGCCATTAGCTTGCTCCATGGTCCAGCAGAGCTGATGAGATGTAGCCCATGAATAGAGGGCAGTGATCCAGGTGAGGCTGGATAATAATGTGCTGAAAGCTTGGCTATTACCGGGGGCACTAAGCGTGTATCTTCAAATTGATTTGCAAGTCACCTTTCTGTAACCAGTACACTCTAACTCTGTTCTCCTACCTTTCCTAGTTAACTTCCTCTTCCAAACACTCTCAGTGAGTGGGGAGAGGCAGCAAACATCAAAGAGACATCAATTCCTGTTAGCCATGTAGCTCCACGGAAGACAGTGAATTTTATCTGCTTATTTTAGATGAGAAACATGCTCTTACTCTCCAGAAAAGACCTCCAGTTAGTTTTCCACATCTTGCAATTTTATTTACTTCCCCTCCACCGCACCCTGGCTTTTAAGCAGTTTAAGTATTTTACCACTCAAAAGCTGTTAGAGGGGTGTACAGTGATGTGCAAGAGCAGCACAGATCACAGATACGGTTCAAAAAGAATGCAGCCCAGGTAGCTAAACCAGAGGAACTACAATAACAAAAGATTCTTTCACCCTCACTGCTGGTCTCTGCCCCTGCTCTGACTGTGTTTCAGTCAGCATAACACTGCCTGCACTCAGCTGCTTCATAGTGACAGGGCTCTTCCCTCTGAAGACAGGAAGGGTTAACTGGTGCTCATGGCACTTGTTTGCAGCTCTAGAAACCACGGCACCCATGGCTTTCCTGCCCTACCTTATGCAAGTCATTTCAGTTCCCTTGGAAAAATCAGTTTGTGGATATACACATGCTATATATGGTGGAAAAAAAATGATTCCGAGATCGATTTTGACTTCCAAAGAAGATCATTAAAGCCAGGACCAGTAATCAGGTGCTTCAAAAACTCTCATTAAGTATCTTCAACTAACTGAATGTTTGAAACTTGAAAATGCATCAATAACTATTTCAGTTTCAACCACACTTCCTGCCGCACAGTGGAGGTGACAGATACACAACAGCAGCTATCGATCCGGAGAATTTAGTTTCTACTCCTTCTCTGGGCTTATCCCCTTTGACTGATTTACAGAAAGACATTTCCACTATTTTTCTTGTCAACAGGATACTATGTTATTAAAGGAGAGGTTATTGATTGAAAGCCACATGAGCCTGGGCATCCCAGTAAATTTTCTCTGAGAAGGTTTTAAATTACTTTGTGATTGTATTCCAATCTGGAAATCCAAAATAGTGTCTGAAATCATTAGGTAGATCTAAAATTAAGATTCTGAAAAGTTTGTTGCCAGCAACAAAATTCCACTGCCTACTAAGCTCTTTTCATATTTTCTGTTTGCTTGTTTCAAGTTGGTTTTTCTCAAAGTGTTGTCCATGCCTGTTAGCTAAGCTGTGAAAGAACTGCCTGGAGACTTTGGGAGTAAAATTCAAACTTGTTTTGTGAGGCAGCATCTATTTCCCTGTCAGAAGGAGCTACCACGGGATCTCCTTCATGCCTCTCAGCACAGACATGAGATTAAAGTTTTTCTCTACAACACCCAGGGGGAACACTCCAGAAAGCAGTTTAAAATTTAAACAGATAATTCAAAAGGAAGCCACAATGCAATGGCAGAGTCCACTCGGATGCTGAAGGGGAAGTGGGTTAACCAGGGGCTAGAAAACTCCCCCTTTGGAGCACAGTTCTTTCCCACAGGACCTCCCTGTGCTGTGCTGGAGGTACATGGATGTGTTTCAGGTAAGACCCTAATTGATCCCAGAGCTGGGTGGCCTCTTGGCCCAGAGGAGATAAGAACTGTTCTACAGGAGAACGGCATAGATATGTACAACATTAAAAAACATTAAGTTTTAAGAATTACCAAAGCTGGAAATACTTACTGATATTGATTACGTCTAGATATCCAAAAAGAATATCCCATTTTAAAAAAAAACACTTAGGAAAGGCACTTCTTGTAGAAGTTTAATTATCCCCGAAGTCTGTAACACAGCAGCCCGAGAAATGGCTGTGTTTGAGACAGAGTGGGCAGGTAAGTGGGACCCCTTTAGCTTGTATTGCCACTCATATTTGTCTCTCATTCACCCACAGCTTGGATGGTCACTCCTGATACCACATGAACACTAATCCAGTCAAGTGGCTTTTGGATGGTTTAAAAGTGAACTCCAAATCAACAATTAGCATTTTTTTTCCCTTGTGCTGCCAGTCCTGCACAGATCCAAACCAGAAATGGTCTAGTCTACATGAATTTAATCTGCTTATCTGCAATCACAGTGTTAAACAATACAAACTTCTAGATGATATTCTTAATTTCATTCAGATGAAGGTCATATTGATTTACCTTGCATTGGTAAATTGACAGTCACAAGCTATAACTGTTCAAAACCTGACACCTCAGTCATTCAACTAAACTGGTGTTTAAATCTATTTTGGGTCAATTGGTGAAAAATATATTTTTAGACTTTTTAGATTGCTGATTTGAAACAGAAGGAATATAAGCTTATATTCAGGCCAGAAACAGATCTTTTCTTGAAACCCATTTGTCTGCTCTTCATTCCCTTTCCGTCTTTTCATTTCTCATACAATACTGCTTTATGTATTCCTCCCTAAGGCATAAAAACATATCATATGTCATGTGCGAACTTATAAACTCTTTTGAGATACAGGGATAGTAAATTCTGAACAGTATCATTTCCAATGTCTGAATAACTCTGAACTGAACAAACCATCTGTCAAACACACCAGAAAACGTCCTCTACAAGGTAAGAATTAGAGGAGATAAAACTCGTCTTACTTACCTAACAGTCAGATCTTATAACAAATACACCTCTTTATTCATAGTAAATTGTAAATAGTTTTTACATTCATACTTAATACAGTGTCGCACTCACCATGATGTCCAGATAATCCATGTACCATATGGAGGGATACATTACTGATTATTGCACCAGCAGCTACACCACAAAAATCAAACCCCGCAGACCTACAGAAAGTAAGTTTAAATCATTCCCTCTCATTGTTATCCTTATACCCAGGAACAGCACTCTTATAAAAAAATTTCAATTATTTCTATTAAAGATAAACATTGCTTCTCAATTACACTACGATGAGAAAATTCCATAGAATGATAAAATGATTTGGATTGGAAGGGACCTTGAGGATCATTTAGTTCCAACCCCCAGTTACGCAAACTTCCCAGAGAGATCATTCATGAGACTCTCTGTCTGCCACCCTCCCAGTGTCACAGACTGCCACTGCTGGGACCAAGGTCCCTTCACAGGGGTGGCTCCAGTGACCCAGCATATCCTGCCTGACTCCCTGCACACCCACTCACAGTCAGACCAGGTTTCCTCACTGCCTGGATCCCAGGTTACCCAAAGTAGAGTCTCAGAGGTCTCATTCCATAAAGCCACTTATCCACAGTGCAGTAACACAGAAACAGCCCGAGCTGGTGCCTCCACGGAGGGGCCCTGAACAAAGGACCCCCTGGGCTTTCATCCCCTCACAGTCCAGGAGCACCAAAGTCTCGCTCTTCCTCCTGAGCCATCGAGCCATTGGCTCCTGCCGTGTCTCTCAGTGTCCCTCACCTGGCTGTGCCACAGGTCCCTGTGCCCTTTGTTGTGCCAAGGGTGGCAGTTCATGGCCTCTTGTCTCCGGCTCCCACCCAGAGCTCAACCTGCAGCTCCATCTGCAGCTGCACCCCGAGCCCCCTGCACCGAATGTGCTCCTCAACCCCCCGGCCATGAGGAGGGGCACCTTTGACTAGACTGGGTTACTCAAGGCCCTGAGCACTTCCAGGGATGGGGCATCCACAGCTTCTCTGGGCAGCCCGTTCCAGTGCCTCACCAAACTCACAGAAAGGAATTTCTTTCTAATATTTAATCTAAACCTACTCTCAGTTTGAAGCCATTGCCCTTTGTCCTATCACTATATGCCCTTGTGAAAAGGGCACTCACTCTCCAGCTCTCTTGTAGGCTCTCTTCAGATACTGAAAGACTTCTCTAAGTTCTCTTATAGAGAACCTTCTCTTCCCCAGGCTGAACAGCCCCAGCTCCCTCCTCCTGTCTTCATAGGGAAGATGCTCCAGCCCTCTGAGCACCTTTGTGACCCTCCTCTGGGTCTGTGTCCATCTTATGTTGGGGGCCCCAGAGCTGGACACTGTGCTCCAGGTGGGGTCTCACAAGAGCAGATTCTATTACTTTGACGCAGTAGGGAAAACATATACGAACTAATCATACTGAACCACAGACAACACTTAAAAAGTGTTTAAAGAACTTAAAAATAACTAAATTTTAATTCATAATGGGTTGGGCTAATTTGTCGTGAACTTATAAAGAAGCATCTTCAAACCATAAGAGGTTTATTGCATTTTTTATCAGTACGGATGTCATGTACAGCCATCATTTTGGTTGGTAAATCAGCACACCAATGATTTCTATTACATTCATTACTGTATGTGAAAGTGGGATAGTAGTATCTTTACAGATCATTACTTTCTAGATGTTTATTCAACTAATTATAATCATCCTTTAAGGAGATGCAATCCATCATTTTAATAGGTAAAAATCTCTTTTTTTTTTT